>JANRMT010062838.1:7698734-7775117 GCA_026402145.1 Polypterus bichir lapradei | reverse complement strand
AGATAGATAGATAGATAGATAGATAGATAGATAGATAGATAGATAGATAGATAGATAGATAGATAGATAGAAATTTTAAAAATGGTTTTAAGATATGCATATCAATAGCAATGCAATGACTGATAATTCAATTACATTATGCTAGCAGATGCTACTAACAAAAAAAGAAAAAAAAAAACAGGAAAATAATCTTGGAGCACATTTTAGATAGTACAGTGTAGGTTTGTGGTTCTGATTTTATTTGAAAGGGACACAGATGAAGCCAATATTAGTCTTCTTCTGTAAGGTACTATTCTGAGGTCTAGGAGATGACAAAACACTATCACCAAAGAGGAAAAAGTAACAACAGCAAGGGTCACTGCAGGACCCTGAGAAGAGAAACAAATGGGTAAGACCTGATAAAGTGAGATGAGCAGCTTCGTTACCAACACTAACAAGAGTATGATATGCTCAAATAATGGGGTTCTAGCCTTGATTTTAATGCTGAGGCCAATGGCATATCTCTTATATTGTCAAGTGGAACAGAGGAGGGTTTGCCACCTTCAGTAATGTTGTACTTCCTTTGAAGTCAAAAGTGACCACAGTTTTGCAGTACAGTGTATACTTTATAGTTATAGGAATAAACAAGTTCTAGAAGATAATGTGGGAAAATAAACACAAGGCTCTTTAGGAGAAGGTTAGGCCATTCATCTATGTGATGAATGTTGAAGCACAGTTGAATGATGCAGCAAAACAATGATCCACAACAGAAAAGCACTGTTTTATATCACTAACACAGTTAATTACAGACATAACAGAAGAATAATCTTTGGGTTTATTAATAACTAGTATCTAAGTTATCACAAATAACAATATATATTATAATTCTGAATGGTGATACTCAGTCACACATTTTCAAAATCACTTATTTCTATTGAGTGTAGCAGAAACTGGTGCCTGTCTCAGTAGCAACCCGGACCAGGGCTGAACAATTCCTGCATCCCTGAGCATACTCACGTACAACACCTACACTAAAGTCTATTAAAACAGGACCAGTTTACATGTGCTAGTTAAAACAGAAGTCTTATCTTAGGTGCAGTAGAGAAAAAACAGAAATGGTGCACTACATCCTACTGCAATCAGCAATGTGGCACTATGGTCATCATACATCTACATATAATGAAAGCAATTTGGTAATAGGAAGTAAACCGAATAAAAAAAGAGTGCTTTGCCGTCCAGCTAAATAATAAAGTCCCCATACTGTAGATAATAGTACAGGCATTAACATTTAGGTCTGAAAGGATAATGACTGTAGAACTTCCTTTATGGGGGAATATCATAATATTATGAAAAATTAATGCTGTTTCTGTGTGGTACCCATTGTAAAAGTTGTGTAAACCTAAAACCAGAGATGTTTGATTGTCATTTTCTAAGACTTAAAGGGAAATGATAATATTATAATTAGTCTATATGACCTACTGTAAGAACATTAAAGTTTACTATCTGTGTTAATAAAAGTATATAAATTGGAAATTTAAAAGAGTTAGACACACTGCTAGCCAATAAGGGGGTAATAATTATATTGATAATAGACAGCACAATTGCTATAAACATATTGTTTAGCATACATACATACATACAGAAATAGTTTTAAGGTACTGGTGTTTAATTTCCTTCAGAATCGACATTACAGCTTAAATATACTAAGTAATTTATAACTTTAGAAACTTAATCTATGACTGTACATTAGATTTAGAGTGTTACAATATCTGTTAGGAAACAACATTTTTAGTTGTAAAACCCCTATTTGATGAAACTAAAAAAATACTTGATTGCACAGTGGCATATCAGTCAAGAAAACTAAAAATCAAAAAAAAGGAAACGCGTTCTCAGAATAGCTTTCAATCCATTATGATAAATACATTAATTTAAGAGTTATGTAAATCATAAAATATTTGAGGATGAAAGAGCAATATTTTGTGTACAGAAGCCACTAAATAGTAATGTGTGTTTTCAAGAGTTCAAATACCCAAAAGCTCAAAGGAGATGTGACAAACTGTTTTGTGTAGCCTTATGATTCGTTTAAATCTTTTGCACGTATGTTCTTCCCCTTGGTCCCCATTACTGTGTGCTATGGGACTGAAATGACACTACATTATGGAAGCCATCAGAGCTGGAGCCTTATCTGTAGTCTAATCACTTTTTAAAATGCTCAGGCAGGTGCAAAGCCAGTCCTGTCCTGATTAGAGGCACTGCTGAATTCCCAATTTAAAAAGAGAAAGAGCCAATAGTTGTAGTTCACAATGAAACTCTGTGTATAGATTTACTACTTCTCACTGACTTCTGATTTGAGAGCTGCTCTGAAAAGGGAAAAGGAAAGGCTAACCATATAAAACACAAGTTCAGTAATTACATCTGTGAATGGGACATTCCAAAATGAGAAATCAGAAAATAACAAACCTAACAAAAGAGGGGAAAACATTCCACACACTGGTTATCAAAAGACAGTGGGAGCTTCAAACTTAAGACTCGGCTGTTTGCACTACTATGCTTGTGTGCTGCTCTTCCTAGTTCCTGTTATGAATTCACTTGTCACAGGTCACTACCAGGTGTCCTTCAGAGAATGTTTTCTTAATTAGCCAACAGCCCAATAAGTCTGTGAATCCTTTTGTGGGTTTTACAATTTTAAGATTTCGGTGTTAAATACAGTAAGTGTCACCACTTTGACTTTCATTTTTTTGCTTGTTTGTTTCTTAACTAGAATTTTGTACCTTGGTATTATTTTGAACCTCGTCTATTTAAGCATCTTTCCAATTCATCCTAACATTTATTTTAATGTTTTTTTCAAACCACACAACATACAAGTTGCACTGTAAATCTTTTTCACCAACAGCTATGCTATAATAAAAGTCCACCAATGGTATCAAGTGCCTGCACCTAGCAATAAACATCTTTGGAAGAGAGCAATGCAAGTCTAGACTGTCAGCCTGTCAGAACAAAATTAAGACTTAGACAGAATGTAGTTTTATTTTTTAAAATATGAAAATGAGCTTCACATCTTCGTTAGGCTTCCTGAATAGAAAGGGTTAAACTTTAGTTAGTATAAAAATGACCACAATGGTGGTTACCTCTGACAGCCATTATTTATTTCTGTTTATTTTTGGCTGGACAGACATCTTTTGAAGCTACAGCAAGCATATCTAAATACTGGAATGGAGCCAATGGTACTGATGGCTGACAGGGACGCTGTGCAGTATTCATTACCAGCCTTTTCACTTTTAAGCCTAGAGCAGCCTAGAGAAAGTTCAGTTGGGCATTTCAAACGTCTAGACATGACCATTAGGCGGTACAAATTAAAAACAGCACTAAGCTATAATGTAAGAGGAAACCATTTCTGGTTTTTATATTATTTTGTCTGATTCTTTTTTCTTTAAATTAAAGCCTATATTGTAACACAATATCTCCATTCTCTGGGATGCAACGCCATAACAAATGACTGAATTACTATTATTTTAAAATCAACTTTTCATTAAAAGTTTTCAAATAAATGGCCTTGAACAAGAAATATAGCAAAAAGAAAATGTTGAATGAACTAGAACAACAGAATGTGAAAGAAAGAGAGTTTAAGTACATTTTCTGATATTTGTGTTTCTCCATAAACAATAAAATCGTAGCTTGCTTGCTGCCATATAAGATCACCTTTCTGATAACATTACGTACATGGATGTTATTCCTATAGTGGCCATATTATTATTACTATTATAACAAAAACATGAAAATAAAAAAGTCCAATTTAAAAACATGTATGCAGTCAAATGAAACTAGAAAGGCAGAAAATATTAAAGTTATAAAGAAAGAATACTGTGTAATGCACAGTTGTTCAACACAGAATCACCCCATTTGTGGTGGATTAAAATGAAAGAGAGCTACCATATTGTTCTAACAAGTATAGGATTATTACCCTTTGCCCAGAACACTTCCCCAACAGTGTCAGGCAGGAGATGTTTATAATCATGAAGGGAAAACTGCCCGGGGTAATATTTAGAGGCCTGACCATTTTCAATACTCTTGGATACAGTTCACATAGGAACCTCTGAGATATACTGTACTCTGGTGGTGTCATTAGTCTGAGGGTCACATCTGACCTAGTGAGTGACTCTCACATATATGTCACAAAATTGACAACCACAGCTTTTTCCTGACATGGTAATGTGTCCAATTTTAGTTGTATTCGTGAGAAGATTGGGAGCAGAGTGATTTTGAATACTTTATATCAGACATTGTCGAACCTAGGGTGCCCCTTTGGCTGTAGGCTTTTGTTTCAAGGAGTTTTATAATCTTATATCAAATTCTTTACTTGCTTACTTAATTAATGCATTATTTAACTGCAGGAGCTGGCTTTCTAAGCCAAGATATTGCACTCAGAAGGAGAATACACTGTGTGATTTATTCTGTTATGAATTTTTAAACATTCCTTTTTTGGTCAAAATTTTTAGAGCTCAGTAAGTAGTCTCTTTACTAGATTTGCTCTGGCTCTTATTTCTAATACACTCTTTATGAAGTACAAAGACAAACTCAAGTGAATGTTAAAAAGTAGTTACAGATCCAGTGTTATGTCCATCTGGCTGATCATTATCAAGTAAGCAGTTCAATAATAGAGCAGGATGGGGCACAGTAGTTATTGCTGTTGCCTCACAGCTCCAGGTGCCTAGATTTGATTTCTGCCTTCATTACTGCATGAACAGAATTTTAACGTCTACATTCAGTACCTGCTTACATGTTTAGGGTGAATGACGTACTCAAGGACATCAGTAGAAATTTTGGGAAAGTGCACTTAAGACTGTAGCCAGGAAGCAATTCTTTACGTAAAAAGTTGTGGGGCTCTGGAGCAAACTACCAATACATGGCACTGAAGCAGAAACCCTGACAACTTTTAAGAAGAATCAGGATATGACATTGGAACCTCTTAGTTATTAGCTAAACAAACAGGCTTGATGGACTGAATAGTCTCTTCTCGTTTGTCAAATTTCTTGTGTTTTTATATTCTTTTCCAGGCCCTCTAATTTCCTCCCTTATCCTAAAGTCAAACAAATTAGGTTGATTAGAATCTGCAATGGATGGCCATGATATCCACCATACCTGCTACTTGACAGATACTGCATATCTGGACTATCTGGACCCATGCAATGGATAAAGTAGATTAAGAAAATTAACTAGGAAAAAAAAACAAAATCTATTAAACAATATTCATTACTTTCTAAATAAATTCCTAAAAAGTGAAGGGACCCCATTGACCATTTCTGGATATCACAATGAAAGTAAAATGAAAGAATAATAGGAGTCTATATAAGCACATAAACTGACATTCTAATTAGGAAATAATTTGCAATGCCTGAAACAGGCAGGCTCATAAAAGGGCATTTAGATAATTATCACTTATTGTCAACAACCTCTTTCACAATCCAATCAGAAACAATGGACCAATGGACTTAGACAGCATTTCTGCAATATATAAAATTATTTTACAGTCTCTCATTCAACATCTCTGAAAAGGAGTGGAAGGTAGCAATGCAGAGAATTCACTCGAGCCCCATATGCGCAAAGCATACAATCATTTAACTCAAAATTATATATCGAGCACATCAGTCTCGCTTAAAACTGTCCAAAATGTTTCCAGGGCGACATCCAACCTGCGAACACTGTAATCAAGTCCCAGTCTCACTGGGTCACATGTTTTGGGCCTGCACCAAATTAACATCATTCTGGACCAAAATTTTTAAGTGCCTTTCAGACAGCCTTGGTGTCCCAATCCCTCCTAACCCACTAACAGCTGTGTTTGGTGGGCTAGCACAGGGTCTTAAAGTGGAGAAGGACAAACAAACTGTGATTGCCTTCACTACACTATTGGCACACAGACTGATTTTGCTAAACTGGAAGAATCCTAACTCTGCTCTTTTAAGTCAGTGGGTAACTGATGTTTTTTATTATTTGATGCTGGAAAAAAATCAAATTCTGACTTAGAGGATCTGTGCAGAAATTTTTCAAAACCTGGCAGGATCTAATCAATAACATTATAGAATAAGCTTTTAAAGCACTGAGGAAGCAGATTCTCTCCCCATTTCTTTTTCTTCTCCATTTATCTTTATTCACCTATTAATTTATCTATTTACTTGTTTTTACTAGCTTTGGTTAATTTGTTTTCAATGCTATTTTTTGTAAAATGTATCTATTTGTATGGAATGACTACAATAAAATCACTAAAATTAAAAAAAAAAAAAAAAAATAGGATCAAAGAACTATCTTTTGCGTCTTGGACATAACACTCACTAGATTTCTTTTTATTTCCTGCTTAAATGGTATTTTAAGAAGTAGGCAGCTAACACTAGCCCTTCAAATATTGTTGCATTATTAAAATAATTTTATAGGATAGATAATTCATTATTCTTCTCTTATTACTGATGTTTAAATTGACATTAGGACTCTTTGCATTTTAAGGGTCACAGGAAACCAGCCATATTGGGCACAAGGCAGGAACAAATCCCGAAGAGAGTACTAGTACACCACAGGACACATTTATTCAAACACACAAGTACACACAAACTTACATTCACTTACTGTAGGCTTTGCCAGTTTAGAGCTATATTTTTGTTCACGTACAGTATAGCCCAGCACAGCTTTGCATAGCTTTATATGCAACTTTAAGTCCCGAAAGGAGAATTTATTAGCTATAATACATTAGGATTCAACTGTTTTTGGGAAGGTTTAAGTCTACAGTAACAAATATGGAGATAAGGTGAAGCAATTATGTTCATCATGTGTCTATCCCATTATACATTCAACTTTGAGGAAATGCTATATATAAGAACTTTTACAAATGAGGAAACGTTTAGTCTGCGGTGGGCTGGCGCCCTGCCTGGGGTTTGTTTCCTGCATTGTGCCCTGTGTTGACTGGGATTGGCTCCAGCAGACCCCCGTGACCTTGTAGTTAGGATATAGCGGGTTGGATAATGGATGGATGGATGGAAACATTTAGTTCATTAATATATGACTGACAACCAAAAAGTCAGAATATCTGATGCAGTGTCTACTTTACAACATTAATTAGTAATTTCAGACTCCCATACTTTGTGTTTTCCAGTGTGAATGATACGGGGTCCTCATGAGCTATCCTGAAATTCAGAAATAGCACAAAGTAAAACTAGCTCTCTAACTAATTGGTTTTATTTACTGTACCAAAATTAAATAACAATGAAGTATACACACAGGGAAACAGGAAAATCAGACTGTAATCCAGTAAATGTAACAGAAACAAAGCCTTCTCTGGGCCAGTTCTTCATTCCCCATTCTGATATGTGAGGTGCCTAGACTTAACTTAAATGTTAAAAACAACACTAGACAACTTTTTATACCACTCGTACCTATATCTGAAACCTCAACACTTGTCCTTGTACTCCCTTTCTACAACACAGGAGATCTTTCTTTCATTTAATCTTCAGTCAGGGACCACTTCTGGGGTATACTCCTTAATCATGTCTATGGAGAGAGGTTGAAATCCTGGAGCCACCCTCTAGAGTTCCATCATGCCTCCCCAGGTATTCATGCCATTACAGACTTCAGTTCTTAATTAAAAGGTCAGACAAGCCCAAGGAGGGCTTTGCAATATAAGGGGAGCAGGGAGCCATGCAGAACACAAAAGCACATTTCTGCTGCCTCCTACCAGACAGAAGAACATTTTAACATTGATCCTCCGTGTATCTTTATGCCTTGTTAGTAGTTAATACCAGAGGAGGCAAAAGCACTGTGGAACATAGTTGAAAACCTGGTCTGAGATACTCATCCAGTTATTTGTTAACCCATTTTTTCCATTACATTGGTCAGAGATACTGCGAGCCTGTCTCAGTAGGACTGGGTGCAGCAATGAAACCTAACCTGAATGGGACACCAGTTTCTCACAGAACGCACTCAAATACCCACACATAATCAGTCACACCAGGTCAACTTAGAGATACCAGTTAATCTAACATGCACATTTCTATGCTGTATGAGGAAATCCCACGTGTTTAAGATAAAACTGTCAATAACTGGGCTGAGAATTTAACCTCGATCCCTAGAACTGTGAAGAAGTAGAACCAACCAGTTCAGTTCAGGTACTAATGGATATTATATAATACTTTTTTTTCTGCAGCATACAAAGGAATGTAATGGCTGAGATGCACATCAAAGTCAAACCTAGGGAGCTATACTCTTCAGAGGGAACAATTCTCAGAAAAAGGTGAGAAAAACTAGTCGAAACAACAGACAAAGCAATATCAGTAAATAATAGGGGTCAGTGACCTGCAAAGGACTGCTTCCCTACAGAAATAGAAAACCTGATCCTTTACTAATAACCAGCCCAGTGTATTTACACAAGGTTATGTAATGATGATGGATCAATTCTATTATCATCTTGGAATTGCTGGATGCCATGTCATAAGGCAAATGTCAATGCCTGGTCTATTTCACTGGGGTCACTTATAGATCATTTTGAAATAAAAAATTCACTACCCTCCCCCATTTAACCTGGACTGCAAGAACTAGGTTGGTTTCCAAAAAGAAAGGGAGCATAATTTTTATAACTACTGGCTAATCAATACATACAGATATTCAGATTTCTGCAGCATGTACAATAAAAATACCACCATTCATCCCTTTTCTGATCCTGCCTTATCTAGTAGAGGGTCATGGGGAGTCACAGCCGTTCTTGAAGCATACTGTATGTCACTGGGCAGGAAACAAGCTTTGATTCACAAAGGGACATAGGCATACAGTAATCAACTTATCCTACAGCACATATTTGGATTGTGCTTTGTTATACATGATCCCACTACAGATAAAAGCTGAATTCTGTGCCCTGTGAAGCCATAACACTACTGGGTGCCACCATACTATCTCAAAGGATAACATTACTCTGGAAAAGACAATTCAGGTAAATTGATGTAGATCATTTGAATGACAATAAAAGAACAAGCAGTACCTGCATTAGTAGGATAGGAGGGTCATCTTGCCTATCTTGGAAGATGTAAAAATTCTTTATTCTCTGCAAGATCTACAGTGCTGAAAAGCTTTAAGTCATGCTGTTCTACCGCCATCTACTGTCTAAAAAGTGTAAAATGAAAAAGGCAAAGCAGTTAATGCAGATTTTGAACAACCCAGTATGGACTAATTATCCTGTTTTTAAATGGCTTTGTACATTCAGAAAATTATTTAAACTTCTTTCAAATGTTCTTGTTAACTTTTAAAAGCAGTTTTATTTCATGGTTTACTGTGCTCTCACATTAATTTAATTTCATCTAAAGACGACTTTAAAGATTGACAGATGCCATTTCAAGAATTCTATTCTCATAAAAAGCATCTGCAATAGCTAATTAATTAATTATTTAAAGTAGTTTATTTAAAGTAATGGCAGGGGACCCTGAACCAGGATGGTCTTAGTGGCCACAGGCTTTTCCTTCAATAAAGTTTCTCATTTAGAAATCAGTTTATGGTTTATAGAACATGCCCCTTAATTAGAAATTCTGATTCTTGTGTGAGTAATATCTGCTGTGTCAGAAATTGTTTTCTGAATATATTTTACTTTCTGGAAAACGTGTAATTATTAAAGAGGAATAGGGCGGATTATACACCTCAGATTTTTTATATATTAAACAGTATGTTATTAAAAACAGATATAATGATTTCAAGTGAAAATGACTATCTTTTACTTAATTGAACATTGGTTAAAAAAAGAAGCTGTAAGGAACTGAAAATAAAAAATGAAGCATAAAAATTAAGGGATAGATCATCACATTTCTTGAAACACTGTTGCTGAATAATTTGTTGGCTCAAAGTCCTCAGTGTTAATGTATCAGAGAGAGAAAGGAATGTGCAGCATTGTTCATCATGGCACTCATTTTTGTTTTAATTCTCTCTCAGAAATTTTAGTGATTGGCAATAATGGATATAATGAGGTTATTAGAAATAAACTTGATGCATTAGGATTAAAAGTCAAGACGGAGGTAAAGAATTTAGGGGTAACTATTGACTCTGACCTGAATTTTAAATCACATATTAATCAGACTACTAGGACAGCATTTTTTCACTTAAGAAATACAGCAAAAGTTAGACCTCTTATAACTGCAAGATGCTGAGAAATTAGTTCACGTTTTTGTTGTCAGTTGACTAGATTACTGTAACGCACTCCTCTCAGGACCACACAAAAAAGACATAAATCGATTGCAACGAGTGCAGAATGCAGCTGCTAGAATCTTAACTAGGAAAAGAAAATCTGAGCAAATCTCTCCAGTTTTGATGTCACTACACTGGTTACCTGTGTCATTTAGAATTGACTTTAAAATACTGCTTATGGTTTACAAAGCCTTAAATAATCTGCTCCATCTTATATTCCTGATGCTCTGTATATTCAATTAATTATCATTATTATTCAGGTTGGCTCCTAAGTCAGTACTAACCCCTACCTTCTCTTCTGTTCTTTTTCCGGTTTTCTGGGGTGGTGATCTGCGCCACCACCACCTGATCCAAGCACCGTGATGTCCCTACATTGGTGGATTAAAGGCCAGAAGTCCACATGAGCATCATCATCAAATTCTTCCATGTGAACCCTGAATAAAATGAGGACTGATTGAGGTCATTTACGTTAGGTAGAATGCCTAGAGGGGGCGGGTGGTCTCATGGCCTCAAAACCCCTGCAGATTTTATTTTTTTCTCCAGCTGTCTGGAGTTTTTTTTTTTTGTTTTTTCTGTCCTCCCTGGCCATCGTACCTTACTTTTATTCTATGTTAATTAGTGTTCCCTTATTTTAATTCTTATTTATTTTGTCTTTTTTCTCTTTCTTCCTCATGTAAAGCACTTTTAGCTGCATAATTTGTATGAAAATGTGCTATAGAAATAAATGTTGTTGTCCTTTTCTACTGTCTCTAGGGTGTCCAGAGTGTTGTCAGTAATACTCTTTTATTTCTAAAGAGATGCAACACTATTATTAAATTCTGAGACAGCAGACAGAGAGCTAGGGAGATCTATCTGATTAAATAAGAAGTTTAATTAACGGCAAAACTGACATTAAATGCAATGTCATTCTAAAAAAGGAGAGGTTTCTTCATTTCAGAAAAATAATTGAGTTAAAGGTGTATAAAATGGTCAATAGTTCTAATGAAGGGATTATAAACTGCAAAACCAGGAATATAAAATTTGTTTTTAAAAAATAGTATCTGAAAATTGATCTTAAAAATTATTTTTCAGTGCTGTGAATGTTGAGGAGTAGTTTTGGCAAAATTAGACCTTTAAACTGATGCATCTTTTTCTTTTGTGGATGTGACTGAAAGAACAAATTGAATGTATTTTCTTGTAAGTACAGAAAAATCCAATCTCATACCTTGAACTTTAGATACTGTGATATTATCTGTGTGTTGTTTGCATACTCAATTTGTGTTCCTGTGGTTTCTCTAAGCTCCTTGCACAGTTATGCTGTTACACATGGATTAGTGACTACCTTTGTCCGGAGGTGGAGCTGCACTTCCTGAGAGCCTTGGCCTTGCCTTAAGCCTATTGCTGACAGGATAAGGTTTGGCTTTGCATAAACCTGTATAGGAAAATGAGAACTGAGTAAATGGGTAGGTATTTATGAGGGAGAGCCACCTTCCAGATGAGGGTGAGGCAATACCATAGAAGAAGTGTTTGCAAACTTAGGACAAAGACAGAAGATTTGTATTTTTTGGAATGAGAGAAGAAAAGTTACAGAATAGTGCAGGATGTTTTATTTTTTGGAGTGAAAGGCAGATAGATATCCAACCATCCATTATCCAACCAGCTGTATACTAACGACAGGGTCACAGGGGTCTGCTGGAGCTAATCCCAGCCAACACAGGGCACAAGGCAGGAAACAAACCCCGGGCAGGGTGCCAGCCCACCACAGGGCGCGCACACACCAAGGACAATTAAGGATTGCCAATGCACCTAACCTGCATGTCTTTGGACTGTAGGAGGAAACCCACACAGACACAGGGAGAACATGCAAACTCCACGCAGGGAGGACCCGGGACGCGAACCCAAGTCTCCTTACTGCAAGGCAGCAGCGCTACCCACTGCGCCACAGTGCCGCCCAGGCAAACACATACGTTCTATATATTCATTTCATTCTACCACTGTAACTTTTTTCACCTTAAGTGTTCATTTTGTTTTCTTTATTGCCTTGGTGCCTATATATAAAGTTAGGTCTTCAGTATGCAAAATTAGGGGCAAATATTTTGCTTTGTAAAAGAGGATGTGGACTGGCTAGAATCCTAGCTGGTAGGCCTTTATAATGGACAGTCCTAATGGATGGATTGGCACCCAGCTGGGATGTCTTTATAATGGATGGGTCTAATGGAAGGACAGGCATCCTGCACTGGAAGGAGAATTTCCTGCCTGGCTTTTGGGGGTGAGGCTGTAATAATGAATGAATGAATGAGAGGGAACTGCTTCCTGGGGTTAATTACACCCACAACATGACTGATGGCAGTACCCAAGGTGTCAGAATCAGGTGTGAAGGAAGGACAGAACTCATAACGTGGCACTAACGCAGGTTGTAAACGACATTCTGATATCCTCTGATGAAGGACACTCCACTGTAATTATGTTGTTAGACTTAAGTGCAACATTTGACACCATTGACCATTCTATTTTACTGCACAGGCTAGAAAATGATGCTGGGCTTACAGGCTCTGTGCTCACTTGGTTTAGTTCTTATTTATCAAATCGATTCCAATATGTACAGAAATGTGCTGACAGTACTCCATCATTATACACAGAAGTGAGATATGGTGTCCTGCAGAGCTCAGTACTCAGACCTTTACTATTCTCAATTTCCATGCTTCCACTTGGATCTATCATTAGGAAACATAATTTTAATTTTCACTCGTATGCAGATGACACCCAGTTATACTTTTCTTTTAGATAAAATGAAATTTCTCCGATGTTGTCTTTAATTAGTTGTGTTAGTGAATTAAAGGAGTGGATGGATGAGAACTACTTGTCTTTAAGCGCAGATAAAACAGAGATGTTAACTGTTGGAGGGAATGACGTTGATCACAGCAATATTCGGTCATCATTTAACTCAATTGGAATCACCATTAATTTTACTGAATCAGCCCGCAATCTAGGAGTTTTCTTTGACTCTAGCATGTCATTTAAAGCACATACTACAAAGATGTCCAAATCATGTTTCTTCCATCTTAAATATGCTGGGAAATTAAGGCAGTTTCTAAATAAACAGGATTCTGAGAAATTAATTCCTACATTTATTTCTAGTAGGATTGACTACTGCAATGCAGTGTTCACTGAATGTTCAAACTGTTCTTTATACAACCGCTAGTTAATCCAAAATGCTGCTACAAGAATTATTACAAGAACAAGAAAATATGAACACATAACTCCAGTTCTTAAATCCTTACACTGGCTCCCGGTTAAGATCTCAAGATGCTGGTCTGCTTAGGATTCCAAGGATGAATATAATAACAATGGGAGGTTGAGCTTTTAGTTACAGGGCCCCTAAACTGTGGAAAGGTCTGCCTGCTTCTATAAGAGATGCCGCTTTTGTCTCAGCTTTCAAAGACTCACAACTTCAGTTTAGCACACCCTGACTAGAGCTGCTGATTAACTATGCAGACTGCATCTCTGTTGTTAGTCATTAGCACTAAAACATAAGTAACATGATAGTTATAATTTGTTACTAACCCTCACCTGTTCTGTTTCTCTTCTCGGTACTCAAATGTGGCACTTGGTGCCACGGCCCACCTGCCAAGTTGTTTTGCCTGCCTAAGGTAAAGTCATTCCTGATGGATGATCGCAGGAATCGTGGGGTAGAGGGGTTCTTTCATCGAATTAGTGCTATTTCAGCTGTGGAATGGCCAAATGGGGGAGGCAGACTGATGGATGAGTTTTCCAGGACTCTATACAAATCCAAATCATATTATGTGATATCATCTACTGTTAAATTCTACTTCATACTTGTAAAATTTTTATTTTTAAACTGTATTGAGGTTTTGTTCTATTCTGTGTATTGTACTGTATTGACCCCCTTCTTTTTGACACCCACTGCACGCCCAACCTACCTGGAAAGGGGTCTCTCTTTGAACTGCCTTTCCCAAGGTTTCTTCCATTTTTTCCCTACAAGGGTTTTTTAGGAGTTTTTTTCTTGTCTTCTTAGAGAGTCAAGGCTGGGGGGCTGTCAAGAGGCAGGGCCTGTTAAAGCCCATTGCGACACTTCTTGTGTGATTTTGGGCTTTACAAAAATAAATTGTATTGTATTGTATTGTATAAATTGAGAACAACACTTGATTGTACTTCTTATTTGAGCGAGAAGCCTGTTAAAATGTACTGTACCCAATAAATAAGTGCATTTGAATTCTGAACTGTGTCTGTGTGGTTGTGTCTGGGGTTTGGAGCTCTGAGGTGCTTCCTATAGGCTACACTATTCAAATATATAATAAAAATTAGCATACATTTATACACATTTCACATGGACAGAATCCAGTAGATATACTGGACTTGGTAAATATTAATCTCATTTACTTTTTTATTTGTTTTACCTTGTAGATTTCCAGTAGGGCGCACAGTTTCAAGAACATACAATAGTTCACAAACAGGTGAAGTTTTTTTGTTACAAGGTTACCAATATTTTTTCTCTGCTGTTATAATTTAATTGCATCTGTAAGACTCCTCATTGTGGACCATCTAAAAGTCAGATACCGATTTCTGAAGACTTTTCTTGGTCTCACAATAATGAGCAGTTGCCAGGTCTAGAAATCAATCCAGGTTGGCACTGGACAGGGTAGGATCATCCAGGGCACACAGAAAGAGATCCAACTGCTGTGTAGTATTCTGAGAAAGAAAATATGTTTTTGGCACTAATGAAATGGAAAAGGTCATAGAACGATAGTAGGATGATAATGATTCTGTTGTGTCAGGCTGCTAGTGGGAGCACATTTCTCCTGAGTGTGAATTTTCGGGCCAGGTATTTGCTTTAAAGAGAGCAATTGTCTCAGGAGCAATTTATTAATCTTCAACCCTTTATGACAGAGCAGAGGTCAAGATTACACTGCTCAAATGGGAACCATAGGACACTGTCACTTGATAACCACCAGAGTTTATGAAGCAATTCTGACATTGCTGTCATTATAGGCTTTAGAACTGCCCTGTGCCAGGGTACCAGTAAAATTAATAATCAGGAGGGGACAAGGTATTGAAAGGTATTAAAGATGAGAAAATAAGTAAACATCACTACACCAGGCAGAAGGGGTTTGAAACCTATACAGGATGGCAAAGAGGCACTAGGGTTTTGTTTGTGCTGTTCCGATAATGTGTTTTCTCCCTTTGTTTATCATTTTGCCTATGTCAGGTAATTACGTGAATATCACTTTTTGTATTATTTTTTGTTACCACCACCATCTGCCAGCCATTACGATCTGATTAATAAAAAAGTGCCTCTAACAACATACAAAGCAAAATTTACCCAATTACTACAAAATATAAGCTGATCAGGACATGCTATTTTCTAACAGTGCAAATGGAGTAAAGGACTCCTATGATTACACCCTGTCTACATGATACAGACTGAGTGTACACCACCAAAAAGTCGTATATAGGCTTACTTAACAGTGTAATTGATATGATCATTTTGAGACATTCAGCTCAAGCTTTTTACGCCCAGAAAGGAAACGAATGTGCCAGTAGAGTCATTAAGAACAGACTGAGGCATCACATATTAAAAAATTAAAAAGAAACTAATTTCAAGAATCAAAGATGCTGTATAGTCACACGTGATAAGCATAAAAATAATACATGTTTAACTCTATTTTGATTGCCCTCTGCATAATCAGCAAACACATGTTCGGAGGCAAATGTAATTTCTCTGACCCACATAATGCAATTCTGAGTTGTAGGGGGTCAGGTCTTATAGCAGCAGCACTGGACACAGGGTAGGGACCAATCCTGGACAGGGCACTTGTTCATCACAGAGCCCATTCACACATTCACAAACACACACAAACTCACACAGGACAGATTTGGAATCTTTGGAATTTGAGAAGAAAGCCACAGTACCTAGAGGAAAACCCACTCAGGTGCCGGAAAGTAAATTATAATTAAACAATTTTTTTGAAGTGTATGATTAAACAGAAAGAAACAACTTTAGAAATATACATTGTTTTCTGCAGTAAAGTAAGTAGGGAACAGCCATAATAAACTTGTAAATGACTGCAGTATGCAAATAGCCATGAGAAAGGCTTAAAATATAAAACACTTAAAAAACCAAAATATATAAAAGGGAGTACAGCCTGATACTTGAACATTGGGAAGGAAGTGAGTACAATATGCCCCATGTGAAAACAGAGAAGTTATAATGAAATAATTTTACAAAACACACACAGACTAGGAATCTTCAGGAACAGGAGCTGGTATGTGTACAATGAATGACACCATGTTTTCAAAAAAAATGAGCCAAGATAGCCAGTAGGACACCTCTTATAGGCATTTCCAATTACAACTAAAGCAGGACACCTATAATTCACATATGTATTACCTTTTAATTTATTTCATTTATCAGGTTCTTTGAACTTGCCCTGCGGTGGGCTGGTGCCCTGCCCGGGGTTTGTTTCCTGCCTTGCGCCCCATGTTGGCTGGGATTGGCTCTGGCAGACCCCCGTGACCCTGTAGTTGGGATATAACGGGTTGGATAATGGATGGATGGATGGACGGGTTCTTTGAACTATTCTATCTTAAGACCCTTGTACAATTGCACAGGGCAATTATTTTCATGTTCCCATAATATAAGTGCTGGCCGATTAACTAACCTATGTGGATTCACACAGTGAGCCAGTAGGGGGCAGTGAACCTGTCTCACTGCAGTTTTATAAGGTATCTAATATAATGAGATTATGGAAGCAAGTTGAGAAAATGCACTCTATCTGTTTTATACAATGTCTTTCTATAGCAAACATCATTCCAGCACAACACAGTATGTATGTTTTCAAATTTTTACAACTGGCGCACTGTTGCTTGTGTGATTGGGTGGTGTATTATCTGGCAGGGGGAAAGAAACAACTCTGGTAGCTTGCCAGATCATTATAGGGCATTAGTATACACAATCCTATACCAGGGTGCCTAATCTGAGACATGAGAGAAAACCTGACTTGGAGACGTATGAGGGATGCTTTAACCTTTTCAACTGACAAATTAGAGGTAAATGGCCAAGGACTGAATTAATTGTCAAGCTGGACTGAAGTAAAGTATATTCTGAGAAAGCTGAAAGGCAATACAGGACATGAGAATTTTGTGTGTAGCCAGTCTGTTTGCATCTTACTGCAGCCTTTAATTCCCATGGGAGTCGACCTTGGGCTTGTGTGGTCATTTCCCTGAGTTTTGAAGAAAAAAAAAACAAACCTGTAAAAGTACTAAGGGATAGTAAGCCAGGTGTGTGTGCTCATTGTGGATTAGACGCAGACAGAGAGTGGCTGCCTTTTATTAAGACTGTTTTCAATAAGAGATTTGGCCCCGTTTTCAGTTCAGTTTTGTCACTTTAGTTTTGGTTCATTAGGTGCTTTGTTGCAAAAATGGAGAGTTTAGTTGCCTTTCTGAGAGGAGCCATACACATTTAAATGGAGCTTGCTATCTGTTTGGCTGCTGGACACTTTCCAAGGAGCTCTGTCTCTGGGAAAGACATCTTACTTTTCACTTTTTCAGTTAACACTAAGAAATTTGGTCTCCTAAGAACTGTCATCTGGAACATTTACATTTAGTTGCCTAGTAGATGCCTTAATTACAAAGCGCTTTACAAAGAAAGGCAACATAATCAAGCAGCATCAGCCTACGGTCTGTTTTGAAGAAGTATAGTTGGACAGGTTACAAAAAGTTGATTGCTGCAAGTGAAGGGCTAGCATAACAAACAAATATCCATCCATCCATTATCCAACCCGCTATATCCTAACTAAAGGGTCACGGGGTTCTGCTGGAGCCAATCCCAGCCAACACAGGGTGCAAGGCAGGAAGCAAACCCCAGGCAGGGCGCCAGCCCACCGCAGGGCACACACACACCAAGCACACACTAGCGACAATTTAGGATCGCCAATGCACCTAACTTGCATGTCTTTGGACTGTGGGAGGAAACCGGAGCACCAGGAGAAAACCTATGCAGACACGGGGAGAACATGCAAACCCCACACAGGGAGGACCCGGGAAGCGAACCCACAGTCTCCTTACTGCGAGGTAGCAGCGCTACCCACTGCACCACCGTGCTGCCCACAAACAAATATCAAATGACAATATGATAGATAGCCACAAAGAAAAAAAACTTCCATTTACAATTGGACGAATATTCGCAGAATAGTAGGGTTTTCTATCGTTTTTTTAAACACATTGAGGGAGTCAGCAGTTCGGAAGGAGGTGGGCAGCTAGATGTGACATATGAGAAGAGTCTAGATTGAGATTTGATACCACACAATCCTGGCATCACCAGACACTGCTCACTGGCAGACCTGAACGGACGAGAAGGAGCATAGCACCTCAACAGTGTCCCAATATACACAGGTGCTGACTCAATGACTACTCTGTGGTGACTGAATAAGGACAGCATCAGCCATTCCAGGTTTTATAATTATTTTTAATAATTACATTTGCTCCTATTGGTTAATATGCAAATAAATATAATACAGTATTTAAGTCAAATCTTCTACTCAATGTCTCTGATAATTGATTCCTGGCGTAGCCAAGTACTGATTGACCATTTCTTGTGTAGCTGTTATCTATTAAGGACATAAATGTTTTGGGAAGACTTCTATTGTCAGTAAACTGGGTTGAAGTAAACAAATGAAAATAAAAGATAGTCCCAGTCGGCTAACCTATAACAACTTTACTATTGCGGTATCCGCTCACCTGCTTGCAAGTGTAAGTTCCTAAGCTCACAGGATCTGCCGATGCACAACATCTCCTCCAGCAAGAGAAAAAAAGAAACAGCAGGTCTAACAAAAATGACAATACTTTGCCATTCAGCAATGAAAAATAAAATGGGCATGGAGTTCTAACTACTCACAATAACTGAGGATGTAGGATTCAGCCATGCTGAATAAAAAGGATGCAGGATAGCAAATGGCAAGGGAAGGAAAACAATATGTTTTTTTCCAATTTACAGATGCTTTATTGTGATTCGATGTGCAAGCCACTAAGGGGCTCCCAAGAGCAATAAATAATACAGATTCTGATCTTTTAAATTCCATAGTGCTGAGCTGATTTCTCAACATCCGCGTCTACTTTACTAAACCAGGCAGCTGTGAAACGTGAAGGAAATTATTTCTGTCATTATAAGCCAGTTGCTTTACTTTGCTTTTTTGAGGATGTCACCTGCAGATTCTTCATGATGTGCAGTAACATTAATGGTTAGGTTTTTGGTGCTATGAGCAAAACATCAGAGTAATTCATTATTAAATCGGGTGAGCAGATGAAAAGGAGAAAGCCAAAGTGTCAGCAAGCCTACTACACACATATTTCAAGAGTTACAACACTGGTCTGAGAGATGGTAAATGTTAATGGCCCTGTGTCTGACAAACAGTTTCTGTACATTGATGTAAGACAGTCAGAGTATTTTCATTTTCACAGCAGCATATACTGAGAGTATGCTTTAAAAATGTTAATATGTAGGCAGCGTGCTGACTTCTACATTATAAGATCTCAACCTGTAAAAAAGATGAAGTTATCTTTTGATGACATTCCTGTGGTGCAATCTGGTAATGAATAAAATTTAGAGAAATAGTCTTCTTCCAAGTAGAAATGTGTATCTTAATGCACTTCCATCTCTAAAGCTACAGGAAAAAAAATCCTATCTCAATTTATTTAATTATTTTTCATACATGGGAAATATTCTACTGCAGCTGGTTCTCTAAATTAAATGCTGGACTCCAAGCTTTAAAATCTCTTGCCATTACAGCCTGCCATGTATGTTCAGGTTTTAACTGCGATTTGTCAAAGCTGATTTAGATGGGATTTTACCACATTTCTCATAAAAAGCATTCATGGCTTTGGAATTCATCTCTTTAGTTCAATATATTGCCAAACTATTTTAGAAATCCATAAAAGGAGTTTAAAAATTAAAAACTGTGATGTTAGACATAAATACTGTATTTTTATTATGTATTTCTATATTCATTTCACAACTACAGTAACTTTAGAGTAATTCACTCAAATGTTCCACTTAATGCTTCTCTTGAAATTGCCCTACTGTAACTATCATTAATGCTGTATATTAAAAAACAATCACTAGAGCATGTTTCAGAGCATAAACCTTATTACACAGCTGAAATTTCTCTTCATATGCATCAAGACAATGGCAAGTGTTGCAGAACAGACCGTTCATTCCCCATCTGTCTATCCCTTTTCTAAACTTCCCTTGTCCCTTTCAGGAACACAGGGAAACTGAAGCTATCCCAATGACAAGTCAAGTGAAGGAAGGGCCACTGGACACAGTCATGCACAACTACAGTGACTTAAAAACCAGAGCAGGTTAAGGTAGAAAACAATTCTAAGGGGGCGGCACGGTGGCACAGTGGGTAGCACTGCTGTCTCGCAGTTAGGTGACCCGGATTTGCTTCCTCCGTGTCTGTGTGGGTTTCCTCCGGGTACTCCGGTTTTCTAGGTACATTGGCGATCCTAAAATTGTCCCTAGTGTGTGTTTGGTGTGTGTGTGTGTGAGTGCCCTGCGGTGGGCTCGCACCCTGCCCAGCGTTTGTTTCCTGCCTTGTGCCCTGTGTTGGCTGGGATTGGCTCCAGCAGACCCCCGTGTCCCTGTAGTTAGGATATAGCAGATTGGTTAATGGATGGATGGACAATTCTAAGGTGCAAATGTTTGGGATGTGTTTGTGTACCGCTACAACCAATATAAAATATAAAAATATATCATCTATTTTGTTTTTTAAATACAAATTAGAAAACATGGCTACTCAATTTACTAGATGGTGTGACAAAACAGGCTAAGCCTTACATTACAACCAAACTACATTATGAGAATTAACAAAAAGAAGGCAGAGTTGCAAATGATAATGAATGATGGAAAGAAACAGGGACTAAAATAACATTTCCACTGCAATCATATGAACGCGAAAACAATTCAAAATATAATAAATGCGAAAACAGGAAAACTTAATTATTCTTAGCATGAAAATAAAAAGAGAATGAACTTCATTGAGAATTGTATTGTCACAACAAAGATTGAAACTGTTAAATAAGAGCATGTTTATGTAAAATTAGCTTCCATTTAACAGGAATAACACCTTTAAGTATTTTGACATTCTTGATATCCTTCTACTGCGAAACTTTCTGACCTGTCATTGTTTACACATCTTAAACAACTATTATCATACACTGATAATTTCTGTATTATCTATATCAATTATTTATTATATTACATATCTATTGACTGTATTTATGTATCTAGACTGCAAATACCATACATTGCATCAATGTTCATATTGCTAAGCACACGTCAATATTGCTGCTACTTCTTTGTCTTGTCTTTGCACAATGTCTTGTCTTGTTTATGTTTTAATTTTAATTCTATTTTTAATTTAGTATTTGCACTTCATATTGTTACACTGTGGACCCCAAGCTTTACAATTTCATCTATTTATATACTTGTATATGGTTGAGATGACAATTAAGTTCGCTTTGACTTTGAACAGGGAGGAAACTGGTTGGAACAAAACTATGCACCTTCCCTAAAAGTCATATGGCAGAAACCAAACACCTAAACTCACTCCCACCAGTCCAGCTGAGCTTCACTTGCCATTCTTTAGACTGTGATTAGAAACTGTTAATGATAATGGGTAAGCAAACAAATTCTATCAGTGCTTAAAATTCTTATCTTAAAGGAATCAATTGTGTATAATGAAAGAGGTCATCTATCCATCCTCGTCTGAATCTGCTTAAGGTTATTCAGGTGTGCGGGGAGCCAGAACCTATCCTGGTAACTGAAGGCATAAGATAAGAACAGATCAGACTCAGGGTGCAAGTTCACTGCCCTCTGTGAGTCTTAGAGACTCATTCATATGAAGCCAATTGAAAGTCATCATTTAATCTAAAGTATACATTTCTAAATTGAATGAGAAAAACTGAAGAGGTCAGAGACTACCCAAAGTTTACATATACTAAGACAAAAAGGATTTAAAGATCTTACCAATGAGCAATTGTGCCACCTTAAGAAAAATGGCATGTAGTGGAAATTATGATTGTCACTGGTTCAAAGATCTCAGCTACATTAATAAGGAAAGGTACTCTTTTTGACATAAATGGAAACAGCACAACCTAAATGATATCATTAAGTACTTTATATATCTGTTACATTTGTGTATAAGAGCATAGAAATCAGGCGGAGACCCTTGTTTCTTGGTGCAAATAGAATTGTCTGTGACTTAACTTAAGCAAAACCAAGGAACTGGTCATTGACTTCCACCAAAATAAAGAACATCTACGCCTGGTCACTTTTCAGGGAGTGGATATGGAGGTGGTGCACTGCTACAACCACTTGGCGGTCCACATCAACGGCAGGCTGAAGTGGACTCATAACACAGAGATACTACAGTATATAAAAAAGGGCAGAGCAGACTCTTTTTTCTTAGGTGACTGCTCTTCTTTCATGTGGGCAGTGACTTCCTTCACATGTTCTACAACTCTGAGATGGCCAATGTAATTTTCTACACTGTGGTGTTCTGGGCCGGTAACATCACTTTAAAAGAGGTCCGTTGTATTAACAAGCTAATTGTAAAAAGGCAGGCTCAGTAATGGGATACACTGTAGACCAGCTGTAGACCATTCTGGAGGAGAGAAGGAAGACGGAACTGAGTGCAATTATGGACAATGCTGCACGTCCTCTCTTTAACACTCTGACACTGATGCCTTTCAGCCAACACATTTTTCAACAGAGGTGTGTCAAAAAAACAAGAGTGGGGCTCCTTTATACCAACAGCTGTACACCATGATAATGCCTCACTGTGACTGAGACTGTGTTCTTTTTATGTTTAGACAGGTCAGAAGATTTCTTCTGTTTAGTAATTCTGGTGTATATTTGTTGATTTTCATAATACAATAATATTTTATGTAAAAAACAGGATTCTGCCCTGTGAACTAATGAAGTGCTGTCTATCTATCATATAGTGCCTTTCACATATATCTATCTATCATTATATAGTGCAATTCATATCTATCTATCTATTATACACTGCCTTTCACTTCTATTTAATTTATCTATTATATAGTTCCTTTAACTTCCATCTATCTGTCTATCTAATTATCTATTATATACTGCAATTCACTTCTATTTATTTATCTATTATATAGATCCTTTAACTTCTATCTATTTTATAGTGCCTTTCATATCTATCAATTATATACTGCCTTTTACTTCTATTTATTCATCTATTGTATAGTTCCTTTAACTTCTATCTATTTTATAATGCCTTTCA
This sequence comes from Polypterus bichir lapradei, assembly GCA_026402145.1. Classification (NCBI taxonomy): domain Eukaryota; kingdom Metazoa; phylum Chordata; class Cladistia; order Polypteriformes; family Polypteridae; genus Polypterus; species Polypterus bichir. The sequence goes on along the minus strand of JANRMT010062838.1, from coordinate 7,751,625 downwards.
TATCTATCTCTCTATCTATCTGTGACTTGATGTCACTGTTGCTTATATTTGATGGAGGTTGAATTGATTTGGAACTGGTAATTTATATAATGAACGTAGAGGGAGGAAAAAAAAAAGTAAGGGAGGGACATTTACTCTTTATACTGTATGTGAATATTATAGATGTTTATTAATCATAATTGTGGTTTGCTTCTAAATTTGAATACAGAGTGTGAGTCGTGTACTGGGGTAGTAATAGAGATGAAACTGATATATATTAGATATTGTCTGAAATTATGTGCAAAATGGGAGGCATGATCTGGGTTAGTGGTGGTGGTGATTAATTATATACATTCATTTTAAGACATGTGATTCCTGGATTTGATTTAAAGAAAGGGAACAATGTCTACTTATGTGTAGGTATATTTATGTGTATGTTTGTATTGTTAGGAATGCCGTTCTATTTACAACATATATTTGTATGTTAAGTGAACATATTGAAAATTTATGTTCATCTTGATATTTGTTTCTTTTTTTAATAATCTTTATTCAATCAAATATCTACATTTTTTTGCAAATACATACTTTTGTTGAAATGAGAAAATGACTTACTTTGTTAAAAATCACAATGATATACTGCGCTAGCAAGAGACTGCCAAATGTAAACCCACCAGTTGCAAAAACGTTTTAGAAAAATCTATTTAAAAAAAAAAAAAAAATCTGCCAACTCCCATTTATCATACATATTTTTATCTGTCTTCATACACATAGGAAGTGAGATGAAACAGCACCTTTATTCATACCCAAACATTGCACACACTTTGGAAGCAAGGGATGCTCCAGTATCATTTTTTGACAGATAATACCAAATATTAGCAACTATATTTTATTAGAGAAAAGAATGATGCTGCATTTTCAACAAAAATATATAAAGACAAGACATTTTAAGTCATAGAGAATGAAATTTATGGTTTACGTTTAAGGAACATTTATTATTTTAATCACATTCATTAAAATTTACAATAGCTCTTGTAAAGATTTATAATATTTAGACAACACAAGAAACTAACTCTTTTAATAAACTGGAATTTTAGTAAAAACACCTTCAGTCTGACTGCAATCTTGGCCACAGAAATAAGCATTTATCATAACTGGACTTTCATATATAAAGGGTATGTTCTTTTTCTAAACACAACATTTCAGTGCTATCACGGATCATTCTGTTTCTTCTCTTATCTACACCTTCTGACGCTGCACTATAATATTAATATTTAAAGCTTTAAATTGCCCTTGGGGACACATAAAGTGTTATTTATCTTTCTAAAATACCTTTCACTGTCTACACGGGTACAGAGCGCTGACAGAAGCTTTCGAGCCAAAGCAGTCAAGGAAAGGAATTGGAAAATGTTGTTTGTCCAGTAGTGGAGAACTCTCCCGGGATGTTAGGTTCACAGAGGTTTGTCTGCACTTCAGCAGATGCACCTGAGCAAACTACTAATACAAACTGCTCTTCCAGAATTTCACCAAAGGTTGTAGTCAGACTCCCGCTTTCACATTCTTTTCAACAGTAGTCCAGGTTTTTGTTTTTCGCTGGTGGCTTGCCAGTAGGACAGGGAGCCATACCTGACAAGTTTTGACCTCCCTAATAGAAGCCTCCTCGCTTTTTGCAGAAGGGCTACACAAATGAAGAAATCTGCACCTGGTTATGTATGTAATAAATACTCACAAGAACTCAAATGTCAGTACGGCAATGTAGGCTATGAAAATACCTGGACCAGTTTATGGGCAACCAGGTTAGGCAACATGGTGACAATAATCTGTCCTGCAGTGAGGATGCGCACAATGTGTAATGCCATGGAGTTACAGTCACATCTACGTAGTACTGTGTGCAGTTTTGGTCTTCAGGCTACAAAAAGGACATAGTAGCACTAGAAAAGGTTCAGAGAAGAACGACTAGGCCATGGATGGGCAATGTCGGTCCTGGAGAGCCGCAGTGGCTGCAGGTTTTTGTTTCAACCCAGAAGTCAATTACTGCTGATTAAAGACTTATTGCTTAAGTGGCATGGTGATCCTTTATTTTAGTGGTCTCACTTGTTAAGGTTGGCGCGCCCCCCCCACATATTGCATATTTCAATCTTAAACAGCTGAATTCAATGTTTTAACGGCTCCTTATTAGCAATAAGATGTAAATGACAAAGCAGCCAACAGTTCTCCATCTAGCTTGTTTTGATTTACATATCTATGTGTTCATCATGCACTGTTTGATTTAATAAAACACTTAATAGAAAATGTGACAGACTGAAAATTATCCTTTTTAGCATTTGTAGGATATCCTACGGTATAAGACCTTACAGAGCAACAAGCCATAAAGTTAAATAAGGTCCGAGATTGACAAGAATTGGTTTCTAATTAAGCAATTGGGTTGGAATGAAAACCTGTAGCCACTGCGGCTCTTCAGGACCGACATTGCCCACCCCTGGACTAGACTGATTTCAAGGATGAGTTATGAGGAAAGATTAAAAGAGCTGAGCCTTTAAAGAAGATGAAAAGGAGACCTGACTGAAGTGTTTAAAATGATGAAGGGAATTAGTCCAGTGGATCGAGACGGTGACTTTAAAATGAGTTCATCAAGAACACGGGGACACAGTTAGAAACTTGTTAAGGGGAAATTTCACACAAACATTAGGAAGTTTTTTTTTTACACCAAGAATGATAGACAGACACTTGGAATAAGCGACCATGTAGTGTGGTAGACAGTAAGACTTTAGGGACTTTCAAAACTCGAGTAATAAGTGGACAGGACTGGCGAGCTTTGTTGGGCTGAATGGCCTGTTCTCATCTCGATTGTTCAAATGTTCTAATATACGGATGGTTCCACCCAATATTGGAGGGCAGGGAAAATAAATTAAATTAATATGTAGTTTCCAGATGAAAAGAGTATACAGTGAACAGGTACTATATCATAATCCATGTTATCCAAATAAATACTGACTTAAATAACACTATTACTATTTACTTTATTGAAAATAACCCTGCAGCATCCATTTACTGTTGATCAAAATCTTTTAGAAAATTGCACAGTTCACAAAGAAATGACACATAGTATGAAACTACATATTATAGCGCAGATGTCTTTAATAGTGGGTAGATGTTTTAATTAAATAATCACATTAATTCAGTTTTTTTTTCTTTCTGTGTATAGTGCTCTTCGCTGAATTGCAGGTGCAGGGTGTTTTGACAAGTTCTTAGGTAAAATGCAACTATGAACTTTATAAATTACTAAATGCAAAAGTATTACACATAAAGAAACAGATTTGTCACAACATACAGAGAACAAAGTAGTAATAGATACAAGGAAACCAACGATAGCTGTCCATGAATTAACTGTAGGATTATGACCAGGTGACGACGGAGTGAATAAATACAATGAATACCTTTATAACCACCAGTTTGTGAGCCTCAAGGACTGCGTCTCTCATACGCATGTGAGCAACACCACCAGGGACAGGCCTGTCTGCTTTTCTCTTCACTCTGTACACCTTGGACTATAAATATAACAGCAGGCCAGGTCACTTTCTAGAACTTCTCAGGTGATTCTGTGTTGATGAAGGGGAATGAGACAGAGGAGAGGAGTCGGGTGGAGAAAACTGTTTCATGGTGCAAATGGAATTGTCAGCAACTTAACATCAATAACACCAAGAAACTGTTTATTGATTTCAGATACATGTCTGGTCAGTATTCAGGAAGAGGATGTAGAAGTGGTACATTCCTGCAAGTACTTGGGGGTCCACATCAATAACAGGATGGACTGGTCTCCACACAGAGGATCTTGAGAAGGAAGGACAGAGAAGACACTTTTTTCTTAGGAGACTGTGCCCCTTTACTATGGGCACCCTCTTCACATCTTCTACAACTCTGTGATGGCCAATCTGTAGTGTGCTGGGCTGGTAACCTCCCTTCATGAGACGCCTCCCAAATTAGCAAGCTAGTTAAAAGGGCACGCTCAGTTATGGATGTACTTTGAACCCCCCTGAAGGTTGTAATGAAGAAGAGAATGAAGTCAAAACCAAGTGGCATTATGAACAATGCCACACATCGCTTCTCTGACCCACTAACACTGAGGACTTTCAGCCAATGAATTATTCAGCAGAAGTGTATGAAAAATGCTACTGAGCTCCTTTATACCAACAGCAATATGTCTGCATAATGCACACCTCCTGCAGTGGGCTAGTGCCCTGCCAGGGGTTTGTTTCCTGCCTTGCGCCCTGTGTTGGCTGGAATTGGCTACAGCAGACCCCCGTGACCCTGTAGTTAGAATATAGTGGGTTGGATCATGGATCGATGGATGGATAAACACTTCTCTGGGACTGCCAAGTCAGAAGATTTTTCTTTTTTATTAATTCTGTGCATATCAGTAGCTATCTGTTGCTACCTGTCCAAGATGGGTTGAAATGTATGTAATCAACACACACCTCAGTGTTAATGTTTGCAGTGCACCACGGAATGCAGATGTTTCTGTTACGTGCCATTTTGTACGGATTCGTAATAGAAGTATTCATGTTTGTGATGCACCATCTGTTGGAATGACAAACGTAGTGCATTTTCTCACTGAAAATGTTTTGGCGTGTCATCCTTTGGAATGACAGAGATGCAGCAACTGGACGGGCACAAGGACAGACACACAGACACTCATCCTTTTATTCGAGTGGAATATTTATTCAACTTCTGTAGCAAGACACATTTCCCCAAGAGAATAAATAACGTGTTATCTATCTATGTTACCTCTAAAATGATTATGACAATTAAAAGGAGAAGAGCAGTGGCATCACTTGGGTTAGTGTGGCACAGTGCGGTAACCAAGGCCAGATTAAGAACCCAAAACTCAGTCAGTCAGTCATTTTCCAACCCGCTAAATCCTAACACAGGGTCACGGGTGTCTGCTGCAGCCAATCCCAGCCAATACAGGGCACAAGGCAGGACCAAATCCAGGGCAGGGCGCCAGCCCACTGCAGGACACTCAACTTTTGATAACTTGATGAACACAGCTCTTTAACAGAGAGTTGATCATACTTCAAATAATAGGGCACACAGACGTCTGCCTCTTTAATGCTGTAATTTCCACTATTAATGACACACGGACACTTGATAATTTCATAGAGCAACAGCTGGGGGGTGATTTCAGCCCAAAATTCTGCACAACAATTTTACACACAGTCATTAGGGTGTCATCAGGTGCAGTCGGCACCCCACCCCCTGCACCCCTCCAGTGATGCCAATATAGAGGAGGATTACAAACAGAAACATCCACCAGAGTATGGTTGGCACATTACGCCCCAACATCATGTAAGGCCCGTCACAAAATGCCCATCAAATGCACAGTTGCACTGTGGTTAAGGGTAGGAGAGTTATCTGAATCAGGGGGCATTTTGTGACTAACGTTGTAGGTTTTACATGACCAACATTATACCAATTGTCGGCACATCTCAAAATGGTTGCCTGTAAATTGTTGGTTAACATGCCTGCAGCTGGTATTCAAGTCATGCGTTTTACAAATTATACAGATGAAGTGCTGGAAAGACCAAAGAGTGCAACAGTAACCTTACAGTCCACCGTCCAACTGCTGTTTATAAAGCTATTCAGATTTTAAATATCTTGTTTCTTTAAAGGTCATAACAAATTGGGGAAACTGTCAGATAGTCATTACTGTTGACAAGGCGGTTAGCTGAATTTATATTAATCGATCAGTTGTTATCTATCTATCTCAAACTCCAAAATGCAAGCCCAGTAATAATTTGATAGAGCTGCCATAACAAAAACGCCTTACAGATGTACAGAACTACACTTTTTGGCTTCATAATAAGAATTCAATGTGTATAAATGCTATATAGTAAGAGAGCAAAACCTACACAAATATGAAAGTCCGAGAACATTCCACGTAATATTTGAGTTTGTTCGGACTGGCTGCAAACCTACATTTTTAGAAATTATATGTATATTAGCAAAACTACACTCCAAATTGCCTAAAAGCCATAACTAACAAAATGACAAAAAAAACTCTTCTTTTACACATGCTTGTGGGTAGTACGTGCGTGTGCAGAAATAACACATGTACAACGAGCTTTTTTCAAGCCCCGTGCTTTTAAATTAAACAGTTTGGTAGAAAGTTCCAAAATGTACCTGAAAACGACTTCGTTTGTGTAATGTTGACCGTTAACATCTTTCTAAAGTTGACTGGCATCTTCTAGCCCTGCTTTAAATCACTTCTAAACGGCTTCACCAACCTGCTCACGGGGCACGGCGACGCCACCTGAGGGCGCCTTATTAAAAAACGGGGAACGGGACGCCTGAGTGACGTCATCGCCACGCGCCGCCTCCCGGAGCAGTGCGGTAGATTGAAACCGCCAAATGCTGAAGTTGTTCATGAGTGTTTGTTCTAAGGACCTGGAGATTACATTAGGACTGGATCTGCAGTTTTTAAATTTGTCGATAAGCACGTTTAATCAGGTTGGTACACGACAACGGTACTTAAATTTGTGTGATATATTTTTCACGTTGTTTCGTTTGCATTAATTTCTTTTCATTTTTTAAGTTACTGATGACGATCGCAATACTGTACAGTAGTAGAATAAACTATTCAGTACTTATCGTGTCCGTATGATATTTTTTTTATAAGGACTAATGTTCTTTTTTAACTGTCTGCTTCCCTGCTATTATTGTTTATCTGGCTAGTCTTGTCGCCTGTCCGCAAGAGAATCAAATGCCGACAGCTGCATACGAATAACATTCTTATGAATGTTAGTAGTGCTCGGGTTGTTGTATTTATTTATTTATTTATACACACACAAGTTAAATAGATCGGGACAGAGCAGAAGTGATGAGTTTGTGCGTTGGTAGGCCCGTTGCAACACATGCAGCCTGTTTCCTCAGGGACTGTTTTGGGAGTAGCACTTGTGAATTTAAGTGAGCAGAAGAAAGAAAGCGGAGTGGAATTGCGCTGGACAGCGGGGAGTGGACAAGAGAAGCAGGTAAGGGAGCTGCTTTAGATGGCAGGTGTGCGTGTCTCTGCGCAGCGAATTCACAAGACCTCCTACAGTAATCGAGATTTCAGTAAGCCCGGCGTGGAAATCAGTTTGTATTCAGTGCCGTATGAAATTGTGGATGTTCTGCTGTCAGGATCACCGTTGACAGGAAAACGCAGCGTTTTATATTTTCGGATTAATGATGAGATGCGACAGAGTTACTTTATGCATGGATTTAGTCAGTTTAGACAGAACTACATTTGGGGAAGTTTTGGCTTTCAATAGAAACTGTTAAATACCTACATATAAACACATGTGGCTGTAAGGAGCCCAGAGTTTAGGTTCTTGGTCCTACCCGAACGGAGTTTGCATGTTCTCCCCATGTCTGCGTGGGTTTCCTTCCACTGTCCAAAAACATGCAGATTTGGTGAACTGGCGACGATTAATTGGCCTGGGTGTGTGTTAGCCCAGTGATGGACTTGTGCCCTGTCCAGGGTTTGTTCGTGCCTTGAATACTGTGCAAACTGGGATTGGCTCCAGCACCTCCCGTGACCCTGGTCCGGATTATTAAGTGGATTAGAAAATGACATAACACACACACACTATATATATATATATAGTCACATACAACACAATGACTAAAAACAAAGAAAAACGTCTGATTTGGCAGTCACATTGAGGCATTTTCCAGGCATATTACCATTAGTATAAAGGAGCCCCAGTCGTGTTTCCTGACACATTTCCGCTGAATAATTCATTGGCCAAAAGCCCTCACCGTTGGCATGTCAGAGAGAGGATGTGCAGTCATGACACTCAGTTTTGTTTTAATTCTGTGCTTCTCTACCACCACCGGGTGTCAAGAGTGTATCCCACAACTGAGCCTGCTCTTTTAATTAATTTGTGGGTCCTCTTGATTTGCTGTTTCCAGTTCAGCCTACCACAGCTTAGAAAAATGACATTTAGATGATAGAAAAGAGAGGAGACCATTCTGTCCATCTAGCTAATTTGTTTACCTAATAGCTAAGCTACCCCAGTATTTCAACCTGTTTTGATTATTTGACTTCTGAGGAAGAAAAACATTCCCTACTTCATATACAAGTGAAGAAGAAGGAAAAGCAATATACTGTACTTATTCAGTAAGGAAAATATACAAATAAAAGTTCCATGGTGGTGCAGAGAGACAGGAATGTAACCAGCAATATTTCTCCCATTTTTTTTTTTTTCATACTACATTCACTTCTTCCAAGTCAAAGTATTGTGTTTTATTTAGAAATCCAAGGGAACTAGAGCACAATAAAGATCACATCAGGGTTCATATACTGTCTCCCTGAGGTGGTTTGTCAACTCACTCAGGACTTTCATTATTGTCTATTTACTTCATTCCCGGGTCTCTTTTTCTTTAGACACATGATTGTCTTTATCCCTTGTGTACCAATACATTTAATCTCTTAATAGGAGTGTTTCTGCACTGTCAGGGTTTAGAACATAAGAGTCTTTACAAACGAGTCAAGTTTCAGTCCATTTGCCGCTTGTTTGTTTAGCTAATAGCTAAGCCATTCCCATATCTCATCCAGGTACTTCTTAAACGTTGTCAAGGTTTTCCTTCATTTCCATGTCTTGGTAGTTTGTTCCACCACTCTTTGTATAAAGATGTGCTTCCTAGCTTCAGTCTTAAATACACTCCCCCTTAATTTCCAATGATGTCCTCAAATATGTGATTTGCTGTTTAGTTGGAAGAATTTAGCAGGATCTTCTTTATCAGCAACATTGAGGGTTCTGAAGACCTGGATTAGGTCACTGCACGGTCTTCTCTGCTCGACTAAACAGGTTTAATTCTCCGAGTATTGCACTTTGGGGACTCTTCAAGAGACAGTCAGATGAAATGTAGCTCAGTCATTCAACAAGAGAATTACCAGAAACGCACAAAGCAAGTATGTGTTATATTGGTTGAAGAAAATAAGTTTTTAAGGTTTGGTGTGGCTGAAGTCAAAGTCCAGGTCTCTCCTTTCTTGGAAGGCAGAATTTCATTGTACTGACATATTTACTATGCACACCTAGGCAGGTAGGATTTTCAGCTTCCAAGTATGAGAATGTGGCCCCTGGTGGATGCTGTCTCTTGTGTAACAATGGGTTGACCATTAATCTTTGTCACTAGCATGTGGAACTGAACAACCATAACAGGAAACATCTTCAAACAGATATTTCTGATTAACCTAATCAAAAATAAAATTAGAAGCCAAAATGGCATTTATTGTACATTTCATGCAGGATATTAGGTATTGTATAACTTCAATAAAATTATTTGTAAAATTTGATTGTAATAGAAACATTGATTGTTCACTACGTAATTGTGAAGTGCACTGGACTTTTAATGTGACTCTATTTATTTTATATATAAATTTGCTCAGAGTAGGCATGGTTAGGAATTCTCTTTAACTTGTGACATATTAAAGAGTAAATAATTTGCTTCATTTAAACTCTGTGAATTACCTTCTTTATTTTTAAAAAGAAAGGTGTCATTAAAAGCAAACAATTGATTTTTACAAATGATAACAGAAAGCTTTCATATCCCAAATTTCTTGTATTCTTAGAGTCATGCAGTTGAAGCAGAAACCCTGACAACCTTTAAGGAGTATCTGGATGAGACATTGGGATGGTTTGGCCATTAACTTAACAAACGAGCGACAAATGGACTGCATGGTCTCCTGATTTGTCAGGTTTCTTATGTTCTGTTCTTGAGTTCTTTCACCAGCGGGAGAGGCTCTGTCAGACAGCTGAAAAAGGCACAGCAGCAGGTAGATTAATGTCAATTAAAACCCAAGAAGTTTATTTCGTTTTTCGTTACCATTTTAGATGGGTTGCAAAGTAATAGGCACATTATTCTGCTCTACGTTGTAGTTAATTTGGAATATTTCACCTATTTTTGACCAATTTCAGTACAAATTAATGTAATTAATACTTTATTCCCCTGTCCCAAAGAGAGAAATTGGGCTTAGTCTTTAAATTAAGTTTTATTTGACTAATGTTAATGTGTATAAACAACTAGTAATTTATATATTTTATCCATAATTAATGACAGTTTGTTTCCAGTATGTAACAATGAAGTGTCTGTTATCTGCTTATACAGAATAAACAAAGTATTACATACAAAAATGCAAGTTTATAGAGCTTATTAGACCCTAAAGTTCTTTCTAATACTAGCTTTTTTGCTTTTCTTCCGTGAATCCAAAATGGAGTGCTTTGTTGCTGTCAGCCTTGCTTTAGCTTTAATGCTATTCCTTCTTCGCTGTTTAAATCAAAGAGTGAAACTTTATAATGAGACATTTGTTCTGTTTAAAAATCATTTATTAACTATTCTGCCATATTATCAGAGGCAGCATTCAATTCTGTATTGGCACTGAACATTATCCAACCCGTTAAATCCTAACTACAGGGTCACTATTTGTTGCTTTAAACTGTAGTTTATTTGTCTCTGTTTATAAGTGCATAGAATGGTGGTGTGTCCTTATGCCAAATTGTTACATAAATATGACATTTTGTTTTTATTTTACAGCTTAGCCTGTTTGTTTAAAGGGGGGGCAGCCATGGCTAGCCTACCTTTACAACAGCCAAGCTTTCTTTTGGTAAGTTTTATTGAATTTGTTTTTTAAATGATATGTGAAAATAGCAGCTTATTGTCTCATTAATTTCATTTATTTATTTGAGTCTTCAGTTCAAAGTTATATGCAAAAGATGATAGAACAACTGTTTTTGCATTTATCCGCCCAGAAATGGTAGCAGGTTACAGTTATCCCAGGTAAAAGTGAATGCAGCTGTTACAGAAAACTAATGTAAATGTGAAGCATTTTACTAGGTAAGCTTAAAATTCAGGCAAGGGTACATGGGCCCATTGCTTAAAAGCTATTCTGCTCATTCTCAACAATGATGGGCATATATTCTATAAGGAGGAAAATAAAAATAAAAAAAAAAAGGTTTACTGTTAGATGGGATATCAGGCAGTACAGTGGGGGAACTGGTTAGCACAGCTACAAAATCCTGGGTTCAAGCCCTCCTAGGCATTATGTGTGTAATGTTTTTACAATCTCCTTATGTTTGCAACATTTTTTTCTCATAATACCCCAGATTTCCTCCCCAGAGAGGTAAATGATGTGTTAACTGGTGACCAAAATTATGCTTGTATGATTGAATGATGTAGTGTTGTGTGTGCACACACTGTTAGAAGCTGTCCAGATTTGCTTCCCACATTGCATTTTATGACTCTTGGGATAAGCAGCAGGACCATGTTCAGTGGGTTAGAAGACGGATGGGAAATGGAAAAGTTATTCAAAAAGATAGATATGCTTTCAGTTTGGAATTTACACTATCAAGCATCATGCAGAGGACCTGTAGAACACTTCAGGTGGTCCACAGTTCTATGTGCTATCATGAAAAACTTTTGAGAAAATGTTCAGTGAAGGCATACAGCAAGGAGATGGATGTAACTACTCATGCAACATAAGTAGCAAACAGTACATCATCATTAAGAAGCAGAAGGTGCAAAGTGCAACTCGGATCTTGCCTAGATCATACTGTCCCAACAACATCTCGGAAAGGTTACTGGTCATTGTTTGATTGGCATGTCACAACAATGTCATATGTTTTGATAAAAAACATCTTAAAGATTTGGTGGCCAAGTGAGAAAATGGGCTGTGGTGAGAGGACACCAAAATGTAACCTTTTTGCTGGAATATAAAATAGTACATCTAGTGAATGACCATACCATCCAATGAACACCATTCCTGCACTTTTAACAGGGACTGGAATACTTGTCAGGGTAGAAGATATGATTGATGATAAGAAATACAGGCAAAATACTTAAGAAAAGATCTATATCCCTGAGCTAGGAAGTGAAAAATGGAAAAATAAACTTGCCATTCAATAAGGCAGTGATCCCAACCACACCACCAAAGCTAACAAACAGTGACTGAAAGTCCAAGGAAATAACGTAGAAGCCAACCCATCTAAAGTTTGACTGTGCGTGAACATGGCTATACTTGAGCAAAGTACTTCACTGAGTATGTTTATTTACTTACTTATCTACCTCTTTATGTGTTTATTTATGGCTAGAGCTTCTGTAAAAAGACAATTTACCCCTGGGGACAAAGTCCTGTCTGTCTGTCTATTAGTCAGTTAAATTCAGGGTTATTCTCTTATCCAATTCAGTTAGCTTCTTTTTAATTTTTTTTGATAAAGTTTGCTTTCTTTTTTCACTTCTTAGTTGCAGCGTACACTTTGTTAATAAAAGCAGTCAATTTTTTTGTTGTCTTTTTGGACTTTGTGACATTTTTGAAATGGATGACTTTCTATACATTGCTGTAAAAGATTTTCTACATATTGCTTAATTTATAGAAAGCCACATCACAGTTAGATGACATGTAGATTGCAAATATCTAAAAGAATTAGAAATTCCTGGGAAAAGAATGAGGCACGGCTGCTAATGTTTCCATATCTTCAAACCGTGATAAGACTAACTGAAGTTACTTGCTTGAAGTGAACTGACGCTTGTCTCTCTTCTCCTGCAATCTTGGTTGATTTGTAGCCTTGATTTTTGCAGTTGTAGAATGTGTAATTTTGGGTGTTTGTGTAAATTTCCTCCAAATACTATTCATTTCCTTACATATCTTAACAATGTGAAAGTAATGTTTATTAAAGACTCTCAATTGCTTTAAGCAAATGTGGTTGTCAGCATGAGTTTTACCTATTGTAGACTTGGGTCCTATGCACAGCCAGTCCCTGCCATGTTCTTGATTTTACCAATGCGGGTACAGTCTTCTCATGACCCTGTTAAAAAAAACAAAACAAAAAAAGTGGGTAAAGAAAATTAATTGAAGATCATATTTAAGGTTTGTAGGTCAGAAAGAAATGAGAGACAGGACAGGTTATTGCATTGCAGTCGTATTTGAAGTTGCACTTTATGCTATGCAATGAAATGCAATGGTGACTTCTACAATACAGGGTGGTCCAGATCTAATTCTGCAGATCCAGATCGTCTGGATGACTTTGATTTATGCGAGGACAATTCCAGCTTGGTGCGAAGACGATTCTTCATGTCGTCAGTTCGCACACTTCTCGATTGTCCGGAATTTTTCGGGTGATTTTCTATGTAATAAACTTAAGTTATAGCGTAATGAAAATTGCATAATTAGATCTGGACCACCCTATATTTAAAGTTGCACTTTATTATATGCTATGCAATGTAATGCAATGGTGACTTCCGTGTCTGTTGTGTTAAGACCACTGTGTGGGGTTCCCTGCATTATCTTTACCTGGTTATGTTGTGCATATGTTCTTAAATGTTTACTGTTGTTTAAAAATTTTATTCTATTATGTAATTATTCAGAGAAAGGTTTAGTTGACAATTTTGTTTTTCTTCTCTTATCTTCCTTAGGCCAATCTTAAAGCAGATTACATAAATAAACCTTTTATCCAGCGTTGTCAAGAACTGGCAAAAGTAATTGATGATTACCCAGCAAAGGTAATAATAATCAAACACACAAGTGTTAAAACAATATGTCGCAATGCAAAACAATTGGCAGTTGAAGACAGTCTGTGTTTTATAACAGCAGACCAGCAATAAAATACAGTTTGCTAGCATATTGATTAGTAGAAATACTCTTGTGTAGCATTTTGATTAGTGCATTATATGCCAAAATTAAGAACAAATCACAAATTATTATTTTTTTTTACATTGTAGAGTTCTATGTATTAATGTTTTTAGAATGTGTTTTCTATGTATTTATGCTTGTGAAATTGTTTTTTTTTAATTTTGTTAAATTACAACTGGAGCAAAATATTTTGCTTTTATTTTAATATTTAAATTCATCATTTTGAAAAGTGTAAATTGTTTACACAGTAAGCTCTGTTATCAGTTCTCCTCAACTCAACGGATGTCTGCTGTAGTAAGTGCCCCTGCAGATGGTTTAGTAATGAAATAGCACTCATTATGTTGTCTATGGATTTTGTTTTCCCCCTAATGGAATTAGTATTTTAGAAATTTATGCAGTTCTATTGCATTTAGGTGGTATTTCAATAGCAATTTCTTTTGGACTGAATGTAAATGCATCTCAAACTTCATTATAGTAATGCCATTTAAAGATATCATTAAAATGTCCTCACGGAAGAACTGCATTCATAATTTGAATTATATAAATACTGAGTGCATAACTTGGCCACTTTCTGGAAGTTATTATATTTTAGCGTCAACGGAACCAAGTAGTAAAATAAAATATAAACCCTGCATTTGCAAGATGGACCATGAAGCACCTTCTCTGGTCTCCATTTAGTCGGATGATAAATGGAACAGAAATGTCCAGAGCCCAGTAGTGTTATTAACCCACAAAACAAGCAACATCTGTAGCAGTGAAGCTAGAAGACTGTTTATGTGCCTGGTAGTATATAATGACAATGAAGTATGTGTTCCAAAGTGTTAAATTGTATTATTGTCTGGTAATACAGTACATATATTTTTCAATCTGTATTTAATACACTAACACAATTATTAAATATAATACATTAAAAAAATCAATATATAATGATTATGTTTAATATTGCAGGAACTTCACCTCATTTTTCCTTGGCTGGTGGAAAGTGTGCTGGGCAGTTTGGATGGTACAGTTGTTGGTTGGAATTTGCGCTTCCTACATTCAAGAATGAATGAGTACAATACAGCAATGGAATTTTTAAGTCCAAGGTGGTGTTTACTGCATTGTGTTTGTGTATAATTTCTTCATGGTATATAATATACATTTTGTTGTTCATGTAAATTTTAATTACTTAGTAATATGCTCTGCCTGCATTGGTCAGCACAAGAGGGAATACATGCCTCTTGCATTTTGAAATTTTCATAACCTGCACAAACATTACACTTATAAAATATCAGTAGAGAGAGTGTTCATCTCTCTGCATTGTGGCATAATAAGACCCTTTGATGGGCTGCTAAAATAACTTGTTAATATGAAGAGAGCTATGCCTGACTTCAGTCACCTCTGACTGTTCATATTGAATAGATGAATAACCACTGCACTATAAGTAGTGAGAAAAGTGCTATTTAAATGCAAAGAATTATTATTATAACCATTAACACCAGAAGAAGCCTTTCTTAAGGTCTTGTTATTTAATAGTAAATGATTAATTTTTGCAGTACCTAAACTAAAGTGTCATCAGGCATTCTTTTTTAAAAGAGTTATAACTAACATGCCAAATTTTATTTCACATGACAATCCTGACTTCTCCAAATCTATCAAAGAATCAATTTTTATTCTGTCACCATAAGGAGTATCCCAGCAGTTTGTTTAAAATAAATATATACTGTAACATTCAGCCTAACAAGCTCCTCATCTTGTTAGTTTAGAGTAAGACAGTAATGTTCTTTCAGTTAATATGTGGCTGCTTAAAACTTTCCTTTTTATTTAATTTTTCAATCAAACATTATTATTATTATTATTATTATTAAAATGAATTACCGGTATTATTCATTACTCTCATCATTTTTGTTTCCACAGCGGCCCAATGATGAAACTGATTTACAAACTGCATGCAGAAGACTATAAATATGAGTTTCCAATCTCCTTCCTCCCTGTAAGACTAACAAGTGTATTTTCTTTTTTTGTGAACATTTTGCAGTTCAGTAACAGGGTCAAAGTGATGTTTTTGTGTTACAAATAAAATTGTTTCTTTCTTTTTTTTTATTGTCTAAGTATTTCAGTAGTAGTAGGGTGATGTACCATATTATCCATTTTGGTTGCAATTTATTGGATAACTCGACAGATTACAATATGCAAGCTTTCGAAGCAGCTCTGGCCCTTTCTTCATGCAAGTTGTAGTCATACTGAAGTAAAACATATATTTAACTCTGCAATTTTATTAACAGTTTAATCATACAAGTACATAGTTCGTCCAAAACTGTGAGACCCTACCATACCTTTAAAAATGGGTTTCTGGTTTCCCTTCATTCTCTCTTTTCACTTCTGCCTTCTGGTAAATGCTACTGGTGTCTCACCATGACTTGCTGTTGGTCACACAGTGTCGCTAGTGGGATTTGAACCTACAATATCAGGGTTTGAGGTCCAAAGTCAACCACTACACCACACTGTCTGCTTCCTGCACTTTAGGGACAGCTTCTTCCCCCTTATGTGCCTTGTACTGTATCATAATGTATCGTACCCACCTGCTGGTGTATGTCTAATTCTTAAGTATGTTACTTGTGTACCTCCATCTGTAGTCTCTTTTTCTCACTACTGTTTAATACACAACCTGTATGTCTGTAAAGGTAATTAACTGGAATAAGTTATTCATTGATAAAAACAAAATCTGTTAATTTATTAAAGTATGCTTGTGTTTGCTTCATTAGGGGCCAGTGAAAGCCTGCTTCCAAGAGGGCATCTTACCAGATTGTCCACTGTTCCACGTCAAGTCCCAGTTCCCTGTTTCAGGCCTTCTTAGTCTCTCACTAAGTATCCTTTCTGGTGCATTTTATTTACTTTCATGTTTTAACCTGTAATTCAGACATATAGATAGCAGACTACATCCTTGTCTTTATGTTCAAGTGTGTTTGTATGTATGGAATGGCAGCTTTACCATTGCTGTGCACCATTCCAGTGTCAGTTGGGCAAAAACAGATTTATTTTAATTATAGGCGAATATACTCTGGTTGTTTATGTGGCTTTAATTTATTAATTTGGTCAAACTGCCTTATGGCATTTTAAAAGGTCAGGTGGCACTTTTAACGTTTGGATTTAAAAGCACATCTCATTTATTTATTCATAGAATACTTTTTGAATCCCATCAATGTTTTCTTAACAAATCCCAGATCCATTTCAGTATTACATGATTAATTTCGCTGCATGTCTCATTGCACAAAGAGTGAGTGTCATTTTTGTTACTGTAAAGAAATTCTTTCAGAAATCTGAGCTTAGATTTTTCTATAGGTGCACCATTTTACTCTTGTACATTTGCAATCTTTAGATTAGGCTAACTTGTTGACTCTATTGGTGTATGCCCTGTGAAGGACTGGAATCCTGATGTTGTTCACTTCCATTGACCAGACTTTTTTTTTTTTTTTTTTTGCTGCCTAATTTAAACTTGCTCCATTATGGTAGTTAATTTAATTACAATTATTGTTTTTTTTTTCCATTGTACAAATTTGAAATATATATTTCATCTTAACCAATAGTAGCTGTGATTTCTGAATACGAGTGTAATCTAAGTCAGATTAATGTAGAGGTGTACTGTTACAAGGACAATTTAAATTGAAATTACTGTAAAACAAATTGCAATTTATTTTGCTATTCCTAGAACTCTCTCCTTTGATGGTAGCAGCCAGAGGCTTTTCTGTGAATCACTGTTAGCAGACTGTAAAGAAACTTTGAGTTTATTTGCAGGGCTGTGAAGTCAGTATACAAAATCTCCAACTCTGACTTCTCAATTTATAGTACTGCAGACTCCAATTAGTTTATTGGTAATTTAAACCAATATACAGTACCAGTCAAAAGTTTGGGGCCACTCAGAAGATTTCATGTTTTGGATAGAAATTGACATAATTTTATTCAAGTTAACATTAAATTGATTTAAAAATGTAGCCAAGGCTTGACTAGTGTGTATAATGGCTATTAATGTTTGAAATGACTGGTTTTTAATTTATTATTCAAATGTGGCTGCAAAGCCCCATTTTTCAAGAGCAGTTCCTTCAGTGTTCTATTGGTAAATTCCCTTAGCTTATCCTTCATTGGTCATGTTTAAATGCTAATTGGTTATTAGAAAAACCTTTCTAACTGCATTAGCACCACAGAAACTTATTTTACCATTCACTTGGGTTACAATGTACTGGCATTCCTAAACTCCAGTTTTGGCATAGAAAAGTTAAATGTACTGTATGTAATTTAAAAAATAATTATTGTGTAACACTATGTCTGAACAACTTTACTGCCAATTCTTTTCTGAACAACAGTAATAATAATAGTGATGATTTTGAATCATATCTGATCTTAGATATGTAATGACAATTATATTTTGTAAGATCATTTTTTTTTTTTCTATTTGTAGAATTACCCTATGGCACAGTATGTACCCTATTCTGAAAATGCTTATTTTGTATTGGTTGATGTTTACCTGAAGTTCTTCTTGCCCTTGGAGGGGAATGTCCCACCATCTCTTATTACAGATGTCAGAGGAACTGTTTCACCACCAGCCCCAAGGTCAAGATTGTTTAAAAAACATGTTCTAAATATAATAGCTGGATCTGATGGAATGTCTTTTTTATTAATATAAAATTCTTTAACCATTGCTGACAATATGAAAGTATTAAGTGCACCCTCTTATGCTTTTTAGTTTCCTATTTTGATTTTTGTGGTCTAATCTAGATTTCATGGAATGTCTAATTTATGTATGTATACTCCTACCCTAATTTACAGATACAATTCATTCCTATAAGTTAGTTCAGAAGGTGAGAGTTTAGATAACGAGTAGACTATTACTATTAATTCCTACAGGATCAATTCTAGTCTGTTCTATACCAAAATGTTGGCCTGCTTTATCATGTGATATCTGTTATGTGATAGCGTTTGACTTTAATCCCGTTCTTCACCATACTTGATTGGATTTAAATAAGGAAATTAACCTTGGTTGATTGCTGACATTAGAGAGACCCAATGTAAATGTGTAGGTGTGTAGTTAAATGTGCCTTGTGTGCAGTGTTCTCACCATAGACTCAGTCCTCAACTCGGAGTGGGACTGAGGATGTTTCACAATGGATACACTGACACAACTGGTCAAAGGGTTTCTACTTCCCTCCCCATAATAACCTCTCTGCCATGGCTGAATAATGCTCTGTGTAGAATACAGGAAAGAGAGGTTCTGCAAAAATTATATAATGTATTTTTGAAGCTACATCTTGCATACTTTTTACTGTTTTTGTCACCGTGTATTAAAATGAATATTGTACTTCTAGAGAAAGGCCAGAGAAGAGCCAGTAAACCTTTACAGTGACCTCAGGGTAAAAGCTCTGAGGAAGGACAGATAGCACTAGATCTGTTCATCTTGATTAAGAAGTGGTAGGATGGATGGAATGTGAAAATAACAAATTAAATTGCTCTCCAGTATTTTACTGATTAAAGTGCATTTCATGCCAATGTTAGAAAATATTTATTTACACCGGGAAATGTGGATATATTGTGCAGAAAAACAAAGTTTAGACGGTATTTGTAAGATCTCATGGTAACATTTTCTTAGGCTTGATACTTGGTAAAGGTAATAATAAGTTTTACTCAGCTCACTTACATTTACCGACAAGAACTTTGTTTTCTTGTACACAATTAGTCATCAAATTACAGGAAAAATTAAAAGTTAATGGCCGAACCCAAAGTTGCCCAAAGGTTTCCTGTAACAAATTTGAATTTTGGTTGGTGTCTAATTAGTTGGTCTAGCTAGTAGTGCCACTGGAATTATGAATCAAATCAAATATCATACCTTTTTAGATCAAGCATTTGTTTGTGTTTTATGTGTCTTGCATGTCTTGTTTTGCATTTACAGGTCGCCTACTGTGTCATTTACTGGCTATGGTGTCCACCACACTAGTCTCCTTAAAAGACACATTTCTCACCAACCTTCTGTTAATGCTGATCCTGCCACACAAGAAATCTGGAGGTCTGAAACTCTCCTACAGGTAAGGCAAACTGAGCACTGGATATAAATTACACTCACTGGAGCTTAACAGAAGATCTTGGAATGTTTGCCATGTTAGATTCACTTAGTACAACATATTTTATTAGTTGGGTTTGATACGTACAATCTGTTTGACTCATATCTAAATTGTTCAGTTTAGCTTCTAATTTGCATGTTTTAATAAGCAGTGAAGTGTAATTTTTATTACAAAAGTTTCATATTGTGTGTTCATTTTGAGTTGCAAGATTTTTTGTCATAGAAAGGTACTTTAAAATGTCCCATTTAAAGCTGTAATCCCTGCGTTTGCCCCATGGTCTTCCCCCAGTTATCAATACAAAGTACATCTCCTGTGGGAAATGCTCAGGGCATCCTTACCACACGCCCAGACCACTTCAACTGACTACTCTCAGTTTGGAGAAGCAGTGTTTCGAACTCGGTTCCTCATCCTGTCATGGGGAGTGAGCCAAGTAACTTCCTCAGGACTTCATTTTGCCTGCTTGTACTTGTAGTCTCGTTTTTTTTTTTTTTTTCTTTTTTTTTTTTCACTTTCACTCAGGGCTAGTGACCATAGATAAGGTATTGTATCTAGAATGATTTATAAATTGAATGCCTTGTGTATAGAAGTGCAGTAGTTTCTGCTGACCCACCACAGTATAGTACAGTGCCTATAATAGTGCTGCTTTACTATTTTGTTGGTCAGTCTCCTGCACCTCTAACTTCATGCATGAAAAAGACTTTACAGTGCTTAAACGTTATTCAGGGCAGCTGGCCAATCCTTAACTTCAAAAACAAAACAATCTTGACCTTCACATTTGGAGATGCTAATCTTCCTCCCAAGTGTATTACGATCACCTGCACATTTTCTATGCACATCAAATCACTGACTGATGAGGCCCTCAGGACACCTTCAGATGCAGTTTGTTAGCTTACCAAGCTGAATGCTTAGCAGCTTTACCTGTACATCGGTTCAGTGAAAATCATAATATTATATATTAAGTGCTGTTTGTAATACAGCATTAGAGCAGGATAGAGATTCACAAGATCGATCTTGTGACTTTAAGAATCAACTTTGAATTGTTTGAATGAAAAATAATGATTATTCAGAACATTTGAATTATTTAACTAAGCCTATACAGCAGAATATGTAATGTAATAGTAATAATGGTTTTTTTTTTTTAAATAAATTATTTTTGGGTTAATATCCACCTGCTATAATATACTATTTACCTTTTAATATTGAAATCTCTTTAATTTTAATGAAACAATTTTATATTTCTCCCATATTGCAAATTGGCAAAACATTATATTAAGTTGTAATTTTTAACAGCACAAATTATCGTAAAAAATATTTTCCCCTCACAGGCTGTGGTCTGATTGCAGACATGACTCCTGTTTTACCACACTCTACTTTTTATTAATTTTTCCCCATGTTATGCATATTTTCTTAGGTATTTGTGGAAATGTGGCTTCACCATTATTCCTTGGAAATGTACCAGAAAATGCAGTCACCCCAGGTGAAGGTAAACAATGCATGCCTTTGCTTTCTATATAGTTCAGCATACCTTTGATGCTTTGGATTGGTTTTGCTACTTCACTGCTTAAAAATGCTGGCCTTTAATCAATGAAGCTTGAAAATAATACATCTGCTTCTTGCTTTCCATTGTGCTCTATTGCAAGTGTAACAGTTTTGTTAGTTCCTTCCTTATTTTTGTCTTATCTTAAAATCTGACTCTTAAGAAATTAATCATTAAATGCTTTTAGGTACTTGTCACTCTCTGTCTCTGCAAATAACTTTTTTCTGATACTTGTAATAGCTTAGTAACATTAAAATCTATTATTCTATATTAATGTGTTGTATTGCAAAAAATGTTAAAATTGACTAATTTTCTTACCACCAAAACACTGAATTAAATCATTAGTTTTGCACATGGATATCTCCATATCCTTGTTTTTACCTTTCAATTTTGGCAAACCTAACAGCCACCACTGTCTGAAAATCGTCCTGTATTTGGTCTGCAGCTTGAAAAGGTATTTGCATAAATTTTTAAAAGTTCACCGTGGTGTCTTTAAGATAAATGTCATCAACAGCTGGCAGCAAATTCAAATTATGTGAGATATCAACATTATTATTGCATACTGTTGGACAAATATTTGCTCCTTTGATAAAGGGTTTTATATTTAAAAGGGCATGATTTGCATTTTGCTAGGAAGAATAATTATACAGGTAATGATAAGAGGTATCATATTGCGGACAGCACCTGATGACATGTAAAGAAATTTCCTTTTTTTCTCTCAAGTTTTATTTCTTAATTCATCGTGTTACATGAATTTCTTTGGAGATCATTTTAGTCATACACATGTTTTGTAATAACGCTCACTTTCCATAGTTGTTTCTGTGTCCATGCACCCCTTCTGAACATGTACTCTGTCTGTCCTTTGTTGAATGTTGGCTTCTGCTGAGCTTTGTGGCTGTGGGCATGGAAATTGTTCTTTGGCACTAGGACCATTTGTTTATGGGTTTGACGTGCTAACACATAACATTTATTTGATTATGCTCCGCATTATTGATCCTTAAATGTTTTGCCTTCTCCTCATGTTTGCACTGCCTGTTTTTAATTGTTAAAACATTTTTGTTATGTAAAAATTTTAAATGATGATGGGTATACCCTTTATTTAGTAAAGAATTCACTCTTTATTAAAATTTTATTTTACCAGTAATACTATTTAACATTAACATTTTTCAAAACTCAATTTAAAATAAGAAAAAAACTACTAATGTTTATATTCATTAGTGAAATAATTGTTTAAAAAAAACTAACATTTAAAAAGCATCTTTTTGAATTTGCATTATTGTGCAAGTTTAAACATGATTTTTTTTTTAAAAAAAAAGTACATTTCTTTTTGAAACACCGAGTACCATATGTAAATTCCCTAAAAAAATTAAGTGGAATCATAAAAAGTTTGCATTAATTATAGCATGTTTTTTTTTTTTTTCCTTCTTCTTTTAGAGGATATAGCATATATATTCTTTTTCATTCCTTATTCTTCCCAATCTGTCTATCATTCTCACTACTTTTGTATTTCCTTCTCCACCTTTTCTCTCTTTCCCATGTGCTGTTTGTTTGTTTGTTTTGTTTTTTGTTTTGTTTTGTTTCTCAGCTGGAGGTGCTCCAGTACCGACTTGGTATTTCCAGTATGCACTGCAGCACTACTGCCCAGCCTGGCTATGGGACCATCCACACATATCAAGTACTTTTATCTTTTCATTTTAACATTATTAACTGGGGTGGGGGAGCAATGCTGATGAACCAATTTGCCACATTCTGCAGATTTCTATGATCATTTAGGTCACCAGTTCAGGAATATATTTGAGCCTGTAAAGAAAGTCTGTTGCATTGATGGTGTTCATTATCACAATGTAGCCCTTGCAGTATGACGCATCTCCATAACTGTACCCCTTTCTCTCAGCATTTCACAATGACTGCTGCTTTAGTTTTAGACTGTGCTTTTAGTGAACAATTAAACTGTTATTTGCTGTCCTGTTACTAATGTCTGAAACACTGTGGATGTTATTGATATAAGAGAGATACAGAGGAGCAGAATGCATTTCACAAATTGGTTACAGTAGTTACAAAAGAAAAAAAATCTTTCTTATGAGTTGCTGAGTGTTCTTTCTATATAATACACTACCGTGGCTGTTCGTTTGTCTGGCCAGGATTTTAAATCGCCTGTTAGCTTGCAAACCGTTTGACCTATTGACCTGAAATTTGGTACACATATACGTCTACTGTCCGCTTCCAGGTTGATGATTGACCTCCAAGGTTATTCCTCTTTTTATTTTTATTTTATTGCAGAATCAACCCTCGGCATTGGCCTGCAGGGTGGCCCTGCAGTGCATATGTATAGGCGCTGTTCTCATCCCTACCACCTTCGCCGTCACTTTCCCTACCTCTTCATATCTTAATTCTTCAATCTGCATCAGGAATGATTTAAGTGCTAATTTAAGTGAAAAATTAAGGAAAACATACTAAGTAATTGCAACACAAACACTGACTTAATCAGTTTTAAAGTGAAAAGATGCTGACGAAAGAATAGAAGAAGTGGGTTGCTAGGGTGGAGAAGAGAAGAGTTGCTTAGAAAGCAGCAAACGTGTCAACCTCTGAGCAAATGAATGCTAAACGTACAGAGAGAGCATGAAAACCTCAGAATTAATATTTGCAGTGCATCATCTATTGGAATAATATAGAAATAAAATGCAATGCATTTGTCATTCAAAAAGATGGTGCATCACAGACATTTATTGTAATAGAATGCATTACTGCAAACGTTTGTGATCCGCCATCTGTTGGAATGACAAAACATAGTAGCCAGACAGACACAGATACTTATCCTTTTATTAATGTGGATAGGTTACAGATGGCATTTTAATTGGCTGATTGCATTTTTAGCTACATATGAGGGGTGTTGCAATAATTCTTAGCCTTTCAGGAAAAAAATAAGGCAAAAGCATTTTCCTCAATGAAAGCTCATTTTTTCGATCACTTCAACAACGCATCAGTGCACATTTTCATGTGGTGAATAAGTAGGAAGTTTATCTGTGTGATTTTCTCCAAAGTTTCAATGGTCAGTTTTTCTGTGTATGCTGGTGCATTGTCACGGTGGAGAAATATTCATAAGGTGGCATGAGTGACCCTCACTCTTCTCACTCTTTCCCCGTGTACCACTCGCCATGTTGTCCTGTTGGATAAGGGTTTTTTTTTTTCCTCTTTTTATTAAACTTGGGAAAGAGTAAACTTGATCTCCAATTGTTGTGAGCATGGTGGCAGCTCACTAAGAACTGAAGGCTAAGGACGTTTACAACACCCCTCATATTGCTATGTCAGTCATTTTTATTAACCATTGAAAAAGTTATGCTTTTCTAACCTGTGCTGCTGAACAGGTACTGCATCCAAGAGATCTTGGCTGTCTTTGAAAAAATACAGTAGAATTAACATTGATTTAAAATTATATTGATATGGGACCTGAAATTAATTTGCAGTGGGGAACGGGTTTCTTTCTTTCACCTTTCTTGTATATCCTTATTATTTGTTTTACTGTATGGCTACATATATCATATTATAAAAAAAAAAAAAAAAGAACAGCACTAATGCAACGGACTCTAATAAAAAAAACTGCAGAGAGTAAGGAAGATAAAAAGCTTGGGGGCTCAGAATTACTTTTATTATATAAGCTGCATTTTCCTATTGGAGTGTTCTGGCCTGTTGGAAATAATAGATACAGTCAGTAATCATGTGGTTTCTTTTTATGTCATTTGAATATTTTGTTAAATTCTTCTACCTTTTTCATTGTTTGTGTCTTTCTCATTTGTATCTGTTTAATAACACATGTTGGTGTTGTCCAAGCCAAATTATTCAAGCTGTCCACCAAAATGCATAGCTTGAAGGTGAACCTTTCGTTGATTTTTACCACGAGGAAGGGTACTAAGCCATCCAATTGTTTCATTGGTCATTTATTTGGATTTGTTCACATTTAATGTATTTGTCTTTGAATGAAAGATGTGTTTGGCTTATTTTTAATTATCCATTAGTGGTGAAAATTTTCTAAATATCTTCAGAGAATCAAAAAATGTGAGTTTTTTTTTTTTCCCCAATTCATTTACATTTTTTTTTTTTTTTTTTTTTACCCAAAGATTTATATATATATGATTTTGGGGCTTTTTAAGTCTCACACTGAAATGCTTTTATCATAAAGGTAATCTTTGTATTCCCTACCAAGTCAGAAACACAGTTGTCCATTTGATTAAAGGCTTTACTTGGGTTAAAATGAAACCACTAATCTAAAACAAACTGCAGGGTGGCTGCTGGTGTGATTAAGTCTAGTGGAACTTCCATGATGTTACTCTCATCTGTGTACACTGATTGAGTGGTCTGTTTATAATATGTTAGTCAATTTTATAATTCTCTAATTACAGGAACCATTTAGACCTACAGAAGAGCATATGTTGCTTGTCCGGCTCTTGGTGAAACATCTCCATGCCTTTTCAAACAGTTTAAGGCCTGAACTTATCTCATCATCTCCTTCTGCACATTCACACGCCAGCCCCCTGGAAGAATTTAAAAGGTCAGAGCATTCAATGCCATTTAATTAAATATGACCTGTGTAGAAATGCGTAAGTTTTGCACTAAAAGTGTTTAAAGGCAGAATTTATTTTCTAACTCCTAAGCATTGTACAGAATATAACTATTAATTCTTCTTTGTCTTCTTTCAGCTGTTCACATTAGGGGTTGCCAAAGCGGATCATCTTTTTCCATAAGAATATAACTGTATTAATATCATATATTAATACTTCCTTAAAGGCCCAGTAACAAAATGCCTTTTAAACTTTCTTCATTTTTTTGTGAGATTTTACAAGCCTATTAATTGATCATGTTGTTTAATTTTTTTTGGCAGCTATCTCTGACACCTGTTTTTAATAAAGAAAGTGCATTTCATGTAATGAAAATATTAAGTCCTTCATTTTAAACTAGAATGTTTAAAGTTTGCATTTTTAAGTTGTACTCAAATCATATCTTAGAAAATATGTAGTCTGAATCATTAAGATGAAGTTGTGTGTGTGTTTTGTATTTGTCCACGCTCCCTTCCTTCATTCTTTCACTGTTTTAATATACATTCAATTTAATATACTTCTGAAACTCCCTTATTATATGGCTGTCTAATGTCTGTGAAGGAGTGACATTGTTAGTGTTACCCACCTTAAACTGTTCTACATCTCTGTGAGTGCAAAGTGATACAGATCTCACTATGAACAACAAAACCACTTGGTTTAAATATTTCACTGAAAAAAAATGAAAAATCCTACCTTAAACCCAGTAATTGCAAAACATCACTGCAGGACTGTTCATGGGACCATGGTGGGCATGGCCCTGGGCCTCTTATTAAGCTTCCCCAGGTTCACAGGCTGGTGTTTTTTATCAAATGACCTGTAAAATCTTCATAAGAAAGTTAGTATTTGCATGACCGAAATGTAAGTCACACATTTCTCTCTCATTACTGTTTTAACTGTTACATGCTAGCTTTGTATAATGTAAGCACTGCTTTCTTGTTTGTTTTTGGTGTCCTTTATAGGGTCGTCATACCAAGATTTGTTCAACAGAAGCTGTATGTGTTTCTCCAGCACTGCTTTGGACATTGGCCTCTTGATGCATCTTTCAGAGTTGTATGTATCTTTGATGCTTCTCTTAAATATTAATTCAAACAAAATCATAGTGTTAACAATAAAAAAAAAAAATTATCAATGGTTGTTACAAGTGTGTGGACAATTCTAACTTAAAACTTCTAAATCTGATGTAACTAAATTTTGCGATTTCCCCCACTCCTACTGAAGTACTTGCTTGGGAAATTGGATTGTTATTCAAACTCGTTTTGGAAAGACAGTCACTAACACACACATTTAAAATAAGGAAAATGAGTATAAGATAAACCCAAAGTACTTCTGAACCTACATGGCTGTCCACTGACATGCACCATTGCTGGGCAAGTCCTACATTTTTTAATTTTTGTGTTCTTGTACAGGATATTCAGCCTTTATGAGTGAGAAGTGACGGTCATAGTGGTCAAACAGTGAAAAATAAGAATGTGTAGGTTTTCATTAATGCTGTTACAGACTAATATCATAAATTGTGTGGTAGGATTAAAAAATTACATGAAAGTAGCCTAATTTTCTGTGCTTTAGATAAATTAGTAAAATACTGGAAGTTCTTAGCCATTTTTTTTTTTTTTTTTTTTTTTAAATCGGCACCTGATGACACTATTTTGGTTAATGTCTCTTGAGTTAGGCTGGCTGGATTCTGTTGTACATTTCAAAAATTAACATACTTAAGCCTCCTTAATCCAGCTCTGGTTGACTCGCCATTTCTTAGCAGTGTACACTTGTGCAGACCCAGATCCACTTTGGAGCAATGCATAAACTTCAAAGGGATGCAGGCAATTCAAGAATATTTTTCATGATCTGTCATTAACACATTTTTGCAGGTTTTAGAAACCTGGCTTAGTTACGTGCAGCCATGGAGATACACTCCAGAGAAACTGCTTCCACAAGTGGACCCTCAGGACCGGACAGTGCCAGAGAAATGGTAAAGTGTGCAAAAAAAAAAATAATAATAAAAATGCTAGTTTCCCATCTACAGTATATTTGCTGACACAAGTTACTGTGTTTGTCTGGAGTAGACTGGTTCTTTGATTATTTTAATTTTTTTCCCCCAATAGGGCTGTTTTTGTCCAGGAAAATTTGTTAATGTACACACGGCTATTTCAAGGTTTTTTAAACAGAGCACTCCGTACAGATCTTGTAAATCCAAAAAATGCTCAGATGGTCTTTAGAGTGGCCAAGGTGTTTTCCCAGACTAATCTACCTGAAATGATTCAAAAAGGTAACTACAGTTCTAATCATTATACATTTAATTTTCAGAAACTAATACAACAGATTTGAACGTAAGAATTTTTTGGAGCGAGAGGCAACATGGAAGTTGGTTACAATATTGTGTATCTCAAAGTGTAATACATACAAAGACACCAATGTCTCTAAAATAAGCCACAGTGAAACACTGAAGGTGTATTTATAGTATAGTATATTTTTATAGTTCAGACTGATTAATATTACAAGTTAAGAGACATTCAGCCAGTATACTTTAAATACACTTAGCTATTGGGTAAACATGGCACCAAACCATTGATATGTATAAATGAATTCAGAGAAGGAATAAAATACATTCAAGCAGCAAAGAATGTGCAACAATTTAAATTTCTATTTTCTTTACCAAAACATAGGAATACTGTTTCATTATAACACACACAAATTGTTTGTTTGTTGCTCTTCAGAACAAAGAAAATAAAACCAGTAAAAATATCTTATTTCATTAGCTGAGCTGCTGTTTTTAGAGCAGGAGCATGTACCTCATCACCGCCAACACCGGATTCTCATGTCGCCCACTCTTGGAGGCAGCTTTCTATCTAATCGACAGTCTGCCATCACAGATTCTGTCTTCAAGGTGAAGAGCCACGTGTACAGCTTGGAAGGACAGGACAGCCAATACAAAGAAATGTTTGGAATAGAAGTGCGCACCTCTGTGAGTAGTATACAGCTGGGAATAATAAAGCTTACTGGTCCTGTTAACATTAAGATGCCTAAACGTTCAAAACACAAGATAGAAGCGGTACTGCCCCCATTTGGTGGCAGGAAAAAAAGCCTATCTGTCTGTCTCATTCATGCATCAGACCAAATGTGCTATTCTTTTAAAAGTTGCCTGCTTATGGACAGGTACCAGTACTCATGGCACTGGCATATAAAGTTGGATTAGCCCGTTAAGAAAATGGATGGATGGATAGATGAGTAAACACATATTTAATGTGTTTATAGATGATGCTAGACATACAGTGCATCCGGAAAGTATTCACAGTGCATCACTTTTTCCACATTTTGTTAGTTTACAGCCTTATTCCAAAATGGATTAAATTCATTTTTTTCCTCAGAATTCTACACACAACACCCCATAATGACAACGTGAAAAAAGATTACTTGAGGTTTTTGCAAATTTATTAAAAATAAAAAACAAAACTGAGAAATCCTATGTACATAAGTATTCACAGCCTTTGCTCAATACTTTGTCGATGCACCTTTGGCAGCAATTACAGCCTCAAGTCTTTTTGAATATGATGCCACAAGCTTGGCACACCTATCCTTGGCCAGTTTCGCCCATTCCTCTTTGTAGCACCTCTCAAGCTCCATCAGGCTGGATGGGAAGCGTCGGTGCACAGCCATTTTAAGATCTCTCCAAAGATGTTCAATCAGATTCAAGTCTGGGCTCTGGCAGGGCCACTCAAGGACATTCACAGAGTTGTCCTGAAGCCACTCCTTTGATATCTTGGCTGTGTGCTTAGGGTTGTTGTCCTGCTAAAAGATGAACCGTCGCCCCAGTCTGAGGTCAAGAGCGCTCTGGAGCAGGTTTTCATCCAGGATGTCTCTGTACATTGCTGCAGTCATCTTTCCTTTTATCCTGACTAGTCTCCCAGTTCCTGCCACTGAAAAACATCCCCACAGCATGATGCTGCCACCATCATGCTTCACTGTAGGGATGGTATTGGCCTGGTGATGAGCGGTGCCTGGTTTCCTCCAAACGTGACATCTGGAATTCACACCAAAGAGTTCAATCTTTGTCTCGTCAGACCAGAGAATTTTGTTTCTCCTGAGAGTCCTTCGGGTGCCTTTTGGCAAACTCTAGGCGGGCTGCCATGTGCCTTTTACTAAGGAGTGGCTTCCGTCTGGCCACTCTACCATACAGGCCTGATTGGTGGATTGCTGCAGAGATGGTTGTCCTTCTGGAAGGTTCTCCTCTCTCCACAGAAGACCTCTGGAGCTCTGAGAGAGTGACCATCGTGTTCTTGGTCACCTCCCTGACTAAGGCCCTTCTCCCTCGATCGCTCAGTTTAGATGGCCAGCCAGCTCTAGGAAGAGTCCTGGTGGTTTCGAACTTCTTCCACTTACGGATGATGGAGGCCACTGTGCTCATTGGGACCTTCAAAGCATCAGAAATTTTTCCGTAACCTTCCCCAGATTTGTGCCTCGAGACAATCCTGCCTCGGAGGTCTACAGACAATTCCTTTGACTTCATGCTTGGTTTGTGCTCTGACATGAACTGTCAACTGTGGGACCTTCTATAGACAGGTGTGTGCCTTTCCAGATCATGTCCAGTCAACTGAATTTACCACAGGTGGACTCCAATTAAGCTGCAGAAACATCTCAAGGATGATCAGGGAAAACAGGATGCACCTGAGCTCAATTTTGAGCTTCATGGCAAAGGCTGTGAATACTTATGTACATGTGCTGTCTCAATTTTTTTATTTTTAATAAATTTGCAAAAATCTCAAGTAAACTTTTTTCATGTTGTCATTGTGGGGTGTTGTGTGTAGAATTCTGAGGGAAAAAAATTAATTTATTCCATTTTGGAATAAGGCTGTAACATAACAAAATGTGGAAAAAGTGATGCACTGTGAATACTTTAAGGATGCACGGTAGAGATATATAATATTATATTATATTACTGTCCGGTCAGGCATTTATGGCAAGGAAAATCAGTTGAGTATTTAGCCAGCCAGCCAATATTTCAGACAGTGCCTTTCATAGTGATAAACATGTTGCTAGTTATCCTAATTTAGTTGATATTAAGAATCCTGTTCAAGTCTGGACATTTTTTGCAGGTAGGCTAACAGCCCCAGATGATCCCATCCTTTTCTACGAACTGCTTTGGGGAGGGGTATGGAAGCATGTCACAGTGGTATACACTGAGCAGTTAATTACAGTTGATGTATATTTTGAATAACAATTAAACCTATAGTTGTTGAGTCTATAATGTTCTGGATAATTTAGTGTCTGTCTGGCAGACTACAGTTGGTGAGGCTCCTTACCCTTCATCCTGTACACCTCAGACTATAACTATAGCATCAGGTCATTTCAGTTGCAGAAATCCTCTAGATGATTATGTACCATTAACTGCACATCAAATTTCGAGTAATTCATAGTATCAGAACTTGGAAGGGATTGGAGAAAAGGGAAAAGTATCACTCTAGGTCAGTTACTTATGTAATAGTATTTGCAGTTTTGTTTTATTGTTATTGTTACATTTTCATGAACTGTTTTGAACTTCTTTTCTCCCACAAGGTGCTTCGACTTGCCCACCTAATAGTCCAAGCAAAGCAAACGGCTAAGTCTATATCAGATTACTCTGCTGAGGCAAATGCAAACCAGTCCTTCTTTTCATGGCTTGGGTTTGGTTCGCCTGATTTAAACACATCATATACTGGAAATGACATGGATGACATTGGCCTCGACAGCATAAAGAAGACAGATGAATACCTTGACAAAACTCTCTCTTATCTCTGCCAGATATTTAGGGTGTGTTCCCAGCATTATTGTATTTTTTTCTAATCATGTTATGGTTTAGTAATAAAATTACCAGTGTAATCTTTATGTAGCAACTTGAGAAGTGAACCCTATTATATTTTTTTTTTTTTTTTATTAACAAAGAAGACAGTAAACTGATGGTATTGTGAGTATTGTACAGAGAGAACATGAAATGTCTCTGCTGCACTCCAGAAAAGAGCCCTGATTTAAGTGTGGTTTGAGCATTGACACTAAAGGCTCCTCTCAGATAGGAATCAGTGTATGGATTCATAAGGAAATGTCATAATTGCCATCAAAAGGAAAGCAGATGGGCTTTGAAATCGTGAAAGGACCTTCTAGTCTTTGCAGAGCTGTGTGATCTGCTGCCTAATAGCTGGAGGCTTGAAGGTTGTGGCATTATATTTACATACTTGTGTATTATTTCCAAATAACATAATGGTGGGTTAAGCTATCTAGACTGTCTTCAAATGTCAAATATATTTTACAAAATTTTGTTCCTTTCTGATGCCAAGTTCAAAACAAATTGTTAATTGCATGAACAAATGTGGTTGTATTGTCATTGTGTAATTTATTACAAAAAAGGATTGATATACCTGATGTTTGTGTATTAATCTAAGTCTGTAAGCAAGCATATGTTTTATGCTTTTTTTTTTTTTTTTTTTTTTTTAGCTAAATGCTGCTCAGCTAACACAGCTGACCACAAGTTCTGCTCTGAAGCCAGACGAAATGAGAACAAAGCAGTTACCTGACTGTGTGCAAGGAGAGAATGGTTTAGAGCTAACAGACTTGGGCCGACTGCAGGTACAGTGGGCATTAACAAGTCCAAACAAAGGTGGCTTATGGGATAAAGACATTCCTTAAACATGCTAAGATCACAATGCCCTTTTATATTTTAAAGACACAAGAAAAAGTAGGCTTTAACACCACAATAGCAATACATGTTTTGTTGTTGATTGACCTGTCATTCACTACAAAAAAAGTAACAGTCAAGAGCAAAATAAATAATGTACTTTCTGCTTTTTAGATGATCAATGGACTGCGTAAATTTGACATTACATATCAAGGTGATCCTGAATTGCAGCCAATAAGAAGTTATGAAAATGCATTTCTGGTGCGCTTCCTATTTCAGGTGTCCTCGCTAATCAATAACCGTGTAAGTCCCATTTTAAAATAAAAGCAGTGTTTCACCTCGCTCTTATGTTTGTCTTTTAGAGCGATTTGTTAAGTTTCACATATTACTTTTTCTATATATTACTTAATTTTGCTATTTATTATTTGAAATTTTGGGAGGTTCTAAGTGATGGCTTTAAAATTTTTATGTATAGAATTGTTTGGTTTTGTTTTCCAGTTTGCCAGACAGATGAATTCCATCTGTGCTAGACGGAGCTTTGCTGGCCGCCTTGCTCGACACTACTTAACCGATACTTGTGCCTCTGCTACAAACCGAAGTCCTGGGACGGTAGCCAGTGACCGTCGCCCTCGCATTAGCCTGCGATTTCTTGGAAGTTACCGCAACTTGCTTTCTTTATTTTTGCTTTTTTTAGTGGCTTCCTTTTTCTCCATCAATCCACCAACATGTCTGCTGGGGATACTAGCTCTTTTTCTTTTTCATGGTATCATAAAGGTTTTGTTTTCTGATAATCAAACAAGTTATCGGTAAGATGGTATGCATTTATTATCAGACTCTAAACCTTTTGTAGTTCTTTCTACATTTTGTAAGGCTTGCACCCAATTTAAAATTTTGTTGCTTTTTTAAAGTAAACAGGATTATTAGTCGAGATGCAGAACTACTTCCATGCATCCAATGTTCACATATTTTCATTTTTGTCAATATATTGATACTAAATACTCTGAATTTTGTTTTGAAGTGGTCCCCCTCTGTCTGAAGATGCAATTTTCAAATCATTAAGTTGAATTAAAAATGCTTGTTTTTAAAATCCAAGCTGATTCCATGTTGATCAGACAATTTGTGAAATAAATCCTTTAAAATATTAATGTGGGTACTATGGGCTAAAGTAAAAATTGGCTCGGTGAACAGTAGAAAGCCTCACTTTGTATAAATACTCAAAACTTTTTTTTATTTTTTATTGGTCTCTAAAGAGATGATCTCATCATTTTTGTAAATAAATGTTTTATACAAGTAACTTTTTGTGTCTGTGATTTTGCATAGTAATGAACCTTTTTAAGTCTTTTAGAAATCAAAGAATCAGACAGTCATCAGGTGTGGCCTTTCTTGAGGTTTCTGCTTTGGGGCAACTAAACTGAGAATTCAATTCTTTTTGGCGTTTTCCTTTCGGATTGTAGGCAAACATTTTTACAGAGAACATGTGGATAACTGCAATTTGATTTATAACTGTATGCTCCTGAGATTCACGCAGTGATGAGATCTGTCATGTGTGCCCTCGTACAGATTCTCCGTAAAGCATTCGATTGAGTTTTAAATTTGGTAGGCCATCTAGCTTTTTTCTTGTTACTCTGTCTCCTCTTTCAAAATCTAGTACTGCCACTTCTACCCCATAAGATTGGGCTTTTTGTTAATTTGGATCAATTTTTAACTCACCAAGTTGGCACCTTGTTTCCAATCAGTTAAGCTTAATGTGACATTCTCAAATGTTTTGGACTTTAAACCCTGAGGTTGAAGATTCAGCTCCCATTACTCACACTGTTTGACTGTAAGCATGTCATTCACCTGCAGTGCTCCAACTGGAAAAGAACAAAAATAATGGAACCAGTTGCATCTATTTTACATGTTGTAAGTTGCCTTTAGTAAGGGTGTAAGTAAGTAATAAACAGTAATGATTTTGTACAGTGGCTCAGTCCATTGGGCCAAGCCCATTGCCAACAGGCCTGTGACATGTTTGTGTTGAGCCACCACGCGATTTTCACAAGAAATGCACTGACCTCCAAATTAGGTTCCAGCTCCAGTAGTTTGCGACCATCAGCAGGTTCTTGTGCTACATGTGATTGACGCCTAAGCCAATGTTACACTTTACGTATTACGTTTTTGTCATAGCGTCTGTCTGATTTGCCAATTCTGGTTGATGCCTTGTGTCAAATTACACGCCTGAAAAGTTGTGTGAGACAAGAGAGTGCTACCTGACGGACCTGGTTCTGTAGGAAGGGGTTAACAGCTGCAGCAGGTTCATCAGCTTTCATTCTGTTTTAGTAAATGAGACATAAGACAGGCATGTTTCTTGAATTGTAAAACACGAATGTTCCTTAATAAAGCAAAGTGCTTGCCTCTCTGACCAAACAAACTCAAACCTGTTGGTTTTAATCTTAGCCAGTTGCAGATTACATGGTTTCAGTTATTGGGTAGGTCACATTAGCTGATTGTCTTGACAGGAGTTTGCTACCAACCACCTCTGAATGGCTATGATTATGTACAGTAAATGAAGGCTATGATTGCAGATTGCTAGAAAATTTGTTTAATGAGACATAGCCAACTTGCTTCATGCTCACTTGTTTGACCAATTTCCCTACACAGTTTGCCATAAGAAACAAAAACCCTCATAACTGCCAAGGTTGTCTTTAGCCACATTTATTGCTTCACCTGCGCATTTTACACCATATCCTTTTAGTTAAGATCAAGGGTTTGGCTCTAGTGGTTTGCAACTAATCACTCACGTGGCACACTGACACAGCCTTTAGTATTTTATATACATAAAGATTATATGCGTTACTGTCAGTAGCGTGCTGCTTTCCTTCAGGAAATTCTGAGTGTAGCCTTGAGCCAGTCCAACGACAGGGTACTATATAATAAGAGGAAATGAAATTATACAGAATAACACAATCGTGTAATCTCTTTGGTCTAGTTGTTGGATAATTTTGGAATTGTTTTGCTGTAACCCCAACCTGCTTTACTCATGTCTGTTCTCATTAAAAAGTGGCAGTCCAAATACATTACAACTAGAAATTTAAAATGATAGAAATGAATTAATACAAGTGCTGCAAACGCCAAATGGTAAAATTTCCAGGTTGGTTTTCTGCCCAAGAAGGAAAGGAAGACAAACTCCTAACCACTTCTGTAGGGGTTCGAGGCACTAAACCAGTTTAAAGTAAACTTTAATAATAATAATAAGCAGGCAGTTTGAAGCGGAAGCACTACTGGAGCTTGTATGTTGTCCTCATGTCCGCCCCTATTGGTTTCCTCCTACAGTCTAAACAAATGCCGGTTATGTGGTTTGGCAATGCAAAGTTGCACTGACCCTGATATTAACTGGTGTAGGCTGCCATGCAAATCTGAATAAACGTTTGGAAATTAGATGAAACAGCTTGCCGTTGATCAAAACGATTGCTTTATCTAGTGTTGTAATTCGAAGTCCTCGATATAGCCCAATTCATATATACACCTAATGAAATCGATGCCCTAATAGAGTGATTCTATTGGACGATTCGACCATAGGGCGTTCCGAACAAGCCCCGCCTACCAAACTGGAGGAGCAAGTCCCCGCAGCCCTGACTGCACCGTTACTATGGGGACTGTGTCGGCTGTGGCTCCTCTGGTGCCTCTCGCTGAGCCGGTCCTCCGAGCTCTGCCTGCTCGCAGCTCTCTCGTGCGCCTGACCGACAAACAAAGACGTCAAATCAGCTTTGGAGAAGCGAGGGCAGACTGTGTATTTACGCGGCTGCCGCGTCCATTGATGATGTTGGATGAGGCGGACACCGTGTGCATATCGACGGCACATCCCGGACAGGTAGTGGACACAAGGAACCGATCGCTTTGTCCTAAACTGCAGAGAGAGACAGAGGTCCTTATTTACAAACAAACACACGGGTTTTGACTTATTCTAAGATCAGAAAATTAGTTTGTGATTCAACAGTTACCATGAAGAAACCGTACAGTGAAATAGGTTTATCCTATACTATTTGTTGTGAACAGTACCCCGAACGCTGTCAGGGACACATTCACTTTTGTCGCACCTTCCATATATGAAATTAAGTTCGTAAGTTCAAGTATTGAGCCCTATTCGACAAAAGACGCTTTGAAAGAAATCAAACTCGAGCTGGCGGATTTGAATCTCAGGGCCGACAGTCTCCGCCATGGCTCACGGTAGTCTACCTCCTATCGACACCCTCCCGCAGTGGTCCAGGGTTTTACACTTCGACACAAGTCGCCGACCTCGGCCCCATCGACCCTCACCTTTGTCCCCTACCGCGCACAATTTGCAGTCGCAGCGAATCTCTACCCTGGAGAAGAGCCTACAGTTTCTGCAGCAGCAGCACAGCGAAACTCTGGAAAAGCTCCACCAGGAGATCGAGCAGCTAAGCAGAAAGAATAAAGGTGAGTGAGGCCGGGGGGCACAGACCGTGGGGTTGAAGCGATCGCCATCACCATATATAGCTAATCCGATGAAGCTAAAATGGGGAGAAATCAGGGTGTGTGTTCGATTTCGTTCAAAGTAGAGCCAACACTTATAAAAAGCATTAGGAACAGCAAGCACCCGCTTTTGTCACTTGCAAAGGGAAGTCTGCGGGCTGTCAGCTGACGTTACTATGGAGATGTTAGAGGAGTGGCGTCTTTTCGATAGGAACCAGTAAGATGAAACGTAAAAATCCTTGGGGTGACCGGGCGGATGAAACGGTTTACACAGTGTGTGTGATTCTCCGGATGCATAAGATAAATATGTTATTAACATTATTATTAAGCTTCGATATAATGCCAGTTGACTTGAATTGTATAAGCCGACAATTAATGTGACAGGCACAGGTAGCAGGAAACGTAAAACGCGACCAATAGCCAACTGGTGAACGTTGACTGCCCATATTGCCTATTGACTGTCGTTAGGACAAAACGGACACTTTCGTAACTAGGAGGTGCCTGGTCTCAGGGGCGGATTTATGTAAATAAAACAGACTGGAGTATATACGGCAGTACAAAATAACGATTCTGTTCAAAGTGGGATAAATCATTCGCGTTTTTGTTTGTGGCCTCTAGATGGCGGAATACAACCACCTAATTATGGGACCTGAAAACGAGGATGTCGAAAATTTGTTAATGCCAGTTCCAATAGTAAAATATGACAAATACAGGGAAGACGACGACCCCCTGGACTTAAATGAACGATTCACTTTTGCAGACAGTCTTGCTGGTCACGTAAGGTTGCATGGCCACATTTCAGTCTGCAGTTATCGATTTAATATAATTGTACCACTAGGTGCACCGTTACTTCTGTGTCTCACTGTGTATTGAAGTCTGCCCCTAAATACACAAATTATTTGTTTATTCCATAAACATAACCTTTGCCATTTACTTAGCCTAACAATAAATACTTAAAAATAAACATGTATAGTAGATTGCTCAGGTCTGTTTGACGTTTGTCTATTAATCCCCCTACATATAAAACAAAATGAAGAATGAAACGGCCTAAAGATGTCTTGGAGTCCTCCGATAAATAAAATGTCTGTCACCTGTACTTGATGAGGAGCCATGAGACTAGCAGCCGGGTGAGCGTAGCTATGTCACTCCATCTGTTCCTGACTTATAAAACATTAAAGTTCTGGCTTGGCTTCTTTAACAGATTTGCAGTACCGCTTGATCATGGGGTCCCAGCACGGCCACAAAGGTAATGGTTTTTTTAAAAGATTTATTTGTGTTTAAATGAGACAAAGTGAGTAATGTCAACTTTCAATGGACGGATACAATCTGTTAAGTCTTTAGGCAACCTTCTTGCCATAAGCTGGCAGTACTCTGAGGGTGAATTTGAAAATGTGAACGATGGACATTTGAGGTAGGTTGGCCTTTGGGCTATTGCTAGGACAAAGGACTTCAACTACTTTACAGAATATCCCAGAAATGAATGTATTCAGCCAACAGCTGATGACCATTCAGTTCATCATACTCATTTGGTTATTTACTAACATATACAGATTTCTTAACTGCAAGAGCATGTTTAAAACCAGTAGTGGTCCTTTTTTGGTGAAAGCCTTAATCTATTTTATAATCAACACTAGATACTCTGTAACTGTTCAGACTCTGTTTTAATATCAGAAATGCCACTCGGGCCAACTTGTCTTCCTCCAGCATTCACTTTCCATATTGAGATTTCTTCCATAACATGGTCAATTTAATTGAGCTAAGCATGATTTTGAACAGTACAGGCCACCAGCCCTCCAATAAGTTTATCTGCCCCCATTAAACTGTGCTTCTTTCCTACCAAAGTTCTGTATTCTCAGAGGCACATGGCTTGCTCTTCTCCTGTAATTTTGTTTGTTTGTTTGGACACCCCAAACACTTAAAGTTGGATTAAAGAGCACAGAAAAGGCTTGTAATGAGGGTGACACACTATGTACTGCATTTTCTGTCTTTGAACAGCTCAGGGCATTCACTGGTATACTGTAAAATAAAGATTTGTACATGGAAATAGTAGCAACTTTGTTTAATGCTGTTTCACAACATACATTCCCTATCATATGCTAGTCATCCGAATTCTTTGTATTAGTAAGAATACAACCGCTCCAGTTCGATTCAGCTTTAACATTTAGAAATATTGCTGCAAAGTGAGCACTGTTACAAACACCAAAATTGTGTCAGGTGGAGTGTTTCCTGCTCCAGTTAAGCATCATTCCATAATTAGGAATTAAAAAAATATTACATATGCATAGTGCAAACCAGCTCTATGCTTCTCTCTGTCTCAGGCATTCCAGTTTATGTTGTGGTGTATGCCTTGATAAATGAGGTTGGTGGAGAATAAACATGGAACATAGAGGGGTCATACTCTTTAAGGGTCATGTAGTGTACCAGGTGTTTGTGGACCTTGGCTTAATGAAATCTATTTTTGTTCATCTTTATTAGTCAAGTACTCAAGCTTCTTTGTGTATATGGTTATGTAAATGCCTTCCTTGTCCCAGACCTTTGATTTTTGCACGCAGATTAAACATCTTAATTCTTGGCCAGGTTCTATTGGGAATCTGTCATATCAATCCTTTGGAGCAGAAACCGAGGGCCACATGGAAGTAGAAACAGCCCCACCAAATCCTCCTACTGAAGCCTCCATGGGTACACTCAAGAGGTAAACATTCAGTTCCTACATCTCCATTGCTCCATGTTTTTTGTCTGTATCTCTTTAATGTACAATGCTATACAGCAGCAGAAGATACAATCAAGATTTGAACAAGAGAGACTGGGAATTGAGGGTGCATCATGATCAAAAACATAGACCAAGCTAATATTATATATGGCTTTGCTATTTCTTTTCTCGTTGCATATGCAGAGACAACACAGAAAGTGGATCCAAACTCACCACGCTGCACATTCAAGGCCCAGCTGTTGATTACAGAAACTTACACATCAACTCACTGTATCCCCTGTTGATCCATACAAGTCAGAATGACTGCGCACGGGCACCAAACATGCAAGAATGTCATGTTCTCATCCAGCAGCTTTATCATGCCAACCGCCTTCAGGCCAGAGAAGTAAGCAAATCCTCAATGTACACGTTAAATATATCACAACTTCACACATTTACTCCATTTTCATGAAAAATATGATAACGCTCATCAAGTATGATGGTTTGTACTTCGGTCATTTTACATTTCTATCTCCTCTTCAGATTTTACGCGTGAAGTCTGTTGTGAAGGATTTTATATGCAACAAATTACCACCTGACACATATATAATAAGAAAAAATTACATGGCAGATCATTCCAGGTATGTTTCTCCCTTGAACACCATCCAACAATTTTCTGGAATTACTTCCTACTCCTTGTTGAGTAGGACCATGTTTTGGTGTCTCTTTAAACATTATGTAACAAGGTACATTAAATTAAAAGCAAAACAGTTTCACTTACATAATCATATTTCAAGTGAAGTTATGTCTTCCTTTTCTTGCAGTGTTCAAAACCCTGTAGAATTTCCAAAGTTATCCTTTAAAGCAATGAGAAAGGGGTAAGTATTTCCATTCTATAGGTAAGACTCATTGACAATTTAAGACAAATAAGCAAGACATCGAGATTAACAGATCTTAACAGGAATTAACTATTTTCATAACAAAATGCTTTTGAATAAGAACACAACACTTAAAATGGTTCTTTGCACAGTCCTTGGTGCTCCTCCATAGACACAGACACTAACTATAAAAATGTTTTCCCTTCATTGTTTAAATAACCTACCTGTGAGATACCTTGGTCAGTTGTTGTAGGTTTCCTAGATATTTGACACATTACCCAATTCAGGCCAGTCTTAGTTCTTGGCCACAGGACAATAGGAGCAACACCTTTTCTGTACACGTATAGGAATTCCTCATCTACAAAAATTAGATTAACCAGTGACATCAAATTGGGTCTCATTTTACCATCAATTTTGAAGTTCAAAATCCAAAATATATATTACTAATTTAACCTTTAGATTTACAAGTGTAGTAGATTTTGTGTTTTGGGCATGTGACTCATTTCATATGGCTTCTTAATTCCAATACTACTAAAAGTCCAAAAAACTAACATTTACTTGCACTTTCCCAACCTATGAAATATGGTGGCATAAACCTGTCTATGTACATACTTCACCAATACTTGCTATCTCTGCAAGATGCAGGACAGTTGAAAACCAAAGCTGATGCTCCAGCAAGCAAAGAAATGCTGCAACATAATCCACAAGTCAAAAGAATATCAATATAGTTTTTTTTAAGTATAATTTTATACAATTTAAATTAACATTATTCTTATTTTGTTTAAAGTACTAGTGGAAACATTTAACCCTGCTACTTTGTTCCATTCACTGTTGATTCTTACTGGAACAATCCTAAAAATTTAATGGTTTGGGTGTTTCCCGTGATAATTTTCTATCAAATGAGCCTATACTTGCATTTTCCTCTCATCAGACATGGTGCAAACAGTTACTGCCAATGTGAGCATTTACAGTGATTTGAAAACAATTTCTAACCACTTAAATTGCACATAAAAATTGAATTAAGTAATTTTCTGAATAAAATAACATATCAAGAAAACCAGAACATGTCATAGTGTGGCAAACAGAAAAAAAATAAAATACAAATAACTACAGCAACACTATGCACATTTGTTGCAACTAGTGTACACCACCTTATTCTTTGGATTACTTGCTTGTAATGCAAAAACATCTGTAAGTATCAGTTCTTGGTGTCACAAAGTAGAGTACCAAGGTTTCCTGCACTAAGACAGCTTTTTCTTTCTCATTTACACAATTAGCAGTCCAGGATCGGACACCATAAAGGACATAACTTTTAGGCGATTAGCAGTCCAGGATCTGACACCACAAAACATAACATTTAGGTGATTATGTCATATTATAGTTTCCAAGTGATGGTTGTCTTAATTTATAACTTTGAACAATTGGGTATTTTAGAATACACAATTTTAAGATTTTATTAATTGTTTTGTCGTATTAATGGATTCATCACCCCAAATAGGATATACAGTACATGAAAGCAGTAGGAAAAACAAACCTCTTCAGTCAAACGTAGTAGAACATTGTCTCAAAGGGAGCCAGATGGACATTATGTAAAGTTCATAGTGCAAACCTTCTTGCGGTTTCCTCCGAAGTCATCAAGGTTTTCCTTTCATGTACAGTTACGTAAAATGTTTTCCTTTTGATATGAGGTACAACCCAATTTAATAAAATGTGGACTTGCTTTGCTAATAATCACTATCCAATTGTTCTGTTATTCAGTATGTGTATTACATGAAAAACTTTTTCAGACAACTGACATGTTTAATATTCCCTCAGGTCTAAATCTCAAGTTTCAAGTTCAATGAAAACTGCCCTTCCTGTTCTGAAAAAAGATGTCTCAGGTAGCTTTGATGAAAGCCAGAGAACACAGAAAAAATCAGCTTTCCACAGTACCAAATTCAAGGATTAAAACTATACATAAACAGAAGTCCTACAAACAACCCATCCCACCCTACAAAAAAGATTTAATTTGGACTACAGCTGCTATTTTCTCTTTGTAAAAAACTGAAACAAAAAAAAAAAAACCAACATGATTTACATTGAAAGTATATACTGTGTAGTATCCCTGTGTAGTTACCTTTTCTAAACTGGCCCGTCTACATTCATTGTGTGCCCTGCAATTGGCTTGCACACTGCTTATAACTTGTTCTTGCTTTGTGGTTCTTATGACCTTGAACTGGATCAAGAACATTTGAAACCAAATAAATAGGTACATGGATAAAACATAACCTGTAATGTTTAATATAAAAAAAGAAAAAACACAAATGGGTTTTAAAATAAAGGATTCAGAATTTCTTATTTGTAGTTTAAATAAAACTTTTATACACTAAAATATCTGATGTGTTTGTTATGGTTAAACAAAGGAAAAAAAACAATACTTGTAGGAAAAAGTGAGCCCTGACAAAATGCTCAGGTTTTTCAAACATTTCTACCACTGGTATAAAATGAAAACAAGTGGTCCCTAATTTTTATTTTTTTTATTGTTATTCAACTGGTACAGAAAAGTAAACCAAACAAATAGTTAATGTGTTACCATCAGCCACTATAATATACATTTTATTCCTTATGGACACTTTTGGATTTATATATGACAGCTATTTATAATTACTGCACTTATAACTAACTTCCTTTTATTTAAGGTAAGCTTGGTCCTTTTTTATTGGCGTTTGCACATTATTATGCAGCAGACAAGCAGGCCTGGCTTACACTCTGAGCCCAAGTGTTGAGAAGTGCTGTAACAGAGTGCTTGTCTGGCAACTGAAGAAGTTTTGATGTCATATTCCGATGAACAGTTTGCAGAAAAGGATTCGCCTCTATAACAAAAAAATAAGGATAAGATGTAAAAAGTGAAACAAGTGGAAAATATCAAATAAAAATTAAGTCACATCAAGTTTTTGTTACAAAATTAATCAAACAGTTGTACCATATTGCTGTGCATCATCTGCCCATTGGGGACTCTGGTCTGGATAATCTGCTGGTATGCTCAACTGCAGGGGAGGGACACTTGGAAGATTTTTATCATCTATCAATCAAGAAAGGCGAGAACATCATTTACTTACATAAATCTTTTTAAACATTAAG
Source organism: Polypterus bichir lapradei (assembly GCA_026402145.1). Classification (NCBI taxonomy): domain Eukaryota; kingdom Metazoa; phylum Chordata; class Cladistia; order Polypteriformes; family Polypteridae; genus Polypterus; species Polypterus bichir. The sequence continues at coordinate 7,707,968 of JANRMT010062838.1, read as the reverse complement.
TTGCATTAATTACACCATTGCTGTTTTTTTAATATACAAACTCCATGTTCTAACTAAACAAAATTTAGTAACGCAAACTGTGTTACCACTTATTCAAAACACCTAACTTGGTACAAAACTAAGTCAATACTTGCCATCTTAATTTTGTACTCACCTAGTTTACATATTAAATGAACAGTCCCATTGTTACTGCAATGAGAAGGGTCCAAATTAACCATGAATTTTGGATTTAAACGTGCCACTTCCCCTTGAAGAATATTTGGAATAGTCTGTCTTTCATCATCATCACTTTTCCGTTTCCGTGAAGGAATCACTGGACCACTATATAAAGCAAGTAGGAAGCAGCCAATTAAACCAGTGAAACTACTAATGTATATATATAAAAAAAAAAAATTAGAATGAAATATGTTACACAATTGGAGGTCCATGAATAGCAGTCATTGCTGGTGCAAAAGTACGGTACAAAGAATGGTTGAAGACAGGGGAACGAATATTCGTCAAAACTGCGTCCAGCAGGGGTTGACAAAGGTACTGCTGTTTTGTGCTCGGCATTGGTGGAGGAGGCGGTGTTGGCTGAAAAATAAAAAGGATTTTGGGGTATTCCTTAGATATTTAATAAAATGCTGTAGTTGAAGCACTTGCAGGGAAATTATAAACTTACCACAGCCATGTCATTCTTCAGCTTTTCAAGAGCGATTTCACATTTTTGAAGAGTTTTCAGAGGACACCTGTAACAATCATAATCCTATTTGTGTCACAACTTTCAGATAAAATTTAAGTGCAATTATACTGTAACTAACAAACAGTAGTCCAGCTGAGAATACTATTAATAATTAAATACTGACACTATTCTGTGAGAAAATTAGGTCATTTTACACTAATAATAAATTATAGTTACACATCAACACCTCTGCATGTCACTGCAGACTGTCCAAATATTAGAGACTTACTTTCAGAGTTTTACAAATTTTCAAGTCTAATAACTGAGTGGGAGGTAGGGGTCTCATTTATGTATCACACTGACAATTATGTCTTACTTCAAAACATACTGGTACCTTAGTGTTTCTAATCCATTTGACAGTCTATAAATTCATATATAAATCACTAGGTTCTTCAAACACATCTTTGGATGTTAAACCTCAGTATTCTACACAACACCACAAGTACAACAATATCCATGGACACATTAAAAATATGACATTGTTTACTACAATACCATTTTATATCTGAAGAGATTAATTTAGTACTCTTCAGTAAATTAAAGGCCCAGTGACAGTTACAAGCATTGGATGCAACAAAGAGTAACAGCAGACAGGAGATACACCTTAATAGTTGACAGAACACGAATATACAAAGAGGACAGACTAAATTACTGGTTTGAGAGGGATATGGCTGTGGGAATGCAAACCTCTTCACAAAAGCTGATTTAAGATAGAAGAATAGTGTCAGTCAGCTCATGAATGTTTTCACAAGCATTTTTAAAAACATCCCAATGTTATAACACTTCAACTGACTCATCAAACCATGAACGAATAATTTCTTTACTGGTTTAGCTAATTTTAGCCTCTATTTACAAGTGGGTATTAACCGTAGCATGATGTGGCCTGAAAAGCCTGGTATGCGTTGTTTACAGTGCAGTAGCAGTGATCAAAAGTCTTCTTGTCCCAGGTGGGGCATTTAACAAGCTGTTTGTATCTGGGAAGCTCGATGGTTAAGTTTGCATAATTAAAGTCACTCATCATGATAATCGGGGAGTTTGCATGACTGTTCTCCAAACTAGTGATGTAAACTGCCAGCTGCTGCTGCACTTCATTCACGTTAGCTTCAGGCAGAATTATTGAAGAAAATTCTTGTAGGTGAATAGAATGATTTACAGTTGATAGAAAATAGTTCCAGAATGCTGCAGCAGTGCTTTGATAATATGGAAACGTCAATAAACCAGTTTTCATTAATGTTGAAGGAGACTTCACTGCCTTTTGCAATCATCAGCAACTCTTATTTGCTTATTGCAATCATCAGCAACTCCATCTGCTCTGTAAAGCAGAAACCCTGGCAGTTCAAATGCAGAGTTGGGAACTGATGGATTAAACCATGTCTCCGAAAAGCAATACTCTGAAGAGAGAAAATAATCTTCACTTGTTTTGAGAAGAAGATTAAGTTCATCTGTTTTGTTCCTCAGTGATCTGACATTGGATAAAAGTAGACTGGGAAGGGGCACTCGAAAAGCGTGTCTCCTGAACTGCACAAGACACCCTGCTCACCCCCCTCCCACCCCCTTCTCCGCTTCAGGTGCGAGTTACCTGGATGGGAGTCCAAGTCTGCAGTCGAAGGGATCATAAGCAGCAAATCTGTGTTTAAGTTTCCTTGATCAGTTGATGATAAATGAAGTCCAATCCCAATAGATAGGAGCTGATCTTGTGTGAAAGTAATCCTCATTGTTGCAAAAGGCAAAGTTAACGGACAAAAACAACAGACACATAAGCAGTGACTAAACCACCGAGGCTGTCCTGTTTGGCATGGAGAAGTTCAATAATGAGATGTTGCAACAAAAAAAAAAAAAAAAAAAAAAAAAAAAAGTGAGGGTGGAAAGTAAGGCAGAGTTATCACTGCTAGTGCAGATGAGGTGTATTTCATGGAAGACAAATTATTTTTTTTAACCACTTGTGCTTTATGATATAGGACACACAATAGAAAATACAGTTGCAGTTTCTTTTTTCAAATATTTGAATAAGCCAAGACTACCTAACATATCCGGCTAAATCTGGTCTTCTCTGATTGCATGTCAGTAAATAAAATGCCTGGTTTTGCTCAATGTCCCATCAGGAATGCTTCTGTAGTGAAGAAAACTACCTACCGTTTGGAAGGATCTGTGAGGATATCAAGCAAGCTTTTCATCTTACTCAGATCTTTCTTCCTTTCTATAATCAAACAAGACAAATATTACAACAAAAGTAGTGAAATAAATTTTTTTGTTAACTTTTTTTTTTTTTTTTTTTTTAAATCTGAGTGAACCAGAAGACTGTTAAAGCACATCTGCTAAGTTACTTAGTAACTAGAATTAAGTTTATACACCCCACTTCACTGTGCAATGCAATCAAGATGTGCTTCACAATTCCAAATGGAATATAGATCAATTTGGTATATTATTCAAAACATAGCTGACCAATTTTGCAGTGAGAATCTTTTAGTAACAGTGTCTTTTTTACTCTCTTTGGCATAAATTAATTCATTTATTTGAAGGCACATCTCACATCTTCAAAACGTGCAGGTTATGTTATGGTGATCTGTGCTTAGATTTGGATGTGTGTTTATGTGTCATTCAAGAATGACTCCTGCATTGTCCCAAATGCTGAATTGAAATGTATCTGTTCAAGAAAACAAAGGTCAAGAAAATGACATTGTTAATAACAATGTATTTTCTACTAATTAAGAAAATAAAAATGCTGCAATCAAACCAACCTAAAAAATAAATCATTAAATTTATTAGTTGTCCACACAGTTGTCCAAAATACAATAAATTCATAGGTGAGATGCCTCTTCTGTACCTAAAAAAGTATACAGGCTGGATCAAATGTAAACATTAATTAGAATATAAGCACATTCTTGTTGCTTATCTAGTATGCTCACAGATACCCTGAGGGGTTTCAGAAAGTTAAACACAGTTTTTGCCCAGACAAATACGTACAATTATTGAGAGAAACGGAGAGAGAATACTTTCTTAAATTTCTAAATCAGCTTCTCACCTTCATTTTTATCAATTTTGTTGATCATCCTCCTTAATGGCTCAATATACTTGGACAGTTGCTTTAGCTTTTCTAAATACAGCTGCTCCTCAGTTTGGGATGAACCAGCTGGACTCATTACTGAAGTTGGATTAACTGTGGAGGAAAGTATGCAAATCAATCCCAATTACTGCCATATCAAAAAATAAGCCAAATGTTACTATTAGGTAATTGGTCAATTAACATATTGCATTGAGCCAAAGGAAAAATGCAGATCACTTGTTTCAAGCTTCTCTAGCAGCTTTTGGTTTACCACAAATACTTAGAAATTTTCAGTTCTTTAAAGTTATTTATACCTGGTGTGTTTAGCGGACCAGGGGAAGGTACACTGAAATTCTGAGGGGTACGTGCTGTTGCAGGACTTTGGGAAGGTTGTGGAGATGGACTTGGGAGGAATCCACTAGGGGATGGAGCTGGGCCAGAGCTAAGAAAAGAAAAATATATTATATGAACTATATATGAATACATGAACAGTATATGAACTATATCCTTCATATGACAATAAAAATTCTCATGTAGCACAAAAACATCTGGCACAATGCACTTACACATAAAGTACATATTTTATATGTTCAATGTTCATGAACGTACCAGAACAGACAAAATAATTCACAGTACTGTTTAGTTCAGTGTAATGAATTTTTACTTTACAAACTTTGTACTCCAAAGGGCAAATACACAGTGACCTGTGTGACACTAAACCTTCATTAAAAAGACACTGATAGTACACTGTTTACCTAACATTGGAGTTTGGTTGTGAAGTAGGAGGCTGAGGTGATGGCTGTGGCTGAGGAGGAGGTGGCATTGACTGAGGTGTGGCTGTCTGCTGAACTGGAGAAGGGGAAGACATCATTGAAAGGCTGCTCTGACTGACCTATCAAGGAAGCAAAAGGTTGAGCACATCAGATTCATAATATAGTAAGAAAATGAGAATTCCTATACAATACAGACAAACAAAATGTATGCAACATGGGTAGAACATGACTGTCAACACTATTCTTGACCCTTAAAATACTACACTAAATAAATGCAAAATTTCTTGGCAAGAGTTAACTGTAAACTTAAGATATCCTACATAAATGTTCTCCTACCCAATTTTTGGAAAGGCTCAATATACTACTTTCTATTTTTTTTTTATTAATTATTTGAAAAGTGTTTTTTCCCTTTCCTTTATCCACGCCCCTCAAATGAATCATCCAAAAATAAAAACGGTTGGTTGTATTGCCCATTATAAATATGTGTACTTTAAATGCTTTAATAGATCACAAAGCACCCTTAACCACATCAGAAACACAGTACTACATTCAATTCTATGGTGTAACCATCATCCAGTCCTCAGCAAGTCCTACAATTAGATACAATGAACATGTTTTACTATGGCATTTTAATTCAGATAATAAACATATGCCAACATACAGAAACCATATGTGAAATATACATAAGAGAGGTACACTTCACTATTCAGTAGCGCAGAAAACCACAGCAGTAACCTGAAGGCAATTGTTTTCTGCATGTGATTATCTGTCTCTTCCATTATATTAGGAATAATTCTGGCACTTTTTTCTATTCAACACTGTTAATTTACATATGTTTGACCGCACTTATTTAGGCAAAAGCCTAATAAAGATCCATTGTCAAAGAGAACAGAGGTGTGGACCATTTAGTTGTAAACCTGAGGATCAAATAATCACCTCTCCATCAAAATGCTTCATGTCTAATGTGACGGTGCATTTGATTTTCAAACGCGGCATTGTGTGCAATGACTCAACTCTTTCTCCTCTCTGGTCTTATCTGTCTAACGTTTATAGTTCCCAACATCTTGTGGGTCATTCAGAAATATCTTTATAAACCTTTTCTGGACTGCATTGTCATTTTTTCCTAGTTATGCATCCAGAAATGTTCAATCTGTCCTACTTTATTTCCAATGATAGAGTAATCTGTAAACTGTAAGATTTTCCATACTGGCAGGGAACTATGCATCCCTTTATAAAGCTTTTAGGTTCCATACAATTTCCAAGGGCATTACAGGTTTAGATTACAGAATGAATTTACAGGAATTGCATACTTGGGAGATGTGGGGAATCATTTAAAACAGCTGCCCATTTGTAAATACTGCTGTACTCATTGTACAATGACGGAGTTAAACCAATGAACAGCAAGATGCCTTTTCGCTCTAACATTGTGTTAATAAAAAGTTAATGTTCCAGAACAAGAAATGTGCTTTTACATCAAAATAGTAGTAGTTCCCAATCACCAAATAACAAAGTACACATGATCTACAGTATTGGGGCTGGATTGACTTTCTTAAATAATATAGTATCAGTAACAGTGTATTTTTTCATATCTTTTTGCAAGTTTATGAGAAGATTCTCAACTGTAGTTAAATTTAACTAATGTTAGAATTTACAGAGAGCTTGATGACTTTTAGTTATACCCGAATATGAAAAACCATAACATTAAAAAAAAAAAGAACAGACTTACTTGATCGCAACACTCTATATAAATGATAACTATGGAAACTTAAGTTGAAGGATTGATCAAAATGTGCATTAAAAACAACTCAACTGTTAATTGTATCTACACAACCTTTAACAAAATTTAAAAAAAAAATTTACCTTTAGACTATAATCTAAGGAGGTTCAAGACAAGACCAAATGGAGACACATGCATGTAGCAAAGTGTACCAAAATGAAGCCGACTTTGAGGACTTTGTCACATAGTGAACAGTGTCTTTACCCTTTTGTATTTTACTCCCAAAGAAGCAGGACTGGATTGCATTATCAACAAATAACCACAAAAATACAACTCCCTAAAACATTAAGACTAAAACAGAAATTCCACAATTAAATTTTAAGTTAAAATATTACAAACATGATTCTTGTAAAAAGCAATATGTGATACACAATATATCCCAGGGTGCTTGACACAATAAACTATTTAATCTCTAATTACTCACAAAAATGAATGCTTATAATTTGCATCTATATAAATTAAACGCAAAAGACTTGGATTAATTTAAGAGGCGATTATTTGTAATAGGTTTATGGAACAACCTAATAAAAATTACAAATGAAATCACAAGAAAAGCATTTGGGACTACAGGCTACTAAGTTAAACAGGTAACAAAGAGACATAATACTAATAACAAATGCAACATGGCACATAGCAATTATTAGTCGTTTAAAAATGCTTTAGCAGGGAATGGCAGCTTTAGCCCAGAGTTTACTGGTTAATGTGCACATGTTGTTGATGGTAAAGTACAGCCAAGTTTTTTTTCACAATAAACGGCAACTACATCTTTTTGAAGTAGATATTGGTATTTGCCATAGAAATTGATCAATTTTCAGGATGGCCTTTAATTACAGTGTAGCCCTATGTTCGTTTGTTTTTTTGCTTAGTCTGATAGGGATGACCAGACAATGTGTACAAAATCTGAACGTTACACACCCTTTCAGAACTGAAATTTAAGCTCCTTAAAATGACCAATATTGTTGTTCTAAAACAGTAATGATCCCTATGACTACCTTCTCAAATGTCATTCATAATTTGACCCATGACTACTGCAACATTCCCTCATCTGAGAAACAAACCAATACCTGTTAGACTTTAACAGTACTTTAATATTATACTTCTTTCCATCATGTCATTAGAAAGCTTTGCAAATATTCCTCTTAAATTTTCAAAATTGGGATTTGAAATTTGAAACAGATGCATTCTACAAATGATTAATAAAGCAAGAATACCCCCAAGAAACACAAACAAGCTTTAAGTGATGATAAAACTGACTGAAGGCTCAGGTGTCTAGTATCAACACTATAAACAATCCTTGTTAAATCTTTGAATTAAAAAAAATTATATATAAAAATAGTACTGTCCTTAACTTACATTTACGCTATTGCCAGGGATGAGTCACCAAGTATATTAGGACAGGCAATCATAATGCCAGTCCACACAACAGATGTTTTAACCTAGTGCTACACACTACCTAAAATCATTCTGTGAAACACACACATTTGCTGAAATATATTCAACAAGTTTGTTCAAATTTATTTCATTTAATACAAGGAATTATTTTACATAATTTAAAAATGTAAAGCAAGCTGGTAACATAATATACAAGCATAGCTAGCGCAAAATAAAATGGAAGGAAGCATGCAGTAATTTCACAACTTTCCAGCAAAATGACTGTTAATAACTAATTTGTGTCTAATATATCTATTTCTTAGTTTTAGATTTGATATTTAAAAACTGCATTGCTCTATACCAAAAACAAAAATACTCAAAATGGTAATTTACTTCTGCCATTGTTTAATGCTTAGGATATTCTTTTCAAAGACAAAAGCTTCAGAGGATAAGCACATGTCGCCTACTCACAAGACAGCAAGATGAAAGGCAGACAGCTCATAGCAGGTAGAATCACACATGCTTGGAACAAAAGCATACCTACGGAAACTCTTTATTTTTCACTCAATCTGTTTTAAATACCTGTGGCATATGCTGTCCTCCCAAAGGAGTGGTGTTTGAAGGCATTGGAGGAGCTGCGGTTGCGCGAGGTAACCTTGGTTGTATTTGCATCCCACCTCGGACCATAGTAGTGGACATCATCTTAGAGGACAGAGGGACAACAGACATGTAATAGCAAAACAAGAAAGGCAGTGCATTGGCAGGAATGGAAGAAAGCACATGCATGCACTGAAATCCTGTATCACAAACAGAGAATGTATGTATGTCAAAACAGAATTAGGCTAAAAAAAAAAAAAATCCTAATGAGTGAACGGGAGCAAGGGGATTTTAAACAAAAAAAAAAAAAAAAAAAAAACAGTAATATTATATATATCACCACAAACACTCTAAAGCATTTCTTTTCTTGTATTTTCCTTAAAAGAAACGCCTTGTCAGGTATCAGACATCCATAGAATTGGCGAGGTCTTAAAAACATTAATACAAAGACCAAATATTTTTCAGCAACCAGACCTATACTAACAAAGTATTCAAAAATACTAAGTGCTAGCAGTGAAATCAGGATTCCAACAAAAATTACTATTGCTTGTATATTCTGAATACTTTGTTAAATTTACATTTTAAAAATGGGTGTCATAAAAAAAAACCTTGTGCAAACAGATGACATTATGGATTAAAAAAAAAACTACTAAATTAATTTTAAAGTAGAATTAGTATCTGTTGATGAGTTAAACTATTATAGACTTTTATAAACAAACTTTTACTTCTAGAAGTATGCTATATATAAATGAAAATAAGTTCACACACATATTGATCACATAATGCAAAACAAGTAATAATGAAACTAAAATGCAAGAAACTCAGCAATTTTATTAGTTTATATTAGAACAACACGTTGCAAATCATGTGCCTTAAAAGCAGCATTATAACATACAAGCAAGCATGCAAAAGCAACATCAGGCAATATTAAACACACACAGCCTTTTCTTTA
>JANRMT010062838.1:7688171-7698334 GCA_026402145.1 Polypterus bichir lapradei | reverse complement strand
TATATATATATATATATATATATATATATATATATAAAAAGAAGAAAAAAAAATAAAACACATTCCCATGAAACATATAAGCGTGCCATGAAGCATGGTGGGGAAAATTGCAATGGTCCCATCAAACAAAAGGGATTTACAAAATCCAGAAACTATTAATGGTCACCAGGTGGTATGTTATTAACCCCTCTATCTAAAACGTAAAATGAAAAGTTCCAATTGTGACAGACCTTTATTGTAATTGCATCATTTAATAGCATCCTCAACACCAAGAACTAACCATACACACTTTTTGTTTTAAAATTACTGCTGTTTCACCTCAGCACCAATCACTCTAATGCATTTATCTTAAGACGCTTGGGGGATTTTAAGCCTGGAAATTAAAGAAATCATGTTTGGGTTTAGACACGTAGAAGAAAAATATTTTAAGTAAAAAAATACTCAATATTTAAAACTACTTACTCACTAGATATTTTATTTCTGTACAACTATTGGCAAAGGCACAGACTATCCACAACCCTAACCAAAACCAGATAACAAACAAGTTGCACAGAGGATGGATTTTATCCATCATATTCTATTCCCTCTAAAATACATGGCTAAAAACAACAAGACTTAAGTGAACTTTATGATGCAACTATAAATGTGAACAGTACACAAGGTACGTATTTTACCTCAGTACTTTAAGAACCATATATATCAGTCTTTTGTACTGTAATATACACTACTGTATTTTAAAACCCTTAAAAATTGTATGATGATTATCTGTAATGCTGTATAAACCAACTGTAAGGACAACCTGTTGACATACCACCTAATATTTTTTAAAAGAACTGAACAAAAAATTTTAAATTCATTTTACATGAAAGAAGAAAACCATTAGCTCTCATTAGTATTTTCTAGGTTTGCCTTTCTTACAGTATGTATAATACACATCAATATTCCAATTCTGGGGTATATTCAACCTTTACCTTTAAAAAAAAAAAAAAAAAGGTCCTAAAAGGAAAAAAAATACACAATTCTTGTATAAAAATACAACTATATGGTTTACTGTTAATAAAAATTTTCTACAGGATGAGTGCATATACAATTATTAATTGGAAAAAATAAGTTATCCAATTATTTTAAATGGTATATACTTACGAGTGATTTTTGTATTTGTTGTACATGTATAACAAACTCAACAGGTGGAGTAATTCCCAATTATAACACTATTTAAATAAAGAAATCCACTTAGAACATTGTTCTAAACCTTAGCACCATACAGATAAGCATACAGATAATAGGCCCAATTATCTTACGTTAGGGCTGCAGGGCGCCACAGCCTCTCACAATATTACTAGGTTCAAGGCAACAACCAACCCTGGATGACATGTCAATACGCAGCAGGATACAAACACAGATTCTCACTTACGGACCAACTATAGAGTTACCAACGAACATAACATTGAATGTGGTATAAATCTCAAATACTGGGTCCAGAAGCACAATGTTATACTACAGCTCGAACTCAGGTTCCCTCCATGCAATCATATTAAAGCAAACAACCTTGTAACTCAAGTTTCATAATCCGGCATTTTAAGCTGTTGAAATTTTTATATTCATATATATTTATACATTTTTTGCATGGCTATTTCAAGTATCTGCTATTCTATGTTAAATACCCAACCCCAGTTGAATGGGTGGGGTTCACACATTTCTACAGAAGGCTCCCTTCTAATACTCTGGTTTTCCTTCAACATTCAAAAACCATGTACAAGACAGGTTAAATGGAGAATACAATATAACCCTGTATGAGTGTCAGTTTGAGTAGGCCCTGCAAAGTCCTGGCACTCTGAGCCACTCTCCTGTCTGGTGCCAAAATAATGGTGCTGTCCTTTTGAAAGATGCTTGTCTCACCAGTTTTTAATTTAAAACCTTAAAGATGGTTAAACCTCTTCCCTTCCAATCTGTCCAAATAAAGAACCTCCCGTATGCAGTGTTCTTTGAACATAACCACCTTTACCTACTGACATCATGTTACATATTTAGCCACACTAATTGAGTAGGAAGAAATGACATTACCTGTATCAATCAACTGCTAGCAATCTGACCTGTAAATAATTCCACTTTTAATCAAATTTTCAGCTACAAGACACAGAGGCATTACTTTTCCAATATATTTTACTCATGTTTTATTTCAACTATAGATTTTTAACTCACTTGTTTAAATTTGGCACCTTAATTGTTTACAAGTACTAAATATATGCTGAAAACCAAAAGAAAATTGTCTGTGTTCGTTATCAATTTGTTTGTGGAAAACACATAGCAAGAAACATATCAAATATACTCATGATAAAGAGCACAAAGACACACACATTTTTTATTAAAACTTTTGGAGGGTAAGAAACATACTGTGGTGCCTTCCACTCATCTCCATAAACAGCTAAAAAGCTGACTAGTTAAACAAATGTCCCTTAATTTAATATTTATTTTCTTCAACCAAATAACTGCACCCACCAAAATTTTAAGGGTTCTTGGCATCTCCTCTAAATAAACTTATAGACAAATATAAAATACAACCAATATAAACCAACAGTCAATAAAACAAAATAAAATAAGACGACATAAATAAAAAAATACACTTCTTTAAAGTCTCACAATCACATTGTATCTACAAATTAACCATCACTAATTTAGTCAGTCATAAATGTTTCCAAGACATAATAATGTAGGTCATACCATTCGTATCTGTTCAGTCCTAGTCTTGTTTATTAGATTAGGAAATAAGCTTTTAGTAAATTTTATATGCACATGCCAAGGGTTCTCAAACGTGTACCTTTTTGGGGATAGGGGCTGGAAAAGAGAACTTTTCTACACCATATACTTGCACTGGAATGTAAAGTTAATTTTAAATATAATCTCTGATCTCATTTCACCTTTCATGCCATCCTATTGGTAAGAGCTAATAAATATTTATGACAACACAAAGTGCCACCAAAAACCCCACTACCATGCCTGTTAATATCATGCTTTTTTGTTTTATTTACTAAACAGGCTGTGCCACCTGCTAAATTGTGTTTTAGTACTCCTTACCTGTCCAGGGGGCCCTGCTACAAGCTGGGTCTGGTGTTGTACTTGCTGTTGAACTTGATGTTGTACTTGCTGCTGGGCCTGCTGCTGGGCCTGCTGCTGGGCCTGCTGCTGGGCCTGATGCTGGGCCTGATGCTGGGCCTGCTGTTGCTGGGCTAACTGAAGCTGAACAGAAAGCCATACAAATTAAGCAAAAAATGAAGAATTCATTAAACAATGTTAGTTGTTTTCTGCCACAATTAACATTTAAAAGTACACATTGCAAGGGATTTTAAAGCAAACCTCTGATCATCTATCCATTTTTATTTAATGAAAGCAGATGGAAATAACAGTACCAATGTTCAAAAGTACATAAACAGACAAATTTAAAAATCAAAGCTTCTTCCTACAAGCTAAAATGGTTACTTTTTTTACATTATTTAAATATACATAATATAGTATTTACCCAGGTTCAGACAAAAATACATTTGTTAGTGTTAAGAAATACTTCTCTGTAATGTTAACAAACATTTTACCTGTATTGCTTGGTACTTTAATTGCTGCTGTTGGTTTATGGCATTCATGGAGACTTGTTGACCTGCCATTTGCCCTGCTAAAGACTGTGGAACCATATTTTGTGCCTGGGACTGTGGTGGCATCTGCGCTTGCTGGGGCTGGGGCGCCTGTTGCTGTTTTTGGGCCAGCTGTTGCATCTGCTGCTGTATGGTTTGAGTTTGGGACTGGTGTTGTGTCTGCTGCATTGCTTGTGCCTGAGCCTGTGCTGCCTGCTGATGCTGCTGAAGCTGCTGCTGCATTTGTACCATCTGCTGCAGTTGCTGCTGTTGTTGCTGCTGCAATCTTGAAGGAATCATCTAAACATAAACAAAAAATCATCAGCTACAAAGATAACAGCAATTCAAGATACACAACAAAACAAATTCTCAGTACTGACTTTCCATTTAAATTGATATGAGTTTCTTTTAGATACAGGTATCCCTTGATTAACGGGATTAATTAAACCACTGATTTTGCTGCGTTATACAAAACCTCTCTAATTAAATATAAAAACTAATGGGAAAAAAAATATAATTGATCCATCATTTAAAATGTGGAAAATCTACATGGATAAAGTACTTGAATTTGTGTGTATAAAATAAAAGTGAAAATGCAAACAAAATCTTTATTGTTTAAAACTAACATGTTTTAGAAAATAATTTATGGAGGGTCGTTTGGACAGTTCTTTCTTCTAGCTCTCGTAGATCCGTCTGTATCAAGCAATTTGACTTTCTAACTTGCAGCAGACGAGCGTATTTCTGCCAACATCAGGATCCATTTCAGTAAACGTAGAGAACATTGCATCAAATTGTTTCAATTTTAAGAGATATTCCATTTCAATCATAATCGGAGTTCTATTACACAATGATTGCATGCATGCAGTCTTTGATGTCAATTTTCCTGGGTAGCGGAAGGTATCAGCCTTTGCTAAAATTGTCCCGATAGTCGATTCATTGAAGCTGAGTTCCCTGCCATTGTTTGCTTTTGTTTCGCCACGATTGTATCTTTTAATTATCTCAAGCTTCACATCAAAAGTAATATGCTTTCTTCTCTTCTTTTTACTCTCCAATGATGACTTATTCTTTTAAGCGCTTGCCCCTTCCAAAAATTAACAAGCAAAAGCAAGGATAAAGAAGTGAACAACTGCTGAAAATATGCAACGAAAATGTCTGCTCTCTATGGTAACTTTTGGCAAATTAATTGGTGACTCATGACTCCGTGACAGTTCGAATGCCCATTATGGCCGTTGAGCTGGGCGTGGGTGGATGGTGACATCTGCACGTTCAGTCGCAGCCTCTCGTTTCCACTTTTGCACAATTTTTTAAAAAAACGCACTAATCAAATTTATTGCCTCGGTATTCAAGGGGCTTTCACATTCAAAATCAGAGCGTTATTCAAAACCCACGCTTAATAAAACCACGTTAAACTGGGGATACCTGTACAGATTTACAAAGGATTCTGAATTGAAATCATCATACGAGGAGAAAAAAAAACAAAAACAATGCCCAATTAATTAAAAAAAAAAATGCTGAAAAATCCAGTTTCATTATTGTTTGAGTATAACCAAGTGGACAATTAAACATCAATGACTCATTCAAAACTTATTTAAAAATACTGTATTGGATTTCAACAATTTGGTATTTCTTCTTTCTTGCTTTTTATCTCACAACAGTATTTAGATTTCAATGTGGGTTTTATAGAATAATTTAGCAATAATTTTAGCAATGTTAGAAGTGCCTCTTTGTTTCACCAATCACAAACTATTTTTGTTAAATCACTATGATTAAGCTGGAAGGACAATTGCCATGCAAACTGCAATGCAGGTGCTCAATCGTCATACTGTATTAAGAAAAGGTGTTTTTGCTATTGCAATAGTCCTGTGAACTTGAGCATGAAAGGCTAGAAAGGATCCTGCAAAACATCTGACAGTGCAGAAGATGCTGCTTTTGTTGTTTTGTTAGCAAAAAATAAACCACCTTGCACTATGCAAATGAAAATTAACTTAAATTTTAATGCATAACTACAACTCTGGTGCCACTAAAAATTAAATCTATGTCCAACTTTGAAATGTCACTGTACTAATGTGTTGGATCAATATTAAAATTTTTGATTTGGTACTGATACCAGCTTTCAAAACTCAGTACCAATACAAAAATAATAGTGAAATAAATAAAGGATAACTTGAAATTTTTGCTTTTGAAAGAAATACAATGGAAAGATCTTTCCTGACACCTTCTGAATCAATTAAAGTTAAAACAAAACAGTTTAAGATGTCTATGTGGCATTCATTTCTATGTTCAGAGTTTCCTTATAACTTTCAAGAATATGTTTTAGCCAGCCTCTTTGCCAGATATTTTGACAGGAAAACAAGGGGTACCTATTATGTTTTCTGACAGTCTGGATCATCACAGGCTACAGTGGAGTGCAGAAGCAAACTTTCCACAGAGGAACAGCTTGAGGCAAAAAATACTGAGAAAATGTTTGGCAAATTTTGCTTGGATGGAGATGCGTGATTTGTGGCTTTTCCACAACACAAGTAGATTTTCTGAGGAAAAATTTTTTCCCCTGCCCTTGTAAATTTGCCTTTCTTGTTTAAGTCCATCAGCATATGTTTTATGCATCTCCAAGCCTGCTTGTCATCTCTTTGCCTTATCAAAGATCCCTTTTCCCTAACTGCCCCCAACTCAAATCCCACTTTTGTTTTTTGGCCCTTTACTGACTCTGAAGTTTTCCTTCTTTCTGAGTGTGTTCTAACTGCAGAGATCTGTCATCTGTGTTAGCTTGATGCGCAATTAATTCCTTCACCTCCTTTTCCTTTATTACAAACATATCCTTTAATCTTTGATCAAGCAAAGTTCCTGTGTCAAGTGGAGTATGTAATTCTCCATCTCATCTTCTAATCATTCCCAATCTCTGCTTTCATGCAGTACGAGTACAGAGTGTTTTACACTGTCCTGTAATGAAGACAAAATGTTCCACACCAGTGGAATAACAGAAGACAGTGTGGTCTCCTTTTCTTCATTTCAGTCATGAATAAAGCTCCTACTCCTCAGTGATGTTGGCCCATCTTTTAATATTGCCAGTATGGTGATATCTCTATTACTCAGCATCAAGTGCCACTTATGCCTCTTTTCACGAAAAGCTGCACAGAGAGCTTGCTAATATTCAAAGAAGCAGGCACCAGATCATAGTTTGAACCCTACCAGGTGGGTTTGTCATAAATTAACTTTTGGTCTGGCAGGTGTAGGAGCTTCAACTTTACCTTTAAAAGTCTTGTAGACACACAATGTAGTCCCTGTGGCTTTGTTTACTGTAAATGCTTTATTTGTGAACGCTTAAATGCTTTAACATTAGTGAATGCATTTCCAGTTATTTCACTCAGTTGCCTGCCTATAACTCTTATAGACACAATTACTTTTCAAAAAAGGCTTCATAAAGCAATATTAGTCACGTTTTCATGCAGTGCCCTTACCGACTGAACCCTGCGGCCAACACTACAGCTAAAGGTTCTTACAAACAAATTTAAGAAAGTGTTTCATTCTGTTATTTCACAAGACCAAAATGGACTTATTAAAATCTAACAGAACAATTACTACTTCAGGCCTATGGAATTTTCTGGGGGGAAATTATTTGTACAGTTGACTGTACAATCTTCTTTTTAAAATTTCAACTATTTGATAATATAACACAAAGCTTGTTATTTTCAAAATACTACTGTCAATTTCGCCACCAGTGTTAAAACGTGCACCATCTTATAGTGAAAAAAGACTGATTATTTTTTGTATTTTTATATTATTTTGGTGATTAAAGAGAATGTAAAAAATATTTGAGAGAAACCCTGTTGAAAATGGGACAAGGAACCAAGTCAGATGATGTTAGCAATGGAAAAATATAGAAAAAAAATAAATAAATTGACAATGTCATTTAGGTGTCAAATTACAAATCAAGCTCTAATAAACTGAAAAAAATTACTTAACAGGAGAAAGGGTTAAATAACTAACAAAAAAATCTGGATCATAATACCTGAGACTGTGTGTTATTTTGAATCTGTATCATCTTCATTTGGTGTTGCTGTTGTAATTGTTGCTGTTGGACAGCTGCTTGCTGGGCCTGAAACTGCTGCTGTTGCTGAGTTTGGAATTGCTGCTGCTGCTGTTGCTGCTGCAATGCAGCTTGTTGTTGTTGGAACTGTTGTTGGTGATGCTGCTGTTGAGCCATTTGCATTTGAAGCTGAGCTGGAACAAGATAGAAAAAAAAACACAAATTACGAAAGCATTCACATAACGTATCTATACTAATAAAAGGCAAAGCCCTCACTGACTGACTGACTGACTCATCACTAATTCTCCAACTTCCCGTGTGGGTAGAAGGCTGAAATTTGGCAGGCTCATTCCTTACAGATTACTTACAAAAGTTGGGCAGGTTTCATTTCGAAATTCTACGCATAATGGTCATAACTAGAAGCTATTTTTCTCCATTTACTGTAATGGAGTTCAGCTGGAGGGGCGGAGTTTCGTATGACATCATCACGCCTCTCACGTAATCACGCATTACGTAGAAAGCCAGGAAGAGCTACAAAACACGCTTTAGAAAACATGCATTATATAATTAAGAAGGCAGCGAAACAATTAGAAGCGAGCGAGTGACATATAAAACCATATTCAGCGGCTCACGTGAACTGACGCAGTGCGCAGACAAAAAGCAACAGTTCCAAAGAGTGCTGAACAAAAACCGAATTACACTGCTACGCTCAAATAGATAAACCACACGCCGTGGCGCGATTGTTGAGCATTCGCCTGTAGCGCCCACGTCCGAGGTTCGATTCCCGAGAGGGGATTCACCAAGTATGTACGCGCGCTTCTCGATTTATTTTAACCTCGCATCCCCTTAGTTTGAGACGTATGAAAACGCATGCGGTTAACACAGAAAGACAGATCACCTATTGAAGCTTCATGAATAATGGATACTTTATTCGCGATCAATGATTGTTTTGGTAAAGCCATACTCAGTGTATTCATTAGATGAACGGTAAAAAAGTAAGAGCAAGGGGACAGTAACTTACTGAAGCACACAAGAAAAACCACAATAGCACGCGGGCTCGATGTACTGTAGTGCTAGATCTGACTTGCGCGATCACATTCCAAAAAATATTTCTTTTCAAGTTCTATTTAGTCCATATGAGTCAAACTCAAGGCCCACGGGCCACATCCGGCCCGGCGTGTAATTATATCCGGCCCGCGAGATCATTTTATATACTGTATTATTGTTATTAATGGCCCGGGGATATGAAGCGCTGGTAAGACAATAAACTACAGATCCCATAATGCAGCGCTTCAGCTGCCTTGCCGAACACTTACCACGTTAATCAAGTCTAGCTTATGATACTGCAAGTTATTGCGAAGCTAGCCCACACGATGCCGAAGAGAAAAGTTGATTCTGAAAAAAGAGCCTTTAAAAACCGATGGGAGGCCGAGTATATGTTTACTGACATTGCCGGTAAACCCGTGTGTCTCATTTGTGGAACGTGTGTACAAAAACTGGGGTCTCCTTCCCAGCAAAAGTCGAGCAGCCGGCGCGCACGCATAGCTGTGCCGGGATTTGAGACGCTGACTGCGCTTCTGCCTTAAATCAAAGTGAGCACTTTTAATTTTTTTCATCCTCCCCCTGAGCTATAGCCCAGACAAGTGCAAACACGGGACCCCTTTTCTACACCACGGCAAAATAATATTAAGGCGATTCACACTTTCTTTTGCACGTATACGATTATGAGGTCCTCAGCTCGGATTATGAAGACACGCACACGAGTGAAGGACTGACAGTGCCATCACAGCCGATTAATGGCAGAGACGTCTCACCAGTCTACACAAGACCCACCGCGACTGTCCCCAAAAGGCGATCATAACTTCACCGAACACATCTCTCTATACTATATAAAAGAAAAATGCAACTTTCCTTTCTTTACACCTTTTTTCATTTTATCCCAAACCAAAGCCTTTCTCTCTTAACACTGCAGAGGACACAAAACAATTTTTCTTTAATTACTGGTAATACTGTTAAGGCACATTACCAGAGGCAGAAATTTGAACGTTCACATAGAAAATGTAATTTCTATACCACAGCCGTCGTGTAGCGCCTTTCAAAAGGGATCAACTACCGAGAGATGATCCATATACATTTTAGCTGCTGTTACTACAACTTACCTCTTCTGTTATACCGTCTTTTAAAATGTAGTTTACCCGCAACCACTCGAGTAGTGCTCAATGTACCTGTACTTCTTAAAACGTTAATGTTTTACTGTTTAATAACTAATAGACTATATTTTATTATTTTTCCCTTGCACTCAGTGACCAAAGCTATACACACACATACATATATATACACATATATATACCTGTGTGTATGTTTGTAGGTATATATATATATATATATATATATATACACACATACATAGACTCAAAACCATTATGACAGCAGCAATCCAAGCTGTGAGAAAACAGTAAAAAGTAGGCATGTCAGATGTCGTGGTACATTTTCTAATGCAGCTAGACGAAAACAAC
>JANRMT010062838.1:7666101-7688161 GCA_026402145.1 Polypterus bichir lapradei | reverse complement strand
ATGCAGCTAGACGAAAACAACTTTGTGACGCTGCCGCCAAATACACAAAACAATTACTTTCACAATCATGTTACATTATTTTTTAAATGTTTCCTTTTCTTTTTCATAACTTCTTTAACACACGACATCGCTGCGAAGTGCAGTTATTTTGCTATATATATATATATATATATATATATATCTATCTATCTATCTCACAGCGACACTCATAACAGTGACAAAACAATTACATTGACAATCATGTTACGTTATTTTCCAAATGTTTCCTTTTGTTTCTCTTTCCTTCTTTAACACACTACTTCTCCGCTGCCAAGCGCGGGTATTCTGCTAGTTTCAATAAATAATTTAGTATATATTGCACAAGATGAAATAAAATCAACATGACTAAACCTGATTAATTACATATTTTTCTCACCTAATATACTTTAAAGTTGTCAAAAAAGAAAAAAAGTTACAGGCATTGTAATTTATAAAGAATCTGTCAACATACTGATTTCACTAACACAAACAAACTTTTAGAATAGTATTTATTTTACTATTTCCCACAAATGGCACCATTCGTTTCAATTTCGTCCTTCAGCACAGCAAAGAGCTGGCTGCCTGGTTCAAATGAGATTCAAGACTGAAGGCTTTAGAGTGGATGGACAGTGGAGATAACCTTTACCAGCAACAGAGTCAGTATATGCTAATGCCAAAAATAATATTTCTCTGAGGTGATTAAGAAAGGTTGTGCTCTAAAATTATCAAAAAGATTCCTCACCCTATGTTTGATTTCTAAAGTGCTTAAAGACAAAATACAGACTTACTGAGACTGACTTCTTCAATCATGAAACAATTTTTGGCTTACACAAAATCACATCATATTCACTGTGAAATTAAATACTTGTTACAGATGCATTTCTTTACTCTGTTTAAATTTTCTACTTATTTACCAAATTAAAGTCAATGAAAACAAAGCTAACTAGAAAACTGACCTTAATTTTACATCACTAAGGTTCTTCCCCAAACAAATAAACTAGTCACTGATGGACAAACAAAGTCCTATGAAGCTTCCTCCTGATTGTGCCAGGATACGAAGATTCAGAGCTTTATATATTAAAAAAGAAAAAAAAAAAAAGACATCTGGTGATTTACATAAATCCTAGTATTCATCAGTATGAGACAGCAGAGGAAGCATACATAAATTTAAAGCCCTGTGGATACCATAGTCTCAAACTGCCAGGTTTATTAAAATCCTAAGAATGCTGTTTGAGTTAATTTTGCTCGTATAATCATGACACTGACGTTAAAATGTGTGTCAAAATGATTGCTTTCTGGCAATATAAAAGAATATTTTCACATCAGCATTTCAATAATAGTATGAATGGGTGAAGATAATCTTAAAAGGGTTTAGGGAATGATGTGTACAGTATTAATGATGTGTTATAAGCTCAACTACAAAAGAACAGCAGAGTATTTACCTTATTACAGGATACTGGGTCAAAATATTACCACACTATTAGATCACCCCAACCACTTCTACTCTCTGTATTTAATTCAATATCATCTCTGTATACAATTTGACTGGTAATGGTGCTCCCGAAAAATGACACCAATATCAATGCCTCTGTGTCAAACAATCCATACTGCTACCACACCTGCATAATTATCAACTGATAAATAAGTTTAACCTGAAATTCAAATGAAAAATGAAGGACTGGCCTTTTTTTAAGTAATAAACATTTTATCAATTGTCATCAAGTGTAATTAACCAAACTTTGAAATAATTGCATTAGTTCATCAGTAGTATATTATTTTAAAATTCTTACTCTGTTGATTTGGATTAGCTACTCCTTGCATGCCATGCGGTGCCATTCCTGATGCTCCTGGCTGTGGCTGTCCAGGTAAAATCTGCTGGTTTATCTGCCCAAGTCCAGCCATAGCAGACATTGGTGCACCTTGAGGGCGTACAGACATTCCCATTCCAGCAGCACCACCTGGAGGACCTCCAGTCAATGTCTGCAAGGCATTCATTGGATCTAGATGATCAAGGAATTTACAAAAAAGTCAAACAAATGAGTCAGGACATCACTGGAAGGAAGAAGGTGTTCCAAATTAAACAAAAACACAAAGTTTGTTTTTTTTTTTTAAAACTATACACCACACCCACAAACTACACAATTTGATGTACCCTATACTTTGTGGCACACAGCTAGGGGTGGTACCCAGCCGGGACGCCCAGGAGGACCAGAGGAGGGCTTGTGCCTCCTCCAGACCACGAGGGGATGACCGTCCTGGTTGTGTTGGGGGCCACGGGTAGAGGGCTTGGAAGCCCAACCCTGTAGGGGCCCGTGGTCACCGCCAGGGGGCGCCCCAATGCCTTGGGAGCCCTGGACCATAGCACTTCCGCCACACCAGGAAGTGCTGGTGGGGAAGAGGAGCAGGGACACCTGGAGGGCTTCCGGCTACACAGCTGGTGCTTCCGCCACATGGGGGTGTGTCGATTGGAGGCTCCTCAGGAAGCACCTGGAACCCATCTGAGGGTGCATAAAAGGGGCCGCCTCCCTCCATTCGATAGCAAGAGTCGGGTGGAAGAGGACGGAGCTCGGAGGAGAGGAGTGGAGGCGGTCTGAAGAAGACTAGAAGGCATTGTTGTGCAGCCAGGACTTGAAGGGGTGATTGGTGCTGCGGCACAGGAATTGTGCACTTTACTTCTGTAAATAGTATTGTAAATAAACATGTGTGGTGAACCAACATGTCTGCCTGTCTGTGTCCGGGCTGTACCCCACAACTTACATTTAGGGTATGTAACTTTTTTTTTTACCCAACTACTCTAGGAAGGGGATGAATCTTTAGTTTCTTTGTATTGCTAAACTTAATAAAACGTACGTAGGGCTGGGCCTGAAAATCTTATCAAGGACTTTGCGTTTTGCTTGTAAAAGTATACCATGTCAGTAACTTAATATTAGGGATGGGTATATCATACCCAAAGACAGTCGATTTTGCTCTGGATTTTAGGTTTATATCTAAACTTTCTCTGAAGTGCTCACATTTGTCACTTCTGCTGCCAAACGGGAGGCAAAAAGTTCATGTGAGTGGTGTTTGCAGAACCTTGTTTTTTTAATTAAATATTTAAATATGCATTCAAGAGAGCATACTCAATAACATTTTCATCTATACCTAGAAAATCTCCACCAAAATAAACTGGTGGTACAACTACACCATGAACTAAACCCTGACAAACAAGTGCAAAGATTAAATAAAGTACAAATAAACTTACCAGGTCCTTGAGATTTTTTGTCTGAAAGAAAAAAAGAGAAACAATTTAACATGTTAGATAAACAGAAGTTATAACCATATAAAACAATTTACTGGTCACAATAAGAGGCTGAAATATTCAATATGAAACAAGCAATACTATTTTGAACCCTAACTCTGGTAGTCAAAGAAGGTTACAATTACATCATATAAACAATGTGATTAGTAACTGCTAATGCCACACTACAGCTACAGCGTAAATGCAAAAATACAAGGTGGAGGGCACTTTCCTTCAATGTGGAAGCACTCAACAAACACTCCTTTCCTTAAAGCAAGAACTCAGCTTCACCATGATTGAATAAAGCATATTAGTTCACACTTCATTCTACTTACTGTGTACTGATTTTAATGTCAATTATTCTGTATAATTGAGACAACTTAAGATTGGAAGCATAATATTTACTTCAAATTTGTAACTACTATACCATATTTCATATTAATGTTTTTTTCCCTGTTATGACAACAGATTTAATTTCAGGTGAATGCTAATGTTCTAATAAGAGCAGTGGTTTCTATCAGGCACCCAAGAAAAACATTTTTACCCAGTGTTTTCACAGGGACTCACAAGACATACCTTAGCAAAAATGAGTGAAGACCGCAGAACACTCAATACTTCCCTAGGGTTCTTAATGACTTGATTAAAAATTGTATGCCTGTTTTTTGAGAAGTTTAAAAGAATAATCCCTTTCTGACAGACAGGCTATGTTGTTCCAAACATTCTCCAACCTTTTTTGTACAAAAAGAATTTATTTACTTTTTAAAACTGCTTTTAACAATTTTCTTTAAACATGGCCCATTCTTACAAACGAGATTTGGTCACATTTTTTCTAGATTGTACTGCATACATTAAATCAGGTCTCACTGTTTAATCAAAGTTTGGACCTTAGCTGTTCCATTAACTAAACTGAGTTCACTTCAACAATTAAGAACAAATTATTTACATACTTCTGATGTACTTTAACCCATGTGCTGAATTTATCATCTTCCCCCATTTTGCTGCAATTGTGCTAAATGACACCGAGTTGCATTATTTTCTTTGTGAATTTTTATTTTATCTTCAGATGAGAAGTAGCTTTTAAATGAAGTGTGTATTTAAACAAAACTTTGACAGGCAAGGTGCCTTTGGAGTGGAAGTTGTCAGCATGATAATGGCCCATAAGAATGTCAATTTTTTTTTCTCAAAAGAGAAAGAATTCTGGGATGCATGCAAATAAGATGTAACACTAGGAGATTCAAGCTGTCCATAACAGCCAGTGTGTTGTTCTTCCATGCAGTCTCCTGGGGAAGCAACCCAAGCTCTAAAGAAGCATGATGCCTGAACAAACCTATTAGGAAAGCCCCCTCAATCACAGGGAAAACCACTGGACACACTGGAAGCTGTTGTAAAAAAGAGAATGGTGGCAAAAATAGTTTCCATCATGAAAAATCCCCTCCATGAGGATAGGCCACTGAGTGGTAAGAAGTGCCTCTTTTATTCTCACTGCTATCAGACAATTTAAGACTTTCTTCCGATAAACTCATTTAGTTCACTTTGAAATATCTGCACAAAATACATTTTTATTTATTAATTTATTTATAGATTGATTTTAGTGACTGTCTCTCTTTTTCCTGTGAGTTTATTTCCTTGTTTTTTTGCTCTGCTGCATGCATTTGATTTTCCACATAGGATTAATAAAGTTTAATCTAAATACAAAAGCAAATACTAAAAAGAATGTGTTTATGTATCGGTTTAGGCTCAGATAATCGATGTGTATGTTTGTAAGAAGGACCTGAATATACGAGAGTGCTTGACAAAACAAAGCTTTTTATATGCGAGAGGAGACAACAGTGTTTTTAGTATGAGATACAGAAGTTGTCAAAGACATGTGACAGATACTGTTTTGAAGATGCAACAAAACATCATGATGTTGGGAGATGGAAGTAAAGGGCCTCTTATAAAAGGAGTGCTAAAGTGTTTAAAAAAAAAAAAAAAAAAAAAAAAAAAGACTAAACTTGCACAGGCATCTCTAATGGTTTTACTGACGCAAAGCTTGCTCTATTGACATTGAACTGATTGTTCAGGTTGTATATTTTATTCTCTGTAAAACAACATTAGCTTAAATTGAAATCAAGTTTTCTTATCTCACTAAAACTGAAAATAGCTGTGGAAATTTGGAGCCTTTTCCAGCACTACCAGGTGTAGATTTGTGTTCAAAATTGCAAATGAACCTAACCTGAACCTATCTGGGATGTGGGAAGAAAAACAGGACCTGCAGAAAGACAAACACACACACACACAGGGAGAGTATAGTAACACTGGCATGCTGAACTCATGAGGATGCAACACTACAAAAGTGTGCCAAAATTCCACTGAAATTGTATACATTTTTATATATTAGAAAACAAAGGAATCATTTACTACACTACCACAGTAATTCAAGCCCATTCACACAAGGTGAATAAAAGTATACAAAAATATTATTGTAACTTTACAAAATTCAAGAGAAAAGGAAGCACTGGATTATATATGTATTCCACTAAAGTAAATTCATAAATTTCCTAGTAAATACTTACGAATGTCTCTAAAGTGCAGGATTAGCCTAGCCACCAAGGACAAGTAATCATCCTGTGTCAGGGGGGAAAAAATATACTGAAAATGAATGTGACTCATATTCCTGCATTATCAGCATCCTGATCAAAGTTATACGTTTTTAATTTAAAGAAAGAAGTTTCTTCTAGATAAAAAAAAAAAAAAAAAAATTTAAAAGCAGTTTTCCTCAGTGGTTCTCATGTAGCATAAACAACTCTACAATTTGGTCACAGCCAAAGCCAACAAAACTTAAATTTGTCCAATTCTTCCTTTAATTTGGAAAACTGCAATCAGCGAACACTCATTATACAAGGCAATTTGCATTAGTCTACAAAATAAGCAAACAAATACACATTTACTGCAAAATTTAATGAACCACTAATAATATGTTATAATATCAAAAATTACATCTTACCCTTGTTTTAGCTTTCATGAAGATATGGTTTTCCATATCAGTGCTGGATTTAGTATGTGCTGTTCCAGCCTTTCGCATTGCTTCTTCTCTATAATCAAAAGTTGAAAACAGGGTCAATAAAAAAAAAAAAAAAAATGTTTCAAATTTATTGATATTAGGCTATAAAACACAAAAACAACATGGAATCCTACTCAAACCTAACTAGTGAAATGAGGGAAGAAGGAAAAAACAAACATACAAAAATATACACAAGAACTGCTCTTCCTGTCTATTATGTAGGATTTTTCAGGCTAACAACTTCAGAATTAGCAATTACACAGGTTGGTAAGTAAGACATTATATGCTCAAGATACAGCCATGGTGATGAGTAAATTTTTTTTTTTTTTGATCCTGCATCTCATGTAGTTTCACAGAACATAAAATTCTTAAACCAGCCTCTTAGTTCACAGTAAAAGGATGCAATATTAGACATAAATAAACAAAAGACCTGTGTATGGAGCAGTTTGCTCTGCTCAAGCTCAACCACAGCCACAAGATGGCGCATGCATGCCCTGTTACATTTTTTCTGCACTTGAAGGCACCTCACTTCTCACTACAATAGACCTGTGTGCAGCAAATGCAGTCGCCGTGCTACAACAACGTTGTGCTAATGACACAGACAAAGAGACACAATGTTGAAATGATGCAAACGCTGCGGCTCAGTAATGTGCAAGTGAAACACTTCAGCAGGGGAACGGCTTGAAGTTTTCACTAAAAACTGTCTATCTGGAAGTATTTTCGTGAGACAAAGATTAATAAGACTCATATGACAGCGATATGCCAAAGATAAGCTATCACCAGTAATCTATGAAGTGTTTAGTAAACTGTGGTCTAAGAAGTTCTTCTATAGATCTCACAGAAAAGCTACTCAGTACTGAAAGTACAACACAGCTATATGAATCATTTTAATTGTAAGAGGGGGGAAAATGTTTCAACATCTCTGAAATAATTGTTATGTTGCATACGGCAAGGGCAGTTAAACAAATTGTGGCACTTTCATTTTATACTCCACTAAGGATGATGATATGTGCACTGTAACGCTGTAAGTGCACCGAGTATATAGTCTCCGGCAGTGCAGCACTGAGGAGCAAGTTAAACAGAAATACTGTGACTGAAATAACCCAAATTAAACTGGATGGCAGTAAAATCCAGGGCAAGGAAAGCTACAGAAATATAAGAAATATTACAATATTAGATTTTGTAGTGCACGGTACAAAAGTATAAACAGGACACCAGGAAAAAGGTTTGTGTATCACTTTCATCATGGTTTAGCACATCAGGAAGCCACTTTTGTTACTCGTCATAAAAGTGATGCATGTGTTAATGGCGTGGTGATGAGTGGGTGTTCTATTCTGACACAAGTAGTCATATAGTGGTACAACTGTGGAGAAGGAAAATGAAGGACAAGAATGAACATTAGACTTTTTGAAAACATAAAGGCCAATGGAATGTGGTAGTGTATGTGTGTGTGTGTATATAATATATACAGTATATGTGGTGTTTAACATGTGTGATCTGAATACAACAAAATTGAAATGCTTATACACAAACTGAGTCACAGATATAGACACACAAAGGTTTTACAGCAGATGTGCACAAAGAAAGCCAATTGTTTACAGTTGTTTTTGTATACATTGAGCCTATGTATTCTGAGATATTCAAATTTTTCAAAATTTATTAAATACAAAGTGTACGGCCCGCATCAATTTGACATGTACTGTGCTCTTCAGCACTGTACTCAGTATATGCAGCTTGTTCAGTCCACAATATGACACACCTTGCGTGTTCTCTTTTCCCCACATTCAACTGGAGCTGGTTTCGTACCTTGTATTCCATGTTGTCTAAAAATATTACATGTGAGGTAGAACATTATGAACCTTTTATTTAAAAGATTTCTACAGTGCTGCTAGGCAGGTTTAATTTTAAAACAGTACTTATTATTTAGTATATTTGCTCTTACTCAGTTTTCTTAATTGCAGTTTACATTACTGATTAAATATAATAAAAATAAGTCCTTTTAGACTTTAGATTTTCAGGT
Source organism: Polypterus bichir lapradei (assembly GCA_026402145.1). Lineage (NCBI taxonomy): Eukaryota > Metazoa > Chordata > Cladistia > Polypteriformes > Polypteridae > Polypterus > Polypterus bichir. The sequence continues at coordinate 7,679,803 of JANRMT010062838.1, read as the reverse complement.
CTAAAGCATACAGTGATAAATACCATAAGCATTCCAACTTTTTAAAATGTCATGATTTGATTTTGATCATATCATCCACTCCAATTACATTTACAAATATGGGAGAAAACCAAGAATACAAAGCTTTATTTGTTCCTAATGCACTATTGTAATTGTAATTATTCAAATGTCAATCTGACAGACACACCACTTTCTAGTGATTTATCAGACAGACAAATGGATTTTACTGCAAACTGTATAAAGAAATTTGACTTAACTTCAAGTCAACACAAACACACACAACCCTGGCAAAAATACAAACATTTGCACTTTCTAAGATAACTTCACCTACCAACAGAGCTGACTCCTAACCTTTACACTAGGAGGTGGAGTGAAGTATTATCGGAGGACATCTATAATGTCAGTCCCATCTGAATCACTTGAGTAATTAACACTTTATGGGACTGTGTGTTCACATCTCAGTAAAAACTAGTCTTTTTCCTTCTACAAAAACGTCCATAAAAACCCCAGGTTAAACTAGTCCCATGCGAATCAGCATGTCAGCTACAATTGATTGATTCAGACTAAAATCAGTAGTCCACCACTAATAATTACTTAACTCTTCTTCCTGGTATAAAACTAATCCTGCCTGAAAAGCGCTAAAGTGTACTAACATTAAAAGAAAGAGATAAAGCAAGTGAAACAAATACAGAGACATGCACTTACAAGAAAAGGAAATAAATTGTGATAAAACAGCAGAGAATGAGACAAAAATGCATCATACAGTGGTGTGAAAAACTATTTGCCCCCTTCCTGATTTATTCTTTTGCATGTTTGTCACACAAAATGTTTCTGATCATCAAACACATGTAACCATTAGTCAAATATAACACAAGTAAACACAAAATGCAGTTTTTAAAATGATGGTTTTTATTATTTAGGGAGAAAAAAAATCCAAACCTACATGGCCCTGTGTGAAAAAGTAATTGCCCCCTTGTTAAAAAATAACCTAACTGTGGTGTATCACACCCGAGTTCAATTTCCGCAGCCACCCCCAGGCCTGATTACTGCCACACCTGTTTCAATCAAGAAATCACTTAAATAGGAGCTGCCTGACACAGAGAAGTAGACCAAAAGCACCTCAAAAGCTAGACATCATGCCAAGATCCAAAGAAATTCAGGAACAAATGAGAACAGAAGTAATTGAGATCTATCAGTCTGGTAAAGGTTATAAAGCCATTTCTAAAGCTTTGGGACTCCAGCGAACCACAGTGAGAGCCATTATCCACAAATGGCAAAAACATGGAACAGTGGTGAACCTTCCCAGGAGTGGCCGGCCGACCAAAATTACCCCAAGAGCGCAGAGACGACTCATCCGAGAGGTCACAAAAGACCCCAGGACAACGTCTAAAGAACTGCAGGCCTCACTTGCCTCAATTAAGGTCAGTGTTCACGACTCCACCATAAGAAAGAGACTGGGCAAAAACGGCCTGCATGGCAGATTTCCAAGACGCAAACCACTGTTAAGCAAAAAGAACATTAGGGCTCGTCTCAATTTTGCTAAGAAACATCTCAATGATTGCCAAGACTTGGGAAAATACCTTGTGGACTGATGAGACAAACGTTGAACTTTTTGGAAGGCAAATGTCCCGTTACATCTGGCGTAAAAGGAACACAGAATTTCAGAAAAAGAACATCATACCAACAGTAAAATATGGTGGTGGTAGTGTGATGGTCTGGGGTTGTTTTGCTGCTTCAGGACCTGGAAGGCTTGCTGTGATAGATGGAACCATGAATTCTACTGTCTACCAAAAAATCCTGAAGGAGAATGTCCGGCCATCTGTTCGTCAACTCAAGCTGAAGCGATCTTGGGTGCTGCAACAGGACAATGACCCAAAACACACTAGCAAATCCACCTCTGAATGGCTGAAGAAAAACAAAATGAAGACTTTGGAGTGGCCTAGTCAAAGTCCTGACCTGAATCCAATTGAGATGCTATGACATGACCTTAAAAAGGCGGTTCATGCTAGAAAACCCTCAAATAAAGCTGAATCACAACAATTCTGCAAAGATGAGTGGGCCAAAATTCCTCCAGAGTGCTGTAAAAGACTCATTGCAAGTTATCGCAAACGCTTGATTGCAGTTATTGCTTCTAAGGGTGGCCCAACCAGTTATTAGGTTCAGGGGGCAATTACTTTTTCACACAGGGCCATGTAGGTTTGGATTTTTTTTTCTCCCTAAATAATAAAAACCATCATTTAAAAACTGCATTTTGTGTTTACTTGTGTTATATTTGACTAATGGTTAAATGTGTTTGATGATCAGAAACATTTTGTGTGACAAACATGCAAAAGAATAAGAAATCAGGAAGGGGCAAATAGTTTTTCACACCACTGTATACAGTGTGAAAATATTTTACCTTAAAGTGAATCAACTCAAGTCCATTGAATAATATAAAAAAATATAACTACAGCACACAAGCACATGGAAAGTAACTAATTGAACAGCAAGTTTGAATGCCACAGAATTAAATATATTAAATAATTTAAAATGCAAATATATTGGGATTTATACAATTTCATCAATGATATAAAGGCTCAACAATAAGCCAGTTACAAGCTCTGATAACTCAAGCGTACATTAAAACCACCAAAAAAACAAAAACCCTGCAATTGTCCCAGATATCAAGCACACTAATGGACACAACCCACACTTACTTAAGGCAGGGAAATTTATGTCAAAGAGACAAGTGACAAGAATACCTGGGTATTCATACAACAAACAAAATGATTTCTACAGTTTTCAGGTCACAAAAATGCTTTCTGTCCACTTTATTGGAGAGTTCTAGAAAGTTCCATATGAATTACTGAGAAACAGTCATAAAACAATTAAATTAATATCAGAAAAAACAACAGTTAAGCAAAGGGGTTCACTTACAAACACATTTAACTGCTGTGATCACACTGGTATCAAATATGACATACAGTAACTAAATCAGCTCACAAGTTTGATCTTATGTTGAGGAGACCATCCACCCAGCCATCCGTCCTTCAACACCTAAATCCATTCCAGTGGCAATGGGACCTATATACTATTCAAGGCAGCTCACTGAACAAGGCAGAACCCAACCTTGCATGAGGTGTCAAGTCTATCACAGGCACTCTCACCCAGACAAGCTCAAAAGTCACTAATTAATCGAATTTGCACATCTCTGGAAAGTTTTGGGAAAAAAATATCACAAGTCCTGAAAGACGTTTTTGGGGCATGAACTGCTTTGACCACTTTACTAAGCAATGGTTGCCATTAACTCACCAATACCAGAACATTTTGTAAGATTTTGATAAAAACAATGAAAAAGGCTTATTGAAGAAATCAATATTTTACTTGATCAGGGGGAGGAGGGTTATAATGAACAAGTTATAAAACGAAAATGAATCATTTCCACAGTATTTATGTTCCACTGTAAATCAGCCACACCCACTGGCATTAAGACAGCACCAGCTTTAAGTGAAATCACAGCAGACATTGCAGAATTAACCAGGTTTTTACCCAAAGGACCTTATGAAAAACCTGTTTAAAACACTTGTTTCTCAGTTGTTAATATTTAGGAAATATCAATAAACTGTTTTGAGATGCTGCTATGAAATTGTGAACACTTAAAAATGCTTTCAATGTTGTTTTATAACACTTCAGCAGCAAAACCAATACATTTACCATAAAGCTGGTGTCACAAGACAGGATTTTCATCATGTGACTCTACTATGACAGCTTGATTCTCAAAATACAATATACCTTACACTACAGCTTTTGATTACTTACAATGTAACTTTCAAAAACAAAATATCTACATTTTCTCTTGGGGATTCATATAATTTATTAGTAACTAAATTAAAAGACTAGTGTGTGCGTCTAGCCCTCCTAGCTGGGTATTTGTATCATTTACACCTGCATTGTTTAAGTGTGCCTACATCTATGTATTGGAATCAATCACCTGAAGAAATGATTTCTAATACGGTTAACGTAATCGTGGTAAAATTCGGATGGAGAAAAAAAAATAAATTGTTGCCCTATTTCATCCAACGTAGGTACATTTGCGGCACAAAATGTGCCAAAGAACTGCGGGACGTGATCTCGGTTACCGCGATGTTTGGTAACTTGATGTACCTCTGACTCATTGACTAGTCATACAGTTGTAGACGGTGGTCTTATGAACCACAAACCTGTCGACAGCGGCTTTTACCGCGGTACAAGTCTGGCCAACTAGTACAAAGTTATGGCAATACTTTCTCGTGTTGGAACTGGTTATAGGCGGCTAGCTAAGGGTCCGACGAATGGTGCTATGCAACTCCGCATAATTCTACTGTTGATCTCGGATATTCTGAAATGTTCTCGTTGGAGGCTTTCATTAAAATCTTCCTTAACTACAAAGTACAAGAACTCTGGCGCATTGTCTTCCCCATACCATTGTCTCGCGGAAGACTGAAAAGGCAGTTTGTACGGATTACTAGAAACTGGTTAATATTAATCAGTTCTCTATATATCTCGTTTACTTAACTTAGTGTCTCCCCTATCAGTAGGAAACAGAAAAACGTGACAAACAAAGGTATACTATTAAATCTACAGATGAACTTCAAGGTTGAATCAATATTTTTCTGACAAAGCTAAACTTGTACGGCTGCGGATTTTAAGGAAATGACGTAATTACGAACATCTTTTAAAAGCCACAAGTCTGTTTGATGCAAACAAGCAGCCGACTGCATAATTCCATTAGAATTACTTAACACGTTTTCATTATATCATTTTAAGCAAATATACATGGAAGATCAATGTAACATGATCAGTGCCGATGATGCCTTGACATCTCTCGTCCCAACTGTCAATAAGCATCATAGCCAAGAAGCAAAACAGCTTTAATACAACTGAAGCATTAATGCAAAGATTACCCGCAAAATTTATACTCCAAGTTAACGTTTATCACGTCGTAATTATTTGCTGAAAAAATAACAACAAGAAATTGACAAGTTTTAAAACTTTCCTCTGGGTCATGAGAAATCTAGCAATCCCCAACATGACGGAAAAGAGTGAACGCTAACATAAATCAAATACATGGACGACGGCGATACAGGCGGTGCATCAGTTAGCCCTAAAACGGCTGTGTTGCGGTCTCCAAAAATGAGCAAAAGCTGTTCAGTTGCCGGCACAGCACCTCCTGTTCAAGTAAGCATTCCCGCCCCTCAGCACCAACGCTTAGGAGCTCCGCGAGGCCTTTCTCCGGACTACGTAGAATGCTATCTTTCGATTTCCCTCCTAAGGCAACATCAAATTACGCAAAAATAGTTTAAATACGGAACCGAGCACTTACATCTGCCCAACCACTTTCTGCCTAAAAGCGTGGCTCTTCCAGTCATTTTCAGCTCCGGGAACATCCATTACCACCCTTATCGTGCTCTGAGTGCCTCCCAAGTAGCCCGTGTCGAAGCGGCCAAAACAAAAAAGGAAGAATAGGATTGTGGGAAATTATGAGGCTGCGCACTCGAGAGCTATACTCAGCCCGCAATACCCACGAAGTCCGTCACGTAATACTCACAACATCACACAAGCCCATAACGTCAGCCCACTCAATTTCGAATTGTCAATCAACCTAAACAGCACGACTTGGGAATGTGGGAGGAAATCTTGCAATGACACGGGGAACTACAGCAAACTCCACACAGATCACGACCGGGCGTTGTATATGTTACAAGATACGAAGCAGCAGCGTTGGTACTTCTTCATTAACTGGTTTAAAAAACGTTATTGCTGTAGATAAATTATGGACAAATATAGACAGAAACAGAAAGGACTGCACATGGTATTCATAGATTTAGAGAAGGCATACAGTATGAGTTCCCCAACAAGAAATGCTGAGAAGTGTGAGAGAGATGGGAGTTCCGGAGAAGTATGTAAGAATAGTTAACGATACGTATGAGGGTCCCTATGCACAAGTGGGAAGTTGTGTGGGAATGACGGATTATAAAAAAGTTCGAATATCTCAGACGAACAATAACAGAGGATGGGCAGCAGGATCCAGAAATAAACTATATAAATACAATCAAGTTAGAAATATTGGAAAAAGGTATCAGGAGTGTTACGTGACCAAACAAATCAATGCAGGAGTACAAAACAGAAACCTGGGCAGGTAAAAAGGTGCATGAAAGAAAACTGGGTGTTAAAGGAATGAAAATGATGTAAAGATATGTGAAAGAATATAGGGCAAGGCAAGGATAAAAGTAAGTTGTAAAGAGCTCAGAACTGACCTCTCTCCATAAATGTGGAGAGAGGGTGTCATGGTGAGTCCAGGAGCTGTGGCATTTCTTTATTGTGAAGAACCAACTTAAACTTGTTATTTCAGATGCTTTTTCATGCTGGACAGTTTTCACCTGACATGATCAAACACAGTGGAAAAGGCAGGAGAGGGACTTGAAATGATTGGATGAGTAATGGTAAAAAAGCAAACACTTTACAATTAAAACTAAAATGTATTATTCAGTCAGTGAAATACTGACTGAATTTGTCCATGTTTACTGCCTAGGGAGATAAGTTACATCATCCTAATTATGGTTTAACTCAGGAACAGAAATGATTCACTCTGCTAATATTCTAATGAATGAATCATGCTGACCCTAGAAGCCGTTGACTCAACCAGGGGGACATCGGAATGTACAAATTTGAATTAGAATGTTGAAGATGTGGATACAAGAAGCTGGACTTGCTTTCATTAATGTCAATTTTTAAAAAATGTAAAACAATGTCATACTTCCACCTATAAGCCTGAGAATGACAGCAGCAGGTCTTTTTTAATGACAGAAGTTCTTATGTGTGTTGGTGGTGTTGTTCGATCAGTAAATGTTGGAGAAATCTCAAGGAAAACACAGTAAAGAAGGTTAAAGTGGTATATGAACATGTAAAGAGAAGAGCGGTAAACAACGTGGGGAGAAGAATCTTGGATAGTGGAGTGTCAGGTGGAGGCAAAGAGGGACACTTAAGAGAAAGGGGGATGTAAGGGAGAAAGGGTGTCAGTCAAGAAAGTGTACAACAGACAAGAATGGAGGAGGCTGGCCAAATACTGCAACACCACATAAAAGTGGGAAAAGCTTTAGAAGAACATGACTGTCAGTTGTTTTTAAATGACATGAACCAAACAACATACAGACTTTAATCATGGAAAAAAATAGCCAAATAATTAATGATCAAATTATAATCATATAAAAAAGACTAATTGTAATATGATCATCTGTAGGGTCACTTCTACTGTGTCATAGAATTTTTACAAATTTAAATGTTTTGAAATGAAAAATCATTTAGAAAATTAACCAAAACCTGGATGTGTATGTTATTCTACATTTATATACACACAATTATCCCAACATGCCATGTCACCAAAATATCTTGTTACAGTAAACTTGAAATTTCTGTTATCAAATCAATCTGTCACTGCCCTCCAAAATTAAACAGCACATTCATCTAAAAATATACTTAATAGATTTTATAATGGTTTTACAAAATCAGCATTCATTCACTTCAAAATTATTAAAAACATTGTCTAACATGTTCTTCTACAGGTCTTCGCAATTTTGTTTTATTATGCTGTTCATCTTTCTATGGCACAGTAGTTTAGTAGTTAGCAGTACCACCTGTTAGCTCAAATGTGACATTCGGCAACGGTAAGATTAAAAGTACATTAATTACATTACATCCAATTACCTCTTTATTCTTAAGAGACTTAATAAAACTATGTTTTAGGCACTATAATAATATACTATAATAAAATAGACAATCATGTCAAAAGATGCTATTATATTTAAACAAAGAATAATGGCAGTAACACTTCCTTCATTTGGACTATAACAATTATTTTTTTTTAAACATTAGATAAGCCTGATTCTGAGGTGTGGCCAGAACAAAAGTTTTTATTAAGGTTGCATTTGTAAAATTTGACAGTGTTATTTTACAAAGAATTTTTTTTTTTTAAATTCAATCCACACTTCTATAAAATGTTTCTTCTTCTTCTTTGGGATCTAAATATTCATCCATCCATATCCAACCTGCTATATCCTAACTACAGGGTCACATGGGTCTGCTGGAGCCAATCCCAGCCAACACAGGGCGCAAGGCAAGAAACAAACCCCGGGCAGGGCACCAGCCCATTGCAGGGGATCTAAATATTATTATTAAATAAATGTTGTAAAATTGAATGACAAAAAAGTGAGACAAAAAAAATCTGCGGCTTCAGCCATTTGATGCTGTTTAATGGCTAGTTGCTCCAGCCAAAGGGGGACTGAAACAGAATGGTCAAAGTGCTTTAGTGTATCACCATTATTCATAAGGTTTAAAGACAAGTAACAACTTTTTTTCTTCAAATGACCCAAACCATCTTATTTGTCTTGTGAATATTGGAAGACTGGGATCATAAATAATAACCAAATGCTGCCATATGGTGGACAGAGGTTCAAACATTATTTATTATAATTTTAATTAATGCTAACACTTTTCTATGTACATATTCCCATACACACTAATAAGGGCAAGTTTGACTTCCAATATAAGATCCATTGTATTTGATTACTTTGCCAAATCTAAAGCCAGCAATAAGGAATCGGTTAAAATAATTGTTCTATTAAACTATTCTCACTAGACTACTCTATTATCCATTCTAACAAAATAATAATTGACATTGTTTCAGCTGTTATACCATATAATCCCATCTGATACTGAATGCCCTTTCTATATTAATATTTTGAACATAATATCTACATGGTAGATTTTAAAATTGGTAAAATTCTACATGGTGTGAATTTCCCCTTGGGATTAATAATGTATCTATCTATCTATCTATTACTTAAGGAGTCTACTAACCCCTTACTATATATTTGTGTAAAATTGGTATACTAATCCTAATAATAATTGTTCAAGAACTGATTCACTCTCATCACATGTTCTCTTAATGAGAAATCAGTGACTATTTTCACCAGATGCCATGAAATAAACTATAAAAATACAACCAGGTTAGAAAAATTGGTAAAGGGTATCAGGAGTGTTATGTGACCAAAAAATCAATGCAAGAGTGAAGGGTAAAGAGTATAAAACAGAAACCTGGGCAGGTAAAAAAGGGAATGAAAGAAAACTGGGTGTTAAAGGAATGAAGATGTTGTATAGATGTGTGGAGTAACAAAGCTTGATAAATTCGTAAATCAGAGGCCAAACAGGAATCTTCATTCCTTTGGAGGCCAAATAGGAATCTTATTAACCACAATAGGCTAATTACTGAATAGAGAATTCTATACCTGTCTGAAAACTCTTTTATGTAATAATAATGTTTTATTTATGTAGCACCTTTCATACACTCAAGGACATTTTACAATTCAATAACCACATTAAGAAGACAGAAGAAATTACATATAAGAAAAAGAATAATACTCATTGAAAATATGTGTTTTTAACAGATGTTTGAAATTAATAATAGATTTTTCCTCGCGAAGGCTGAGAGGGAGAGAATTCCAAATATTAGGGTTAGGGTTATTTTATGTGACATGTTTAATACACCCATATTGGTATCCTCAAAAATCTTCCTGCTATAGAAAGAACTACGTTTTTCATTAAATACGTCTAATCGAGTTTATTCTTCCATTTCAATTAAAAATTAATTAGTTTATGCTGAACCATATGCATGACTTCCACAATCCATTATAGACATAATAAATTAAATGTATATCTGATATAAAGTGCTCCTATCTGGCCTTCATACTTGACCAGATACACTACTCATAAAATTACTCTGTTTGCACATTTTTGTACAATTTCCATGATATGCTGTTTAGAAATGTATCAATTTGAGAAATTTTGAATTCTTTCCTCCGCCCAAACACTGACTTATTTTCTCCTTTTCGTTTAGTTGTAGTTTTCAGGCATTTTTACCATTTTTATTTTAGTTTTAGTTAATGAACTGATTATTTTTCTCATTAATGGTATGTTTCATTTTAGTTTATGTCAACGGGGATAACAATGATTCATACTGTCTTTATACTCTGCTTTTTATGCAACCAGTTGAAAGTAAGTAAAACTAATTCCACATTTCAGAATCATTTCCATTATGTAAATCAACTGTAAAAACAACTAAAATAGGAGTTTATTTATAAATCACCTTAAAAATCTGTCCTCAGTTTTCTTCTAGATTCTACAAATACCTATACCATATATAAACAAGATTTTTTTTTTCTTTTTCTATTCTAGGTTTATACTTTACTGGCGTATCACTGTCAAGTGCATAGATACAAATTCTTACTTGCATTTGGAGAAAAGTCAAGCAAAATGACACCTTTTATTGGTTAATTAAAAGATTACAATATGCAAGCTTTTGAGGCAACTCAGGCCCCTTCTTCAGGCAATATGTAATACAGAAACTTGAGTTCCCTGTGTTTATATACACACTAGGACAAGTCTAGTATTACTTGCATGGGGTAATGAATTTAGCTCACATACATAACGGGTTGGACAATGACTGACAAAAAATTAATGACCATATTAATTAAGGAGCACGTTTTCCGCATGCGAAGAGCTCCAGTAAGAATTTCGAGTCATTTAAAATTTGTAGTACGGTCAGGCATGGGAAATGCAGGTCTTGTTTATAACAGGAATTATCATGCGTTTTCTGCCTGGATTGAATCCGGATATAGTAACCGGGTATCGTTCAACCGGATTACATTTACAGTTCTAAAAAAAAAAAAAAAAAAAAACACTCCGGTGTCAAGGGAGAAATCATCCAGAGAGATGCTTACGTGTTTTGCTGTATGCAGATACAAACACATTTTACATTTACACGATTGTTAAATGTGGTTGCAATCCATTTCAAACAATTTATGAATGGGTCCAAAGAGATAGCTCATTAGCTCCGTTATGATTAGATCTCTTGTCAATGCTGATTGTAAAGAGGGCAAGAAAGTTCCGATTAGTGTCATGGTTCCAGCTAGAGCACTATCCTGGATCACTTAACTAGTCTGGAATGGTCGCACGCATTTCACTGGTCAGTTAACGGGTCCAGCACTTGCGGATTCAGTGCACGTTGCCCAGAGGTATGCCCAGATATGTCCAACACTCCTCTCACTGCTATATCTAGCACTATCCTGACACTCCTCACTGATCCAAAACGGCTTGTGTACGGTCATGGATAGCAGACTGCTATTAGCAGTGGAGCGGATAATGGTATAGCTAGCTGCTTTTGGCAGAACGGTGGGGAAAAACTTCAGTGATGTCGCTGTCGGTCTAAATACACAATATTCCACAAAACAAACAGATCTAAAGGTGGGCAGGAAGCAGTGCTTTCCTGCAAACCAGCACCATTAGAGAACTCTGCCGGGTCCCAGACCGGACGTGACGTCTTCCAATACGGGGTTTGATTGGTTGTGCTGGAATGTGAAAGGCGAATGTAAACATAACAAACCGTGGACATGTAACACTTGCAGGTTAATCAGACTTCTTGGCAATCACTATCGGCAGCCAATCTTGACTTCCTTATTGGTGAGTGCACCACTGTCATAATGCATTGGTCAAATTATTACTGCAGTTATTACATCATCATTACCACAGAGTTTCGTTTTTTTCTGATCCCTCTTCCTGCTATTTAAAACTAGTCAACGGTGTTCAGCTTCTATCAGTATAGAGTGATACAATATCTAGCGATACTAGTATCATCAAAACTTAATTCCCGGAATATTGATGACGCTATCTAGAAAAAAGACCGACGGATTTATTAAGCGTGAGCAGGAATTTCATACCATATGACGTTTAGTGCTTCTAATGTAACCGATTCAAATTGACTACGCACTTTAGCAGCAGTGTACTAGTTGGCCAATCCGTGGTTGTTGGAACCTCAAGTAACATTCGACCTTGAGTTGAATATGCATTTCTCGAAAGATATCATTATTTTGCTCGATATCAGCTAGTCACTTCATCGATTATCGTTCAACTTAAAAGTCTGTGGACTTGCTACGACTCTGGTGATATATGTGGGTAAGTCAATTATAAATGAAGGTAAACTTTAAAAATCCTGGTTTAAGTTTCTAAATGGTAAGAACTGTAAGGCCATCACAACAGATTAGAAACACAGACCCCTTAGTGTCTCTTGGGTTTCTAATTTACACGATTTCTTACTTCTAGTATGATTACATCTTAGCGTTAAAGACAATTACGCGATATCCGTTTGTTTTTCTACAGCACCTTTCAGAATAAGCAATATTTCCGACGAAGATTCACTTAGGTTTTCTGCACATGCGCGAATCATCTTCTTCTTGTATTAGCAATTGTCTGCTCATTAACTCAAATTTAGTTTCAGAGATTTGCAACCGGTTTCTTCCGATTTATTTATTTTGGTACCTTTTATTTTTTTTGCCCCTGTCTTTCATACCAAACTGTGCAGAGTAAGATAATATATAATAGAAATTATATGCATGTCTAACATTTTTGAAGTAATCTTCTTTCATTACAGAGTCGAAGTATGCCAGAGTTCATGCCAGCAGATATAAATCAAGAACCAACCTTGAATGGGATGCAGGTCCAAAGGGTACAATCACGCATAACTATACAATCTAATAAATACTGTGACTGAGAACTGTAGGAAGATGTTTGTGAATATGCAAACTGTATCCAGAGGCCAGCAAATCCTAAAACATAATCTGGAGTCTTAGTGCAATTGGGGCTGTGAAATGGTTGACAGCATCTGCAGTATGACTTTGGTACCCAGCATTTAAAAAAAAAAAAAAAAACCTTATAGATTCTGTTTTTTCTTTAATGTGTAATGGCTCCTAATTCTGGCCCATGCCAAAAAATAAATTGAAACTAGATGCACCATTTATAGCAGCAATCAGGCTACATTATAATTACTCTTTTACTAGCCATTTTGATGTTTTTCCTACTTTTATGTCCTATGGGGCCTATTCTGTCATGTCATTGTTTTCTTGCTGTGGAGAATATTGTTAGAAAAACAGAGTGAATATTGTCACAGCAATGGCAGAAGATGGAAAGTTGGAAGTGAGAAGCAAGACCACTAATTTCGGACAAAGGAAGTCCGAAGAAAGTGGTAGACACAAATATCGCAGCAGTTCACACTCCCAGAACCTGCTCCAAGGCTTGGTGGCTCTGCGTAGTAGTGGTGTCCTTTTTGATGTTGTGCTCTTCGTGGAAGGAAAGCCTATCGAGGCACACCGCATACTCCTAGCTGCATCTTGTGATTACTTTCGGTAATTTATTTTTCTATAATGTCTAACTATACTTAAAATGTATAGAAATGTTGATCTTGCAATATTGCTCTTAAAAAAAATAATTGGATTATTTAAATAAATCATGGACATTTTAGTTTGTGAGAGGGAAACACTTCTTGAGCTGAGAACATTGTGTGCAGATAATTTACAAGTGCTTCTTTCCTACATGCAGTGGTATGTTTGCTGGTGGCTTGCGTGAAATGCAAGAGAATGAAGTCCAGGTCCACGGAGTCTCCTATAAAGCTATGTGCACAATTGTGGACTTCATTTACACTTCTGAGCTTGAACTCAGCGTGGACAATGTGCAAGATATCCTTTCTGCTGCCTGCCTTCTTCAGGTAATTACAGAAGCTCCTGACATACAGTATGACCAGCCTGTCGATGTTATATATATATATATATATATATATATATATATATATATATATATA
>JANRMT010062838.1:7645722-7666091 GCA_026402145.1 Polypterus bichir lapradei | reverse complement strand
TATATATATATATATATATATATATATATATATATATATATATATAATGAAGATCCCTCAGTAGAAGTCACCACCACAAACTGGATTTAGTATGACAAATATTAGTAACCAGTATTTTATGTAGCATCTTTTAGGTTCTGGTCTCCAAATCTATGAACTGGTTGAATTGTGTCTGATAATGTAGCATTTAAAAGCAGTAAGAATGCAAATGTGCAGCAAGATGTTTTTTTACACTTCAGGTAGACTACAGTACTGCATGCTAATATAAAAGGATGTATAAACTGGTTAATCTGCAGTCATTACTACAAATCTAAGATCATGCTCCTTTCTTGAAAAATGGTGGCTTGTTCTCTTTAGGTAAGGAATGAGCAGATGTGCAAAATGGAGGCATATAAGCAACTTTGGTTCACATTCACTGGTTCAGTGAACCAATGCAGAATTTTAAAATGTTGAACTGGACTGTGATGGTGACATAACATGAACACAGTCCTTGATCCTTGATTTATCAGTCATTCTACATCCACAACTATTGAAACAACCTCTGGGCCATAACCAAAAAAATAACACTGCAACTCTAAGTAGCCAAAATTAGGCTCTAGTGAAATGTTTCTGGGCTCACACTCCTTAATCGACTGAAGCACTCATAAATACAGGAAGAAAAAAAGAGGACAAAATTGCTTTTTATTTAGAAATACAAAAAAATATAATTAGAATGTCCCCTCTGAGTGCTTCCTACTAATGATGAAAGCATCCATTTAGCACTGAAATAGTACCAAAGAAGCTTGTTTAAAGAATGAGTGTGACTTAAATATTCTGATTAAACTGTTTGTTAAAATGAAAGTCTATCATTGTTGAAGCATTCACATGACCAAGTCTAAACAAAACATATTATGGGAAAATTCACATACTATGGGATATGTTTCTTGATGATGGCTTTAAAATATTGAGTTGTTTCAATCTTTCTACATAAAACAAAATGCTTTACAATATTTACATTCCAAAAATACTACTTAGTAACTAATTATTGTGCTGATCACAATTCATGAGTACATAATCTTTTAAGATCCCCCAACATATCATGTATCTTCCTTTTAATGCAAAGTTTAGTTTTTACATTCTGCTTTCAATATTCTATTTTTCAGATGCAAGATGTGATCAGTTTCTGTTGTGATTTTTTGATTTTCTGGGTTGATGAAGAAAACATTCTGGAGGTGTACAGGCTAGCTGAAATGTTTGGACTAAGTCAGTTGTGTGAAAAAGTCGATGCTTACATCTTCAAGAATTTGTTGACATTTTCTAGAACTCCAGTCTACCGCCAGCTGCCTTTTGATAAGGTCTATACTCTTCTGTCTAGTAACAAGTTGGAGGTCAGCTCAGAAAATGAAGTGTATGAGGCATGTCTCCATTACTATTACACACCTGAGCAAGTGGAGAACAACCAGGTGTCTCTAAAGGTTGGTGGAATCATTTTTGATAGTGTCTGAAAACTGCAGGCAGAAAAACAAAAGCAAATATCTAGAGAGCCAACAATTTATATTGTTAACAAGCATCACTTGTTAAGAATGAATTTTATACTTTGTAAAAGTTTACCATGAGTAGCATGATGACAGTTTTTAACATTGCTGATTTACAGACTCAGAAATCTGCATTTGATTTTTGATTTTATCCTTGTCTAGATGGAGCATAGCTACATTAGTTTTCCCCTGGTATCATTCTTTCCTTCCTCTTTTAAAATATGTATTGTATATGTTAACTAGCAACTCTTAAATAGCCTTATGTGCATGTGAATGGATGTGGGCATGAGTTTAACAAGGAATGGATCTACAGTCTGTTCTGTTTTCAATCATGTGTTGACTGTGATACTCCTGAAATAGGAGGCAACAAAATTAAAACAGTGGGTTTAAAGATTACTTATTGAAGATAAACTTTAATAAAGGAACAAAAATGAACATTACACTTTATTCATATTACTACACTATTAAAATGTTTATATATGATGTGTCTCCATTGACCATTTCTAGGTAGTGTTTATTTTACAGAGTACCTTTTATACAATGCATATATTACCTACATATTTATAATATATATGTGTGTATAAGAGAGCATTCATATACTATATATCAATGGCAGAAAGTCTTAAAAACAGGCTGTTTATGTTACAAAAGAAGCAAATGGGAGGCATAAACAAATAAGACATATTAATGTCAAAATGTGGCAGTCTGTCCTTCTAGGCCTTCTTTTCACACGTTTGTCTCCCCTTCTATCAGTCTTGGTCACTTTCTTCTGCTAACGCTAGTCTAATTCTAGGCAAGAGATTACTGGTGCAAACTGTGTAATAAAGAATAGAAATGTGATAATGCCGAAGGCTTCATGCTGCTGGTAGAGATGTTTCAGTGTACACACCATATGTCACTTAGAATAAGATAGTATTCTTTACACATTTATGAGAGGCACATGATTTAAAGTAGGCAAAAAATTAGCAATTAGCATACAATGGCTTTAGAACAAGAAGAGGAAAAATGCAATGCCGATTCTCTCTCTCACAGTGCAATATCACTATAATCCACATTGATCCTGACAATCATCTTATTGTCTAATATATGTGATACATTTTCCTTAAATCCACCAGAAGATATTGTATTTTCATCTTACAAATACATTGGTGTTTTGTTACGAGGTCAATAACAAATATGTATTGTCACAATTGTTGTGTCAGCTACACAGTATGGAATATTTGGCCTCATAAATACACAGTAACACCCTCATGGCAAAAATGGAAAAGTATTACAATAGTGAAAGTCTTAAGATTCTAAAATTTCTCTGCATTTGTGGAAAAATGTAATTGGTGGTTTTTGCTTGTAAAATAATTGGAAATTAATTTCATTTATACCTGGATAATAAGTTTGATGGACACAAACATTCTTCTGTATAATATTAATGGTTCAAATAGTGTGGGTAATATTTTTTTCCCCCAGAACTCACTGAAACTTCTAGAGACTGTGCGATTCACTCTAATGGAAAAACACATACTTAAAAGACTTTACAGTAAATTGGATAACTGTCCTCTGCGCAAGATGCTATGGTCAGCATTGCACTACCATGAAATGGAAGAGCTACAGCCAGTGCTACAGAGTCCTCAAACGCAGCTGCGCTCAGAGTTCAAATGCATTGTGGGTTTTGGAGGCATGTACTCCTCTCGGATGGATACCATTAGCAATGAAGCAAAATTTCTCAACCCAGTCACTAATGAATGGACAAGCCTGACTACGACTAGAGCACCTCGGATGTCTAATCAAGGCATTGCAGTGCTGAACAATTTTGTCTATCTCATTGGTGGTGACAACAACACCAGTGGCTTTCGGGCTGAGTCAAGGTGTTGGAGGTAATGGATTTGTTTTATTTTATTGCTCATACAGCACACGTTAGGTTCATACCTTATATGCTGGCATATCAAAGCCCAGTGTGTACCTAGCAAATTCAGTAGTTTTTAATACGATAGACACACAGGACTATGAATGCACTGCCTTCTGTTGTCAACCAACAAGTGTTACAGGTTCATGTCCATTTGTTTGTTTGCTGTCTCCCTGATTAGTTAGTATTTGCTAAACTCCCAAATTCATGTTATAAAAGATGGAACTATTATACTATGCTGACATCCTACCCATAGGTGACAAGGTAAGAGTTATTCTCTGGGCCTAAGGCACTCTAAAGTCTCTGATGCAATTTGACAACATTTGTTTTGTTTTTTTTTTTTTTTCTGACCTGACCTCTCTCGAGTTTATTCTGGATTTAGAGTTTCTATTTCTTAGGTCATAAAAATGATCCCTAGGCATATACATACTTACATATATAAGTACCATAAGTATATAATAATATATATAAGTATAAGTATCTATATATAATGTTTAACCAAATATATTTAAATATATATTTATCATCTATTCAGGACTAAAATATTTAGAATCTTACAATTTCAGATGGCTCTGAACTAGATTAAGGAAGTTTGAAAATGGATGGATGGATGACCTTTACATATCTAATTATGATTTCAGTATCTGGTTTAGCATCTAATTATATTTATTGACATCAGTCTAAACCAAACAGCTCCATAATACTTATTTTATATTTCTGTTTTTTTTCATTTGTGGACACAGGTATGATCCTCGTCATAACAGCTGGTTTCAGATTCAGTCTCTGCAACAGCAACATGCAGATCACTGTATATGTGCCGCTGGAGATTACCTCTATGCTATTGCCGGACGAGATTATCGTAAGGAACTTAAAGTGGTAGAACGCTATAGCCCTCAAACAAACACCTGGGAGTATGTGGCACCCTTAGAAAATGAGGTATGCTGTAAATTTAAAGACAAGTAAACCCACACCATACAATATATAGGTGCAGATTATTTTTTCATGTCATTTTCAGTGATGTCCAAATTAGACTTGCACAACTTTTGTTTTTTGTGATTGTATAACCTTTCTGGCTGGGGTGCCATTTGTGTTTAATTTGTGAGTACACCACATGTTCATTTAGTATAAAAAGAAAATTCAGAATGTAATTATGATATTTATCCATCACCGTATAGCTACTGCTACAGCAAGAAAGTAACCTGCAAAGAAAATAAAAATGAGCCACTGTCCTAAAGTAAAATGTGCTAAACAAACACCTCATTATTGAACGGCAATTTAAGTTGGATTTTTTGGAATAAGGTATGGTCATACAAATCTGGTAGACATCTACTGCTGATGTCTACGAGTGAACAAAGGTACAACCTCAACAGCAAATTCCTCAGTCCCAAATAAGAGAGACTGAAAGATCATTGGTCAAATCTTAAACCGATAATGAAGCAGTCTATTTTAAAACTGAGTATATCTCTAGAAATAGCACTAAGCTCACAAAGCAAAAAAAGATATATGAGTTGTATAAAAGTGAAAGTAAAAACTGTATCAACAAGACTTTGCTTTTTGGACGAGGACCCCCAATAGAGGATCATTTCCAACCAAAAATATGTTAATTCTTTGACTAGAGTTATATTAGTCTGTAGTTTCTAACTAAAGGTATGTATTTCTGGTTGCAATTTTGTTCTGATCTTTAATATAAATTTTTCATCCCTTAATTGAAAGATAAAATCATTAACACATACATTTCTTTCTCACATAATCTCTTTATCTATTATTTGCAGCTAACAAACCTTGACTGTGATAGCATAAACACTTAAAATAACAGAATGAGAAAATTTGATTTCTTTTTTAATGTTTAAAGAAAAGGGTTTGCCCCATTTACGTCCATTAGAAAGTAGATGGCAGCATAACAACACTGTTAACAGGTTCTTAGATGAAACTGGGCAAAAGTAACAGTCATTATAAGTTATCTCTTTTATATATATTGTAATAAAAGTGCATTCTGGTTTGAGGAGTGACAAAGTGAAGACAATGTTTGAACACTATCAGGAACCGTTATAGCACTTCTCTACCCCCAAAAAAGTGAAGGATTTTCCAACTCCTTTTATAACCCTCTCTTTATTATATTCATGAACTTACACTGAATGCACTGTGCAGATGTTTTCATGAGGTGCAGATTAACTAACTTGGGGGACCCCAGGCTGAGGCAACCTTTAGAGCCCCTATGACTTTCCTGTTAATACAAACAGCCCCACATTTCTTTATCTTACCTTCAGGTGGTGACTGTAAGCACAAATTGCAAATCACTGTGCTGCACTTGATGCACACAACATTGTTTTTAACATAGCAATGTAACCATATATTGTGGGCCATAGACATGTGGCCAATAAAACACCAATCTGGTTTTTGGACCATGTATTTGATATCAGTGACAGTACTGAGGAAATAAGATGTGAAAGTCCGTTTCCACCAACACAATATGAGCAACAAGATCACTTCTACCAGTTTACATAATGACCTACAACTGTCTGACATGCCAACCCACAACATCCACAAAATGTTAGGTGAATGCACATCACAAAAATAACACTATCAAATTATATGTTCCTACTTTGACAAGTTTTTTATTCTGTTGTTCGTTGCAGCAAAATCCTCTATGGTTCAAGTGAAATCCAGTTATTGAATGGCATCACATTCAGGGGGCGGCTGTTGAATCTTTCCTGTTGCACTTCAGACTCAGTTGTCTATTATGCCATAATCCAATTTAATAAAGAGTGATCCTCATTGGCATTAGTGACAAGTAATTGAGATTGTACTGACATCACAAATTTGCCCTGTATTTTTGTTCATACTGGTATGCCACAATTGTCCAGACACCAACTGTTCTTGCACCCTTCAAAGCATGTGCATATATTATTCCCTAATGATTTATAAGGTAAAGTAGCATAGAGGACTTGCTGTCATAAAGGCACAGATTGTGTAAATGCCTCCCTTATCTCCCTGCAATTCTGATACTCCTGTAGCTGTTTTATCCTCCTTCCTCTCCTCAGCTCTGCTGTCCTCCACTGCAGACGATGCTGCACTTTTACTTACTTTACTTTACTTAGTTTAGATATTGGTGTGCTTTTATGTGAACAGAAATAACTGCACATTTTTATTTTGGTCACTTCCTTTATATAAAATTTTGTTGATTATTTCAAATAAAAAAGCTAGTGCTGTTTGGATGAACAACATATCAAATAATTGTTGTTAGCAGGCTGTCAACTTATAACTACTTTCTTCTAATGTCTGTGACAGCTTTAGTGGGTACTACGTAAGGCAGCACTTCATTTTTTTTATATCTTCCAGTTATACAAATGTATACCATCATCTTCTAGTGACAACATTTGTTAAGTCAGAACTTAAACATGCTTGTTCTGTTTTGATGTGGCACATAATGGTGGGTAGAGTGGGTTGGTGGCATATGCAAATTATTATTGTCTAGAATTCCATGTTCTTGATTAGTGTGTTTTATAAAACTATAATTACATCTTTGTGTCTTCTTTGCCCTTTGCCAGCAATGCTAACTTTCAGTGTGCCAGATAGTGATTCAGTCAGCACTGAAAAGGTCCTCTTGCAAAGACCCATTTTTCGTTCAAAGTCCTGACTGGCATTTAAATCAGCCTATTTGAAAACATTACTACTATTATACACAACAGTTGACTGGGAGAAAAAAATCCGGAATGTAAGCTTAATTAAGCCTTAAGAACTGTTGTGAATAAAGAGGAAATGCATTACAGAAGATTAACATTGTTGTTTTCTTTCTTTCTTGTATTTCACTGTTTTAAAGGATGTCTCTATTGCTTGCCCAAACAACACAACACAATGAAGATGTTGTTTCAATAATATGTTTCGCTGTAGGTAATCAACCAAATATGTGTATTTATGAAACAAGCAATGGTGAGGTGCCTCATTCTGTGTTGTTTCCTGACTTGTACCAAATCCTATGGGATAAACTCTGCCTCTACATGACCCTAAAAATGGATTAAGTGGTTCAATAAATGAATGAGTGCCTTCATGTTGCTCTTTCAAAGGTGTTTTTGGTAATAGCTAGGCAACCAAAGTGACAAACTGATATAAAGGTTATTTTACCAACAATATGCTGTAAAGCTGAAATTCAGCTCTCCATTGTTTGTTATCTAATAATTAACATACACATGGAAGTTAATTTGAAATGCTGGTGAATTGGACAAGTGTAAAACTAATAGATAATTATTGCAAAATAAATGTTTAACTAAAATATGTTGTAATTTTTTAAAGATAACACATATAGTCAAAATTTGTAAGCTGTTGAGAAATTGCAACAATGGTGCATACAAGATGGTAAAATAGGTCAACATTATTCCAGTTGTGGATGCATGCATGGATAAGAGTATTTCTAGAGTTCATTTTATTGTGGTAATCAGTTTACTTATGTCAAACTTTATTGACCTTCTTATTCTATAAGGTACCTTGTGATGCTGCATGATGTGAATGGCTCTACATTAAACAAAGATGAATGATTATCCCTTCTGTCCATAACTCTGCACGGTCATCACTGTACTTATATTGTTATGTCTAATGTGGTCTTGCTATTCTTGGTGGTAAGAGGAGATCTTACTGCATTTTGCTTACAATCTTGGGATTTGTAGCTTTAGTGGATAGTGGACTGTTATACATTCACTTGCAATTTATAGGTCTAATTCTGGAAATAGAATTAAGAATGTATAAGAAATCTATAATTTTTTGCATATGCTGAGTTTAAAATTCTCTACTGAATTTAATATAAAAATAAGGAAAAATAAATTAAGGAAAAGTGGAATATTGTTCTTTTAATTGTAATTATTATTATGACAAGCAAGTTGCAAAGATACCAATTAAATACACCTTAATCCCAAATATTTGTGTTGTGAGGTTTACTGGCACTTCCAGACTGAGCTTGTTTGATTGTGTACAATGGAATATACAGTTTACCCAGCTGGGTTTGGTTTCTGCCTTGTGCCTAATGCTGATAGAATATGCTCTGGTGACCTGTGACTCTGTAAAAGAAAAATGACATGTTGAACAGAAAGTTCCTAGAACAGTGTGGAACTAGATTTGAGCCACCAATGAAGATGATGCTTGTTACTTAAAGTTAATTGCATTTTAGTTCAATCTCATGCTAATAAAAATGGAAAAAGTAGGAGTACTATGATTGGTTTTCAAACAACTTAATATGCTTTGTAAAGGTAGCAGAAAACAGTGAAGAATGAGAGGAGAGGCTAATGTCTGGTCCCTGGTACACAGTGTTAATGAAATCTACATAAATTGCTGCTGAAAATCAGAAAGTGTATCAAGTAAAAATAATTGCAACAGCAGCAAACCTAGGAGCGCTTAGAAAATAGTAAAAAAGGAAAATCACAATGTACATTTTAGGACATGCACTGCATACCCACCTGCCCCAGTAGGCATATATATTGCATATATACAATGCATTGCATTGTAAAAAAAACAATTCACAACTGTAAGTCATGCAGCTACTGTATAGCCATTATTTTGGAAAATGTAAAGCAAAGTACTTACCAAGTGATTTAACAACACAGTCCAAAAACTATGTATTCCACTGAAAAGAGGTTAACAATGAAGAAATTAATACTGAAAAAATTATATAATTTGAAGATTAA
Source organism: Polypterus bichir lapradei (assembly GCA_026402145.1). NCBI lineage: Eukaryota > Metazoa > Chordata > Cladistia > Polypteriformes > Polypteridae > Polypterus > Polypterus bichir. The sequence goes on along the minus strand of JANRMT010062838.1, from coordinate 7,657,008 downwards.
TTTTTTTTTCTCATCTCAAATTAGGTGTACGCTCATGCTGGAACTGTAGCTGGAGGAAAGATTTACATAACATGTGGACGTAGAGGATGTCACTACCTGAAGGAGACCATCTGTTATGACCCACAGACAGATACATGGGAAAGCAAGGCTGACAGTTTAATCTGCCGTGCCTGGCATGGCATGGCGGAGCTTGGTGGCAGTTTATATGTCATTGGTGGCAGTAATGACAACTATGGCACCCGCAAGGATGTACTGGTGGTAATGTTTCCTTAATTTACTTTAACTTCCCTAACAATTTTCAGTGTTCAAAAACTCTTTGTTTCCATGAAATACAGAGAACATTTTAAATGGATGACATCTACATTTAAAAAGGGGATATATAAATAAAACACTAGCCTTTGGGATTAAAGAGAATTAAAACAAAACTCGGTATTATTATTAACAATGCTGCACATCCTTTCTCTGACACACTAAAACAGAGTACTTTAGCCATCAAATTAAACAGCAGGAGTGTGTCCAGAAATGCCACTGGGGCTCCTTTATACCAATAGCAAAAAGTCTGCAAAATACTTCACTGTGAATGTGACAGCCAAGTCAGAACTTTTATTTTTTAATTTTCTTGCCTTACAGTCATTCTGGTGTGTGTTCAGACCAAAGTGTGTGTGTGTATATGTATTTATTTACTTACTTACTTATTTACTTAACTTACTTGTCTATTTTAGTTTTGCACAAAACGTTTGCACTGTTAAGACTTAGGCCATCTCTTAGTTTGTCTGAAGAACAACACTGTCTTTTATTTTTTACAGTAACATTTCTGAGTGCTTTCTCTTTAAAGAAGATGCATAATGAAAGTGAAATGAAATTGCTTTTGTGGTCAATGCTTGTACACAAATTGTCTTTAATTAAATAATTTATTTTCTAAGGTTGCTTGCTACAATCCAGCCACTAATGAATGGACATCAGTCAGCCCATTACCTGCTGGGCATGGAGAAGCTGGTATTGCTGTTCTGGACAATCAAATTTATGTACTAGGTGGCCGTTCTCATGACCGTTGCAACCTAATGGATTATGTTCATATTTATGATGCTGCAAAGGACATCTGGTTAAATGGAACATGCCTTGAAGATGACCTTTCTGGCCTAGCTGCCTGTGTTGTGATTCTTCCTCGCTCTGTTGTAATGGATACTGAAAACAGGACCACAGAGCATCTTGCATTTCAACTACCAGTTAACCAAGGCTTAGATGATTTACTGAGTGCAGATGACTGGGATGAATCTGATAATTCTAGTGAGGACTGAAAACAAGTACAATGCCTCATTCCAGCTTCAAAGACTTAACCTGCATCTTTATATTGTAATATTTATGCAGAAAAAAATTAACTGAAAGCCTTTTGTTGTTAGGTATTTGACTTAAAATATTCAAAAAGAAGTATTGCATTGTATAGACCTATTCCTTATCTGGTTGGGTTTTCATAGCCATATCAATTTGAGCCAATTATCATATGTCTATGCTGGTTAAAAAAAAGGTAACTCAAAGGAATCTCATTTAAAAGAAGGTTTTCAGTAACATAATTTAGCCTTAAGGATTCACCAGATTTCACATTAATTATAACAAGTATACACATGCATATTCAATGTTTCCCTTAATATAAAATGGAAGAATAAATTCCGTTTACAGTAAATTTAATTTACATGCATCTTCATAAAATTGTTCAAACCTTTCTTGATAAATAAAGAAGAAATTTTCATTTGGCAAATCTTATTACTTATAGGCAGAATTTTACTCAGTCTAGTTCCTAAATAATTATTTGTATTTTCCTGTATAAGGAAGTGAGCATGTGGTTTTCCCCTATTGTGTAACAAACTGTGTGACTGGAAGATATTACATTATTGTGCCAAAACAGATCATAATAAAGTCAGACATTAACTGTAAAGGCTATTATAATTAAATTATTTGAGTATTCTGTTCCACATGTAATAGAAGGAATAAGAATCATTTCAGAATTGAGTTAATAGAGATAGGGCTGCAGTCTTAGCTAGTAACATTGGATATAATGTCAGTCCGTTACTGTACATATTCACATACATACTCATTAAAACTGAAAAAATTAAGCATCACCATTCATATAACTAACACATCTTTGGGATAGGTCAGAAATAAAAAAATTACATTAGGGGAACATGCAGGCTCAACACAGACAGTGTCATACCAAGAAACTGAGTCTATGCCTCAGGAGATGTGAGGGAACACAATAGAAAGGAGGAAAAGAAGAAGAAGAAGAAAGTAAAAATGTTTTCAAGCATCTTATTCATTCCATTATTTTCTGAACCCACAGGTTCTCAGCAGATTGAAGAATGTCCTCTAGGTTTGGATTTCAATGAAGAAATCAACCTTGGATTGCTGGTTATTTGCAGAGCACACTCATTTATACCCTCCTATTTACAATCACCAGTTACTATAGCAGGCTCTTCTTTGGAAAAATTGAGTAGTAATTCAGCCTCTGCACTAACCTCTAAGCCTTTGTACTATCCCTCAATTTGCTCAAGACAAACATTTTATAAAATCAAACATCAATACAATTCTGTTATTTCAGTACCTGCACTTGTTAATTTGTTTACCTTTAATCAGCTTTTTCAAAGAGTTGCAGAGTTTTGAGGTACCTGGAACACAGAGACAAAAAGCAGAAATCAGTCCTATACAGGGCTATAGACTGATAGAGTGCATTTATTCATAACTAGTGACATTCTAACAACATGTGTTTAGGCTGTTGGAGGAACTATGAGTCATTTATTTTTATATTGTCAAATTGCATAAATGACTTAAGCACATTGGAATTTGTGATGACCAGTAAATCGAAAAAAAAACTGCAGTTTACTGTCTCAACATTTCACCATCCAGTTTTTTTTTTTTTCTTTTAAGGGCCTCCTTGCATTTGTATTAAAGAAAATTCAAATGATTCCAAAGTAAGAGCACTTGATATATCAGACGGCATGGTGTTCTTAAAGAGTTTAAAAAAACAGCATGCACCAGGTTTAAACTACAGTACGGTACTGGTGGATTCCAACACATTCCTCCTTTACCTAGATGTTACTTTTCAAGTAGTGAGACATGCTTAGGCACGCAGACACTCCTGCCTGTGTAGAGCAAAGACTTCTCTTTCCCCTTCCTGAAAATGGACAGTTTTTACTAGAGTCTTATGCTAGTATGTAAACAGGGAATTATCACATTCTTTATTTAAATGATATTTATAAAGATAAAAAATAGAATTTTACCTGATTCACTTTTTCAAAAACCTGCAGGTTAAAAACAGAAACGTGGTGAATGGATCCCTAGTGTATTAAAAAAAACAAAAAAACAGGAAAAAGAAAAGTTATTCTTGAAATTAAACCCATAACTTAATGAAAACAGTATATTTATGTTCAGCTCATGTCTTAATTGAAAGACTCAGAGTGCTACACAGATTTACATATGAACACAGATGACTAATATATTTTAACAGCTAAATAATGACAAGTGCATGCAAAACATGTATGCATATATACAGAGTACATGCACATGCTGTATTTCTACAGCCATTTATACATTTTAAAATTCTCTTCTGTGGTCATCGCTAGTTGCTAATTTTGTTTAAGCTTGGAAGAAGTGTTGCTGTTTGCTTGGCCACTGTTTCAGCTCCACGTTTCCTTTTGTTTAGCATTTGTCACATTTCATCTTCCATTCAGCTAGTAACAGTTAACATTCATTCACTAACGCAACTGCCTTTACAAAAGATAATGTTTTGAATAAGCTTGAGAAGGCAAGAAGCCAACTTGAACTAAGGTTTCTGTTACTTACATTTTGTGAATGATGATATTTCAGTTGTTTCAGTCCATGGCTGAAGAGAGAAATAAGTGGTCTGAAGGAATTAATTTGGTTATTTGGTTTGGTTATTTTTTTGGATATTATGTTTATCTTCATCTTAAGACGGCCACTTGTATCAATATATAAGTCTGTTTTTAATATCAACCTTTAGTTCTACTGGTAAAAAACACATACTTAAACATTAAATATCGTCTACTCTTTTATTTACAGCAGGACATGCATACTTTCTTGGAAAGAGTTCTTTAACTATTAGAGCCTTACTTAAATGTGCCTTCCAAATGCACTGCCCACAGTGAAGATATTAAGACATGGAAATTTGGCATTATTGAAATTATACATTTAGCACCCACTTAAGTTACATTTTCTGTCTCATTAAAAGACAAATTAACCTCCATAAAGACAATTGCCCTAAAATGGTTTGGGGTGTCAGACAATTGTGCATGCTTCATGAAGGAACCAGGAAGTATTCTCCCAAGCATAAATGGCAGTAATATGAGTGTGCAGGTATTGATGAATAGATGCTGAAGATGATGAAGTTTTCTTATGGCAATTGCAGTTATTTAATACTCCTTAGAGACTTATTTGTTATGGTCTGCAAAGTCCCATCACCAACTCCTTACAGTGCCAACTGGAAACAAGGGACATTGATTAATGGCAGCATTTTCCTACAGCAAGTGGAGCAATGCACCAATGGTAACATCATCTCAAAAGTTAACTGTAAATGCTAGGGTGTACCTCATAGGCTATGCATGTTACCCTTTCCTGAGTGGTCTGGACAAATTGTGAAGGCTACCTGTTTATGGACAGAGTGGCAAAAGAAGCTAATCCAAAAATTGCAACATCAGTACCAAAAAAACCAACAACAACTTCACCTCGCCACCATCAATTTTGGTACTGTCACTGGTAGCTGGCAAGAACTGGCTGATGGTCTGAAATGATGGCACATCAACATTGCCTGTTTGCAGAAAACAAAGTGTACAGGAGGGAAAGAGAGGGACACTGGAGAAAAATACACATTTTAGTACAATGGCCAGAAATTAAACTGAAATGGAACTGGTGTGGTAGTTAGCAAGACGTTTTGGAACAGTGTATTCAAGGTACACTGAATATCTGATTGCCTTTTCTCTATAAATATTGAATAACGATCAACTAGCCTACATGTTGTCCCATATTAAAATGAAATAGTGACCGATCTTAGCACAATCACTGTCAACAAACCAGTCAAAGCCCTCTGGAGCGATACAGTAAACCAAATCCACAATGCCGCCATTGAGAAATTTGGAAAAAGTAAGCTCATAAAGCACTTCATCGACAAGTAAACCTGGTGGTGGAACAAAGAAGTCTAATTGGCCACCAAAGAGAAGGTGGTGGCACAAAATACCTGGCAGTGATCATGCCTTGAAACTGGCATGTACTAGGCATCTAAGATGGTAGCGAAACGGGTGGAGATTGCGGTGAAGGCAAACAAACACCTCAGAAGGGCTGCCCAGACAATGAGAAAGACAAATTCGGGGGAAGTATTGACACATTTACTGTTATTTACTCTAGGCGACCATCTACAAATTGAGGTCAGGGAGAGATGATGTTTATGATGCACAAGGCCAGTATACCCGAAATGATGACAGCTGCTGAATCCTCGACTGTGCTGAGGTACATGCTCTCTACCAAGACAATACAATCGTCTGGATACACCAAGACGCACAAACAAGATTTATCACTTAGCAAATTCATGTCACTGTGTAACCCAAGATATCAACATCGTCAAAGACATCAAAGATGAGGATGAGCAAATCCTGTGAGATCTGACCACCATTCTATAGCACTGGAGTGACTATTTTCAAAGCTAAGCAATCAGCATTTTCTGCATCTACTGATACTAAATGCAGAACCAGTCTCTGGACCAATGTCACCAACTACCATGCATAAGGTCAAAGCTGTACTACGAAAGATGACAGGAAAGAAAGGAAGGAAGGAAATATGGATGCTTCACTGGACACTGTCCGACTCTGAATAAAGATGGGAGGAAGATCATGGGAGTAGTACAAATCACGCACCTGCAATAGTATTGCCATGTGATCCATAGTGATGACCAAACAATGTCAAAACAGTCCTGAAGCTCAAACCCAAAGGCAAAAGGCTGTGTGACAGACTGAAAAAAACACTGGATGGACTAACTAAAGGTAGACATGAAGCATGTCAACACTTCCCCAGAAGATGCCCTTGGCCGAACAAAGTGGAGAACGATATGCAGAATATTGGACCATGTGACAAGGCTGGACAAACAAGAAAGAAGTAGAAGAGGAGACTTATTTGTTACAAAAGTAAATAAATATATTTGAAGAAATTACTAGCCGAGCTAGGGTCAGGCAGGCAGATACCATTTGCCCCATCAAAAACTTTGGTAACAACCAGATAAATTACTTTCACCAGCCAACTGCCTTGGCCATTTTCCGCACATTATTTGTAAAGAAAAATTGCTGTTGATAACAACTACCAGAGACGGCTGTTTTACAATGACAGTCCCTTTGGCTATTCCATAAACTTTAGGCTATTACTTCTTAATGCCCAGTTAAAGCTTACAAATAAGTTCAGTTTTTCCAGGTGGTTTTACTTCTGTAGTAAGCTAAACATCCACAAGGAGCAGCAGCCTTCCCTGACAGAATTTTTCATACAGGAGGAATCAGCCCTAAATGGAATGGCAGTCCATCACAGAGCATGTCATTTAAACAGCTAATGAATACATCTAAAGTTTTTATTATAAATATATAAGAATGTACAGAGGTTAATATAGAAATTGAGGTCATAGACCAGGTCCAAGCATTTATTATTGAGTCACGTTTAAAGACACTTGCACTTAAAACTTACTTAATAAAATAATTATAATCTAGGTACAGTAGAGTAAACTTAGCTTGGCATTATATTGTATGTCAACGTTTCAAGGAATTTCTTTTAAAAATTTGACAGCATTGGCCCCAAGACAGAAATCAGATCTAGACAGGAAGCTAATCCAGTACGTGGCCTATTCAGTTTATTGTATAATCCTTTTCAGCTTTGTCACTTAACCTTTTGGTGTTTAAGAAAACCTGGATACAGAAAACACACACATGAAAAATGTTGGACCCATGCAATAACAGTGAAAAAGATGAAAATACAGTAAGAGCCAGGTCATGTGCATATAGTTGTAAGGCAGAAGTGCTAACCATTGCAACATTCATCATCAAATAAATCCCTATTTCTGAAGTTTAGTCCTGGGGACCCCTTGTAGCTACAAATTGTTGTCCCATCTAACTTCATCTTTTAATTGGACTCCTACCCTTATTAACAAACTATTATTTCCCAGTTTTGTTGTTTAGGTATCAATCCAAAAAATACAAAACTGGATGTGCAAGGTTTTCTTGGAATGTAGCAAACATTTAAGTATGTTACTCTAGGATAACTTACATTTTTTCCACCTTGGTTTTAAAAAAAAATTCAGCATCACTGTGAAGTCTGTCAGCATATTGTGACAATTGTCCCAAGCTGATTCCATTCTTCGTTAATTGTAATAAGTAGCATACAACTGATGGAGCAAACTCCATAGGAAAAAAGGTGAATTAACAAGAATATGACAAAAGAGAGGTAAGCAATTAAACCTATGGTAAAAGTTTTAATTATTCCTATTTTTTTTTGTAAATGTAACTCTCACACTACTGCCTTCTTTTATATGCAGGATAAGAAAAGAAAAAAGACCAGATCATTAAATGAGATCAAAAAGACTCACTCTTTGTAAGATTGGTTAGAACAAAAACCTGAACCTACAGGCACCTTTAGGACTGAACTTTGCAATTTAAGTTACATTTATTTAAACAAAAGGAAACCATTACAATGGACCTGACCAAATAAAATAATATTTTAGGAATATGCATCAAAACTGATTTACCAATAAAATAACTCTATACACTTAACATTAAAAATTCAAAAAGAAGCATTTTTTAGTTATATTGGATATATTTTTATACAACACGGTAAAGATGACTTTGTTCAACTTCTCTAACCATGCAGCAATATCAGACACCACAATAAGAGAGTATATCCATCCTTGGCAATGTGAAGTGGTGGAGTGACCATCTGGAGATTTCTTCCACCATTAAGTGGCCTTCCTACTTGAAAATGCAATTCCATCCACTTTTTTTAACCTATCTCCAACAATATTCCTTATAGTTAGTTTATGGTTAGTTTTGCAATTGTACAATTTGCACAAACTCTCTGTATAATGTGTATACTTTTTTGTTTTAACACTGCTGTTACTTTGTTCATTTAGGTCATCTGAGGTCTCTCCGGCATCATGAAATATCTGCAGAACTTACATGTTATGGAACCCCAAAGACTAAGACAACAAAGAGTTATAGATAAGAGAATTGAATAATTAGTACTGAACACCATAAATACAAGATGTTGTTGGATAACCACCAAACTGCATACTATTCAAAATGAAACTAATTAATCAATCATAGGAAAATGTTCTTAGCTTGAAATAAAGGGTTTATTGAGCCTTCTTGGGATTTGAGTGGCATTCACAAATGTGCCTTGTCCTTGCCTTTGTATTACTGTTTATTACTATTTATTTCTCTTAAATGTAATTCTGTAAAGATGGTTGAACCTTCTGCATTGAAACACTTCCATTTAATTTGTACAAACAATATACTTCCTTAATCTGTTTGTGTTTTATGTCTATGTGAGGCTACCTATTGTTCAATTACAGGTAGATATACATTTCCAATGGAGTGTCAAGAGATATTGTTTAATAAATCACAATGCTGCAGAATTCATACACAAGCATGTGATGTACTAACAAGAGTAAGTCATTAATACTGGATACTGGAATTTTAATACACTTACATTGTCCAAATATAAGGCTGCGTTAACATAACATATTTAATTTTTGGCTTGTAACATTATTCTAATGATTACTTTATAGTTAGGGAAGTGCAAGAGGGACAAATGCTTCAAGAGAGAGAAGTGAACCTGCAAATGATAGAAGTAGAACTACTTCATTCAGCAACTGCAAAGTAAACACGTGTCACTTCTATTTATGAAGTAATCTCCATGCTAGTTCACTAAGTTGTAGATTACTACCAGATTCACAGTGTGTGTGTGTGTGTGTGTAATATACACACACACAATATCTTTAATGTACAGATATTACTGTGTATCCATACAGTCATTTATCTTCTAACCTTTTCTAACTGAAATTCTAACCCTACATTTAATTGTTGCAGTATTACATTATTTTTTTCATGCAAAATATTTTAATACTTTGTATTAAATATTCAGATGCAATATCCAAAAGGATTTTATTCATGTAATAATGTATATTAAATACAGAAACTTTAGAGTGGTGCTAACGCTTTTTTCATAGCCCCAAATATCAAAATTACTACAGTCTTCCTTTCCTGTTTCTGTAAGCAGTATTCATCTGCCACTATGCTGCATCATTGCATATAGGGTGGGGATATAAGGGGCCTGAAAACACCACTAGAAGAATGCTTTTAGATCACCTGGGAAATATAATACAAACAGCATCTTGCAAGAACAGCACCTACTAAAGTGATAACATTTGCAGAAATGTAAACAAAGAGTTAAATCACAAGGTAAGTAATTAAACTTTAAGCCAGACACATTTATTCATGTATGAATGCCACATTCTTTTGCATTCTTCCAAAATGATGAGGCAGCCTGGCCTCTACTCGACTTTTAAAACAAGTTAATTTTCATCAATTGACATATTTTCAACAGATCTTTAAAATTATTAGAATCATATCATCTAAAACCTTTCCCATAGAGAAAAAAAATGAATTTCACTTCTGTATATTGTTGGAAAATATATAAAAAGCAATCTTGTTCATGTCACTGCTATTTTTTTATTCTGATTCATGTCAACAATAAAAATGAGTGAAAATAGTTCAAATCACACCAGAGGAGTTTTTAATGTGTTTTAAAAAAGCTCATTTCAGAAAAGCCTCAATGATTTGCCTTAGTTGTAAGTAAAGATTTGGTCTAATTCTTATATCGTATTGTGAAAAGGGAACCCAGGCAAAGTGACCTGTCCAGAACATGTTGTTAATCTTTAACTTATTATAGAATTGGTTTATGCATCTTGCTAGTGTTTTGAAATTAATACAGTTTTAAAAATAGAAATGTAAAGTTATTAGATAGCGTGTACACTTGGAATTACAGAGAAAGTATACCATTTATATGTTTGTGTATATTCTTTGAAAATGTATAGTTCCATTCACTGTGTTGACATTTTCCAGTTGCTGCAATTCTGTTTTCCTACAAAAATCAACCTGAACAGTATGGCAGAAATGATACAGTTTGGCTCCTTTGGCAAGTTTGACAATAATACAATGCCTTTTTATAATCTTGTGAGCTCTACTGTAATAATGCTGCAATAATCAGTTGTTTATATTTTATTAAGATCTATCCCAGTCTCGAACAGATTTCTTTTTTAAATCAATTACATGCTGTTTCATTTGTAAAATGAGTATGCTTTAAAAATATCCAAATTACAGATAAAGGAGGGTGGGGTAACAGCATTTATTATGGTTTGTAATACAAAGGAAATTAAATTTCCGAAAATGTTTTGATTGTTAGAACCCTAAGATGGACTTGTACACTAAGTGTTAATTATCTTTTGACTGACTGCAAAAAAACTCTGGCACTCCAACACCATTCATTGGAATAAAAAGGCTGAAAAATGACATAGATAATACTGTATATGATTTTGAAATAATACATACCCATATTATTCCCATTGCTTTGTCATCACCATTTGAGTACTTCTATTGTTTAAGGCCATATACAAAATAAATTAATGGCTTAAATAAATTAAACACAATCATAGAAGATATATATTTTTCATTTTAATTTAAGTATAGAGTATTTCATGTAGAACAATATCCTAAAGAACAGTAAGATGACAAAGCCTGATGTAATGTAATGAAAGGGTGAACACTTTTTAGTAAATTACTTGAACTCCCAGAAATCCTTAAAACAGAAGCACAAGTATAGTACAACAAGTACAACCTACTGTACTGTCCTATGTATATTAAATCTCTCAGTGCTTTTAAAACAAATTCAGAATACTATTAAAATAACTAAATGACAGAATGTCATTAAAGGAGATGACTGCCTAATTAGGCCTTATCTTGCTCTATTTTATAAATCCCATATTATACTACTTGAAGTCTAAAAATAAATGTAATTATCTAGCTGCCCTTGGTGAACATTACTTGCATTGGCTTCTTTATCTCAATGTCACAAGAAAATGTTTCAAATTAAACAGAACTTGAGGCTGAAAATTTAAGCTAATTTAAAATAGATCACTCACAGGAATATATATTGGTATTTTTTTTTTTATTCCATTAACCTAACCTTGTTTCACAG
>JANRMT010062838.1:7542509-7645322 GCA_026402145.1 Polypterus bichir lapradei | reverse complement strand
ACTGACATTTTTCCCTCCTCATCTTTTCTGACTGTTTTTTCACTAGTTTTGCATTAGGGTACACTCAGTCTTACTACTGGTAGCGTGAGGCGATACCTGGAACCTACAGAGGTTCCACAGGTAGTCCAACTTCTCCAGGATGACACATCAATACATGTTACTGCCAGAAGGTTTGCTGTGTCTCCCAGCACAGTCTCAAGGGCATGCAGGAGATTCCAGAAGACAGACAGTTACTCTAGGAGAGCTGGACAGGGCCGTAGAAGGTCCTTAACCCATCAGAAGGACTGGTATCTGCTCCTTTAGGTGAGGGAGAACAGGATGAGCACTGCCAGAGCCCTACAAAATGACCTCCAGCAGGCCACTGGTATGAAAGTCTCTAACCAGACAATCAGAAACAGACTTCGTGAGGGTGGGCTGAGGGCCCGACGGCAGCAGGTTGCACCTCAGACTGTCCAGGAGCTCAGTGATGCCCTGGTCCATATCTGGGAGGAGAACCTCCGATAACTACATTTGTCATCTCATTAGGAGAATGCCCCCCACCTCCCAACATTATTAGGCATGCATACAAGCACATGGGGACCATACAAACTACTGAGTATGATTCTGAGTTGCTGCAATGAAATTTCAGCAAAATGCACTAACCTGCCACATCATTTTTTCAGTTTGATTTTAGGGTTGTCTTTGATTTCAGCCCTCTGTAGGTTGATAATTTTCATTTCCATCAAACGATGTGGCATCCTTTCATTCCTAACACATTACCCAATCCATCAATCCATCCATTATCCAACCTGCTATATCCTAACTACAGGGTCACGGGGGTCTGCTGGAGCCAAACCCAGCCAACACAGAGCACAAGGCAGGAAACAAACCCCGGGCAGGGTGCCAGCCCACCGCAGGGCACACCCACACACCAAGCACACACTAGGGACAATTTAGGACCGCCAATGCACCTAAACTGGACTGTGGGAGGAAACTGGAGCATCTGGAGGAAACTCACGCTGACACAGGGAGAACATGCAAACTCCAAGGAAGGAGGACCTGGGAAGCGAACCCAGGTCTCCTAACTGCGAAGTAGCAGCAGTACCACTCCGCCACCATGCCGCCCTTACCCAGTCCATATTAGTAGAAATATCCAGCAGGCTTTATCCCATTGAGATCTGATGTGTTTTCAAAGTGTTCCTTCAATTTTTTGAGCAGTTTATAAATATAAAACCAGTAGGGGAACCACTGAGCCCAAAAGCTCAGTCAAAACCCCACCCAACACAGTCACAGGCTAAAATATTTTCCCTTTTATTTTACTTTTTATTAATGATGAAAGCATAACCAGCAAAAAAATACAATCTTGTTCCTACACTGTCCTCCTGGTAAGCCTCAACCACCTCCTCCCGACTCTGATGAGATTGTGAATCTCTGCCCAACTTATAAGCAGTTGCCAGGGAGCCAATGAGTGAAAAAGGGCTGACAAAAAACTACACAGGTAGGTTAGCCCTATAGGTAAACTGAATACAACTGAAAACGGCTGGCCCGAGGATGCAAGGTCTCCTGACTTTTAACCAACAACACATGGACCCTAACTGGGGTTTATGGGGTGAAAATGCCTATTCATGTTAACAACCAAGAAAGACTAACAGAAGGCCAAAACTCTCCAACCTAACCACTAGTAGGTAGCAGGCAGTTTTTTTTTATCTTGTGAAAAGGATCACATTAATCATTTTACCAAACTGACTCTTAAAAGGCCAACAAATTCTCTGGATTATGGAGCAGGCAGCATAAGTGGGTTGCACTAATGTCAGGAATTGTTACAAGCAGTTTTATTCCTATGCCTTCAAACAAATCTAGGGCTGGATCAGATCTCAACGATGGCTTTGGGGGTAAAATAGCAATAATCCTGAAACAGGACTAAAGGTGTCTCAGACCATAATTTTAGGACAGGAGTGCTTGAGGCAGCTTTGGAGGTGAGCTCATCCACTCAAGCTAAAACATAGGGTTCAATATCTATGCAGATATGGCAAGAGAGCATGCATGCATGGTAGAAGATTTGTATTCTCCTTATATTCATTCCTTATATTTATTTGTCTGACAATACATGTACAGTTTTCACACATCTTGTAGTTATTGGCAATTGTTTAGGGTATAGGGACAGCTGTTAGAATATTCTCCTATCATTGCATTCTGAAAAAAATGGCTAAATTAGAAATGACAAATTACTGCATGTTGGGCTGAATGGCCATCACTTCCCAATTTATTTCCAAGGTTTCAAGTGTGTTAGCCCTTTGCACATTACAATTAAATACAATATTTGCATATACTAATTAAATGCAATAGTTAATTTACAATAATTAATTGTTTTTATATTACAACATAAAAATAAAATATAACAAATATATTAAAAGGTTGAGACATACACCTTATGGCATACATTCCAGGAATTTGTGTCCCACCTATGACTGATTCCTGCCTTAAACCTGTTTCTATCAGAGTGGGCTTAATCTATGCACAACTTTGTGCTGGGGCCTAATTACTTATGCAAAGAGTTGTGGAAACTCTACGAGACCTGGAGTTGAATCAAAAACCCTGACAACCTTGAAGAAGTGTCTGGGTAAGATACTGGGTCAGCTTAGCTATTAGCCAAACAAATGAGTGATAAATGAACTGAATGGTCTCCTCTCTTCTGTCAAATTTCTTAGGTTCCTTATTCTCCCAGATCAATCAAGCACAGAAGAAATACTGATATTAACAATGATTGTGTGCAGTTTTATAACACTTTTTACTCACGTTATCTATTTAAAATAATGTCACAAAAGTTTATTATTGTTTTAATCTATACTTATAGCAACCTGAAATGAAAAACTACAAGTACTGTATATTTTGTATTTGTAGCACTCAATGCTTGAAATCTTGCGTTAAATGCTAGTACTACTAATGTTAATAACATGTTATTTTTTCTGGTTGAACAAAATACATGGAAAAATAAATATGAATTCCAGCCCAGTCTTTTAAAATGGACATTGTTTTCCCGCCAGTCAATGAATTCGTATGTAACGCCATTTTGGCTCCAACTTCGCCCTTTCTTACGGATGGGACGTACTCGCAACAGTCGTTACGTAAATGAGCACGTCGGACGATGGAAAGGTGGTGACGTGCGGACCCGCCCTCAGTCCGCCATTTCTGATTTCAATCGGGTTAGGAGCAGGATGAACTGAATATTATCTGTTACGGAACTGGTTCTCTGTCTTTTAAACTTAACCCCGATACCAACTTTTTGGAGAGAAATATTGTTTGTAAAAAGAAGAATATGCGATTTTTCTTTTTAAAGTGTGAATTGTATTTCTATTTGAAGACGTTTTCGAAGGCCGCCATTTTCGCGTAGAATCTTAAGTCTGTATTGGAGCTTAAAAAAGAGCTTATTAATAAATTGCTTCATTATTTAAACTTACAGTGAGTTAGCTTGGTAGTTGGAACGCAATTGAGGTAAATCTGGACAGAAGCAATGTGCGACCTTTTTAAAGCAATGGGGGCAGATCTAGTTAAGTAATCTATTATCCCCGATTATATTGTGAGCCGTGTTTCTGAAATTAAGTCCGCCAGCAGTGGATGGTTCCTGAAAACAAGGGACGCTTATATGTAAAGGTCGCGAACTACGTCTTATTATTGCTTTTCTCTAAAACGTTAAACACGAATATCTTATGTATGAGGCTTTAAGGGGACAGAAGAATGAACTAAAGTGGATTCTGGACATTCTGGAAGAAACTTGCTGGCGAAGGAGAATCTTTGGAAGTTTCGCTGTGTCACCGACCCTGAAAGTTTTGAATTTATTTTTTTTCCTTTTTTTTGAGGAGT
Source organism: Polypterus bichir lapradei (assembly GCA_026402145.1). Classification (NCBI taxonomy): domain Eukaryota; kingdom Metazoa; phylum Chordata; class Cladistia; order Polypteriformes; family Polypteridae; genus Polypterus; species Polypterus bichir. The sequence goes on along the minus strand of JANRMT010062838.1, from coordinate 7,641,482 downwards.
AGCTCGGAGGGGTGAGCAGTCGCCCTGGATCTTGATGTTTTTATAGATCTTCAAGGGGTTGTCTGACACGCAAACAAGACCATGTCATCGGCGCGCTTCGATTCCTCGGATAGGTCCAGTTGGTATTTTGGTCCTGTTTCTCGGCAAGAGGCCCAGAACCGATTACAGGGACAGAGGCACGGCGTGTTTTTGGTCCGGGATTCGTCAACATGTCCTGGCGATTATGTGCTCTCTGTGTCAGAGAACTCTAAAGTGTCTCATTATATCATCAACTCGCTGCCCAACAAGAAGTTTAAAATCGGTGATCAGGAATTTGAGCACTTACCGGCCCTATTGGAATTCTACAAAATACATTATTTGGATACGACGACGTTAATTGAACCAGCGTCCAGGTGAGAAAGAGAATGAGGGAGCAGAGTGTTTAACTTTTTGAATGACAAGTCCAAAGTTTAAATGGTAGGCCTGCGTGGTATTGCACACCATCTCTGTATCATTTGTTCCGCTTTTAAGGTTGTTTCCTCTGCATGTATGTATGTATGTATCCATACAGTACTATGTATAACATGTCAACGCAAAGAGCACGCATTTATATATTCTAAAAATTACACATGACTACCTGTATGCCTTTGTCGTCATTGTTTTGTAAAAGGAAAAAGTGGACGACCGTTAATTCCTAGCTAAGAGTAAAAAAAAGAACACAAAGTTCAGAGAAATGAGCCTTAAGCGGATAAAACCAACTGAGAGGGCAGATTAACTTACTTTTTACTCTTTATATTATAGCTTACTCAACATACGTTTAAAAGGTCTATATGTAGTATCATAAGTGAACTATTTTACGCGTGTATCTGTCTTTCTAAGGAAGTAGTCGTTCGTTGTGATGAGGCCATCCTGGTATATACCGGTATTTTACTAACACTGTTCTTGTGATATAGATGGATAAAAGTATTCATATAGGTATCTAATGACATAAAGATCCCACCAGAAAAGGCAAAAAAGAGGAAGTTTTTTTTTTTTTTTTAAACAACTCATCAGCTGTTAGAATTCAGCCACATCGTTTGCATGCACATTTTCGTTTGCGTTTATTTAACGCAATACTGTCAAACACAAGGGTGTTGAAAGCAGTCTCCTTTTATTAAAACTGACATTTTGTGTAGAAGTGTTATTTCAACTTTTAAAATAATTGTTTACAGTAAAAAAAAAAACTTATTTGGGCATTATGTTGTGTACACATTTATAAGGTGCTTTATCAGCAACATTACTTTAGTATTTTACCTAGATAAAGTTAAATGCCACCATTCCAGGTTTTTATAGAAGCGTAATTGTGTACATAGTAAAATAAATGTGCTCACACAAGAATAATTGTAACATAATGTGTTTGTTTATGCATATGCTGACTTAATGCAAAACTGAACAATAAATGTGTGCTCAATTTATTTTTTAGAATACAATAGCATTTTAATAATACAAAAATCCAACCATTCCATATACACAAAAATGCAAAAGAAAAAAGAAAGCAAAACGAGCTTTTTAAATAAGTCAATCTAATATACCATATATAAAATATAAAATGGACACAGGCCTCTTTAAATGTGATTTATATTAGTTAAGCACTAAACTTTTATCAAACTACTGAGTCTAGTTTGAATGCTGCACATTTTAAGTATGCACAGATTCCAATACAGAGTACTGAATATCCTAGATTATTAGTTAAGATAAATGTGTTCAGGCCGTATCTTCGTTTTCTGGCCTTAGTGCAGATGGATAATCATTTGGTAGATTTCACATAAAGTATATAACATACATACAGCATGTTACCCAAATGAGCAATATATAGTTCATTTGCAGAAATTGTCTGGTTCTGCTCTGATGGATGTATTGACAGGGGGTTTGGTGAAAGAGTGTAGTAGTCAGGTTGAGACATTTGTGGAAGTCAGCATCAGCAAAACCAAGGAATTTGTTATTGACTTTTGCCAGACAAGCCAAACAAGAGAGACTCGATGCCTTGTCACTTTCCAGAGAGTGGAAATGGTGCACTGCTACAGATACTTGAGGGTCTACCTCAGTGACAAGCAGGATTGGCCTAGAAGCACAGAGGAACTATACAAGAAAGGACAGAGTAGGCTGTTTTTCATTTTGGGAAACTACATTCCTTTAATGTCAGTAGAAATCATTTACATTTTCTTCAACACTAATAGCCAGAGTACTTTTTTTTTTTTCCCTGTGCTGTTGAGAGTGGATCCAGTAGCATTAAGATAAGTAAACCACATCAACAAGCTAATTTAGAAGGCAGGCTTGTACTCTTGACCCACTTGAGGTAGTAGTGGAGAAAGGAAAGATAAAGTTCATAAGTCATTATGCATAAGGCAACATATCCCCCCTCTATAATGCATTAAGTAATAGGTATACAATGATAATGTATCATGTGTGACTAATTTGACTACTTTATTTGCAGTTCTTGTGGATCCCTGAAGGGGTTGTGGTTGTTAATTTTACTTCCTGAGCTTATTTAAAAAAACTAAATGTCCTCTTGGGATCGTCTTTCAGTATATCTGATGATATTGAATGGCCTTGGTATTAAAAGATAGCATTGAGTCAGTCTGAGTGTCCCATCTTGTTTCTAACAGTGTATGGCATTTAATGTTTTGAAACTGCTGTTTGGAATTTGAATGCTACAGTATTATGTGCAGGACTATATAAATGGAGAAAAAAAGGTTTGTACCCAAGATGCCAAGCCTGACAGCATTTCTTAATAACATAACTTAATCTGTATCGTCCAAGCTATGTGATTTTAATTTATTTTTTTCTCTACTCCCTGCATTTACAAATAGCCCAACTCTCTTGCTAATTTTTTTTTTTTTGCATTGTGTTACTATTTTTGCCACACTAAAATAGTAGTATTATATATGTGTTATATGTTGACATGAACCTCTTCTCAAAAATAACGTTCCTTTGTCTTTTTTTTTCTGAAACCATTGTGAACTTGTGTTTAAGACATGTACAAAACACAATACATTGCATCGGAGTGTGGTGCATTTTATTGTTTTTAATTGCTTCACTTAGAGTTTTGTTTTGCGTACTGTAACATTCATTAATTTCCTAAACTCAGTTATTGTATACCTCAGGAACACCTAAGAACCCTATGCAGTATTTTAAATTTACAGGTAATAATTAGAGCAAAGTAGAAGCCGCTGCCTTGATCTCATTCAGGAGTTGTCTGTTAAATTGTCCGAGTGATTGTGTGTCTGTTATATATGATGAGTGATTTTTGCTGGAGTAAATGTGTATATTTTTAATTTTAGGTACCCCAATCCAAGTGTAATATCCAGCCCAGCACCTGTTATGGGCCCACCAGAAGAGAATTTGGAGTATGTTAGGACTCTGTATGATTTCACTGGGAATGATGCAGAGGATCTTCCCTTCAAAAAAGGAGAAATCCTTGTCATTTTAGAAAAACCTGAAGAGCAGTGGTGGAGTGCTCGCAACAAGGATGGCCGAGCAGGCATGATTCCTGTGCCGTATGTAGAGAAGCTTGTTAGACCTCATCAGCATCAATTTCACGGTAATAGGAATTCAAACAGCTATGGCATCCCTGAGCCTGCACATGCCTATGCTCAGCCACAGACACCTTCACCTCTGCCACCAAATACACCAGGAGCTGTCATAAATCCTCTGCCTTCTACTCACAATGGACCTGTCATGGCTAAAGCTATACAAAAACGAGTGCCATGTGCATATGACAAGACAGCATTGGCACTAGAGGTAAGTTGGTGCCATTTAATCTTGCTGGTTGGTTTGTTATTTAATGAATAACCCATTCTGTTATGGTTCAGTTAAAGTAATTTTCAAATTAATGCTGCTTTTTTTTTTTTTTTTTTTTTTTTTTTTTTTTACTAAAAATGGATACAGACAACTAGAATTAAGTCTCTGAGTTAAAATTTGCTTTAGTTATCCCTTTGAGTTAAACATAAGTGAAGAGGAATAACTGAATTTAAAGAAAACAGTAATTTAGTTTGCTTTTTTTTAATCTGAACAGAGTATAAACCTTTGAAAATATTGATAAAGAGGTCAGTTGTTTAATTCATTTAATTCACTAAGATAGTTTTTCCAATTTTTTTTGTTTTTCAATAGTTGGATATGTTTTAATTATATGCATTAGTGACTCTGAATTGTTACAGTATGATATATAATGTGAGTGATATTGAAGTCAGTTTTGCCTTGTCTAACACAAATGTATGCACAAATCCCATTTTTGCATCCTTTTTAATGTAATTGTAATTTTAAACTCTAAATTTACCTTTTACAGTATCTTACTTTGGTGCAGTGTGTAAATAAATGTGATTTACTTTTATTAATTATTATAAACCCATTTTATCTTTATTCACCTCTCTTGCTTTTATGATGTAAGTGATATGTCTTAATTTTAGATTGACGTATTTTTTTCATCACTCCCCCCCCCCCCCCCAAACATATTTCAGCTTGACTTGAATCACAAACTTTATTTGCATTCAGAACATTATGACTCTGATTTTCAGTATGTTGTGAATGTGCTCTGTGGCTAACGGCTCTGAGCTGTGTATTTGCAGTGAATAGGCGTTCTCCAGTATTGGTGGTACTAATAAAGTTAAACAAGAAATCTTTGACTATGTAGTCATATTAGACATTTTGCAAGCTGTAACAGATGCAAAGTTTTTAACTCAACAGACTTCTTAGATTATAAAATTATCACTGCTTTACACTAAAAAGATGATAGGAACTACTTTTTTTTTTTTTTTTTTTTTTTTTTTTTTTTTTATAATTTGCACACATTCCTGAAAAGTAAATTAGGATAATTAGAATATTAGTTGTTCCAGTTATGATTTGCAGGTGTTTTCTGTATTTCAGAATATTTTAATTTTCTGTGCATTTTATGGATTCACATGGTTAATGTCGCATTATTTTGTAAGGTGCCAGTTCTTTTAATGATAATGGGGCATTTTAACTTGTATATATTCTGTGTGTTGTAATTAACACCAGCTTATATCATAGTTGTAGCTGTGTATAGAGGAATAAGACAAAAATCCTAAAATGTTTTTCTAATTTTAGGATACTATCATTATAATGTAGTTGTTTGTGATTACATTTTAATTTTTGTTTTAGATATATTAAAACAATTTTTTCATTCATTATTCATGTAGTTCAGTTAGTCTATTTGTATAAGAATGAGTTCCATTGTGTTTCTAAGTTGTTCATTCATTCACACAACCAGAAAATGTTTTTGTGTGAATAGGTTTTACTGAAAGAAAAGTACTTTTTGATTAGCTTTGGCACTTAAACATTTTTTTCTTGATACCTTATCAAAAATGAGCCATATTCTATTTGTAGAATATGTTTCACATTTACCTTTGTTTAGCTTCAATCTTAATGAAGCATGTCAGTACCTCAGAGTTCCTACCATTATTTTGAACATTCTAAAATTCATTGTGGGGGTGACACAGCTTTTTTGTTTTGTTTTATGATACCTCATTATTTATCATCTCTTGCTAATGAGCATAATAGATGGCTTTGGCAATGAGAAAATTGTTTTAACATTCATTATCATCTACAACTCTACAGAAAGTGTGAACTATAAAGATGAAAACAAAGATAGACAGAACTATTTTAAATTGTCTTCATATTCAATGAGCTACAATCCCCAGAAAGTAACTTCCAAGACAGTAACATTGTTTTTGTATTCCAGTGTGTTGTAAAAGTAATGTGTACATTATGAATACATTTAAAAGTTTTTTTTTTTTTGTATTACAACTTATTTTCTTCCCTTTAAAATAAAAACAGGAATGGTACTCCACCTTCAAATATGGATGGTGGTATTTGTAATATGTATGTTAACATATGCTTTCTCTTATCCCACATTCAGGTTGGAGACATTGTAAAAGTAACAAGGATGAACATTAGCGGGCAGTGGGAAGGTGAAGTGAATGGTCGAAGAGGTGTTTTTCCCTTTACTCACGTGAAAATAATTGATCCCCAGAACCCAGAAGATGGTGAATGATGAGAATGCGGAGGTGCTAATTTTAAATGAACAGGGGTAACCTGTACTGTTGCCTGGCTTCATTATTTGATGGTTCCCTGTATCATGCTCACACTGCACTTCTGTCTGCAGAAAAAGAAGAAATATAATTAATATTATCTGCTGCAATAGCTGGGATTTATTTCTGACTTCTGAGCTCTGCCTATAGACTGCGATTAACCCCTTTTTCCTGTTTTGATTTACTTAAATGAAACTGAGTTTACCAAGAACTGTTTATTTTAAAATGTTTTATGAGAATGTCTTTTTGTTGGCTGTAATGCTGAGCCATATAATTGATCTGCTGGGTTATTTTGGAATTAAGACTTAATCAGTAGTGTTTTTAAGAAGCACCTTTAACTTTATATTATGAAAATCGAGACATAAGCGACTTACAAAGACTGGAAAACAATTTCTCTCTTTGTACCCCTTGTCTCTCAATAAATCTCTCATCTTACTCAGCACCCCACAAAGAAACCATATAGATAGGCAGGCGGCCATGAATCTGATTAAAACTTATTTTATTGCTGAGGTCAACAACGTTTAATATAGTCCATTTTTGGCATGGTTTCAGATGTGCCTCATGCATAGTCATCCTCATGAATAGTGAGTAAAATGCCATATAATCCTGTTTACATCCATCGTTTCCTAAAAGTCTGTCAAGTATTGACAAAACAGCTTTAAAATGTTCTGCATTTTTTAGGCTATTATCTTTGTAACAGTCTCAGTAAGGCTAGCTAAGTGTAACACCATTTATGTTGTAGTAGCAGCTTAAGAGATGTGGGTTAGACAAAGATAATTTAAGAAAATTAAATTGCATTAGCGCTTGATGGAAAATATGTTGAAAGGGAAACACTTCAACAATGTTTTCTTGGTTGATAACGGATATGAAAGATGTCTGTATGTAACTGATTTTTTTCTGCATGTATGTATTAATGTGTAGATATCAAAGAAAACATGGCACGGTGACTGGAAGCAAGATATTGCACATTGTCATTAGAACTGTAGTCCGTCATTTGAAGAGTTGAATATTTTATTTTACAACCTGTCATCATTCTTACCAAAGTTACAATCCGTGTGTTTCTTTTGAGTTATAGAACTATCTTAAGTAAGTATGGGGGGAGGGGGTTCTTACTTTAGTAGATTTATGACTGACAGCTTTGATTATTATGCATTTGCAGTCACAAGATGGGGTTGTCAAAATCTGCAAATCTAGCCCAACCACCTCAACTGTACTTTTGTTTTCTTTTCTTTGGATCTGTTTGTATTTCTTTCTTTTACGAAAGTGTTTCCTTTTTAAAACATTGTGCTACTACTTTTGTTTTAAATGTACACATAGCTCTACATTTTAGAGAGTTGTGTACAAGAAACTTGTTTAAACAGGGAAACGGAAAAGTGGCCTCTGCTGTGGCATTCTTAGCATTACTGTTCAAAAGTTGGGTACAAGCAGCACTTTTTGCCATGTAATTTGATTAAAGCTTATTTTGGTTCCTTTTATAGAATCTTTGAGATGGTAGTTTCTCTTCCTGTGTTAAATTAGGCTCGACTTTTAACCCTCTGAATCTAAAATAATCAGAACTACTGGCCTTTAATATTTCAAGTTACATATAAACTACATAATAAAGGTAGTTGAAAACATCTGCGATACAAGGGGAATTAGGGGTTATGTGCAAGCTTAGAGTTTGGTTTTGTTTTTTTTTTTTTTTTTTGTTTTTTGAAATTTAATAACAGTATTAAAGTTCTTGTATTCATTATTTAGGGTACCTTCAAAGTGTCCATGTATTTTCTTATTTTATTAAACAAATTAGTGCCTTTTATTTTCTTATGCCATTTACACGTGTAACATGTCACTTGGTTTAAACCAGTGCTGAATGGACTCGTGATGTACAGTGCAAGCAAATAAAATTTAAATTGACACAAAGCCTTATGTTCAAATTTTTTTCATATTTTCATTATGATTAAAAAAAAATAATAATGTACTTGCTTCTAAGCATATTCATTTACCTATGGGAGATTATACACAAACTTAACATCAGTTTTTCAGGTATTAATTGCATAATGCTCAGTAGGCAGATCTCCCTGAAGAAGTATATTTTTGTAATAAAAGACTCAAGAACATCTTAGGACTGTTGGTTATGCACTATAAAATGTTAACATGAGTAGAATGGCTAGAGGTGATAATTGTATTTCTGAAAACAATTTGAAAACATAGTATGATAGCTATAAGAAAACAGATTGGTTTGATAACATTTAATAGTCAATGGTTGAGATTCCTTTCATATTGCTTAATGAAAATGAGTACATTCATTTATTGAAAGACTTTATACACAGTGTGTTTCTTGGGGGGGGGGGTTTCCATAACAAACAGTTCCTTCTTTGTTACTCAGTTCAGTATTCATGTAAACATCATTTACTTTTTGTTTTAGACTATTTATAGACCTTTAAGTATTGTGGGGAAACAGTAATAGGTGTGGTTGATTGGTGTGTGGAAATTAAATTGTGTACTCATTTTACATTAATATAAACAATAAAAACATTCAATATTTTTTTTTATTTGGAAATAAACGTATATGTTAAAAAACCACTATTACCATTTTACGCCTAAGAAGTTTACCATCGACTGCATCCTGGCAATGAGGGTTCTCATGGAGCACAAATGTGAATATCAGCAGAGTTTCTTTGCAGCCTTTGTCGATTTTCACAAAAGGTTCAACTCGGTTGTTCGAGCTGCGCTGTGGAGCATCCTGAGGGTTCGTGGGATCCCCTCGAGGTTGCTGGATAACATGGCTGGCCTGTACTCTGGTACTGTGAGTGCTGTTCAGAGTGGAGGCAGGACCTCTGCGTTTTTCCCAGTTGATTCTGGGGTTTGTCAGGGGAGTGTTCTTGCTCCTACTCTGTTCAATGCTTGTATGGACTGGGTGTTGAACAAGGTGGTGGGGCATCTGTTGGTGAAAAAAGATTCACAGATCTGGACTTTGCTGATGATGCTGTGATCTTCGTGGAGTCGATGGAGGCTTTGATCAGGACGCTCGAGAGATTGAGTGAGGAGTCTGAGTGTCTTGGCTTGCGAGTGTCCTGGATAAAAAGCAAGATCCAGGCCTTTAATGACCTCTTAAGCACAACCATCAGCAGTGTGTCTGTTTGCGGAGAGAGTGTTGACCTTGTTGAGAAGTTTACTTACATTGGCAGTGACATTCAGGTCTCTGGTGACTCTTCTTGTGAAGTCAGTAGACAGATTGGGAGAGCATGAGGTCACTGGAAAGGAGTGTGTGGCACTCCTGATATCTTTGCAAAAGGATTAAGGTCCAATTCTTTAGAGTCCTGGTGCTTCCTGTCTTGCTATATGATTGCGAGACACGGACGCCATCCAGTGACCTGAGATGAAGACTGGACTCCTTTGGTACTGTCTCTCTCTGGAAAATCCTTGGGTACCGTTTGACTTAGCGTCGAATGAGCGGTTGCTCATGGAGTCCCGAATGAGGTTACGGCACTACGGCCATGTACTGTTTCCCCGAGGGTGATCGGCTCATAAGATCCTCATTGTTGGGGATGCGAGTGGCTGGACCAGACCAAGGGGTCACCCACGTAACACATTCTTCTAGTATGTGTTAAGTGACAATTATAAAATATACATATTATACCTCCATAATTTACATCATTTCATAATTGCAAAAGTCTACAAGATTAGTTTGAAATGGCGCAACATACACATGAACAATGTTTAAAAGGGAGATCTTAATCTTGAAAGTGTATATGGAAGGCAAAAAAAAAAGGAATTGTTTAGCAAATAATTTAGTGCTTACAAGTTCATACAGCAAGATGATATGCTTTGCAGCATGCTGTATGTAAGCCTACTGAAGTGTTTGTACCTTTAGTACACGAAAAGGTCTAGAATAGTTTTTAAAAATCAGTCACCATAACGTGTTTAAGGAAGTGTTTTTTTCTACAGTGAACAAAAAACGGATTAAGGTCATAATTAAATTGCACTTATTAAAAGATTTTTGATAACTGACTTAATTAGACACAGGTTATTGATATGTGCTGGAAATTAATGTAATAAAAGCAATATATATTTATAACACAAGCAGTGATTAGAAATTATTTTTTAAACTATTTGGAAATGAGGCTTAATGTTTTCTTATTTAGTTGTTTTGCTTATAGTGAAATTAACATTTGAAAGCATCTTTTGGAAAGTTGAAGCTTTCTAATTGTACTATATTTAAACTAACATCTGTAACTGCTTTTTTGAGCACATTTCTTTGCAACATTTTGCATTTTCAACCCTTACAGTATCATGCCAATGTTAAATTTAGTCTGGTATCAGTTTGTGAAATTTTGCAGTATATGCCTCATGACATTTTTTGTCAGTTCCACATCGGCCACTGTTACTGCCCTATTCTAATTGGGTAGTAAATTTGTCCAAATTTGCAGTTTATCTTTTGACTCCATACTTTTATTTCCATGCACTCACATAACCAGAATTAACATTAATAACCCAGTCATGGCAGAAACTTGGTTTCTTAAAAATTAGCGTTTACATGGACAAGTAATCTTCTGGGGTTCTTTGTCAAAACACTCGGACATCATTAAACAAACTTAAACATCATTGACTACCACTGTGAATCAGAAAATAAACATGACACCTGAAAATTTCCTTCTGTTTTATAAATATCTTTAGTCAAATTGATGCTTTATTAATAGGTTTCTGTTACCAGATTGCACTTGGAACAATGTTTTCTGCAAGGCTGTTTGATTGAGCTCTGCAAAGAAACCTGCATACAAGCTATTTGCCTTACAACCCAGTGCTGCTGAAATAAGTATTGTGTTATTGAACTGCACAGCTCTCGCTGCCTCAGGAAAGCAGAAAACATCTTAAAAGACTCATCACACCCCGCTCATGACAATGACAATAAAGATATTCCGATAGGTTACTCGTTACTTTAAAAAGTAATTGGACTATGTTACCTTGCTGCAGTCGATTGTATTGCTGAGTGAAGCACTTGACTTCATCAACATAACTTGAACAATTTCTGAAATATTGAGACTGATTATTTCAGTCAGGAGAAGGACAAGTTTGCCTGTAGGAATGCTGTGGAAATTTTTGATTTTTGTTTTGTGGATGCTTCTATCTGAGGTAGCTTAAAGCATGTGCGAAGCAAATGCATGCATAGGCTGGCAGAGTGTAACAGACATGCGCAGACTATAAATTCTTAGTTTAACTCTTTAGTTTACCTTGTCACATAATCGGGTTATTAGCTGAGAAATCTACTCCTGTTTAACAACATTCTTTTTCGAGGATTACTCTATTAGGTTTGTGACATTTCCTATTTTAATATTTATATTGTCATCGTTAGCTGGTTAAAAAACAAAAAAATTTTAATAGATGACTCAAATTAGTTCAAATTTTAGAAACAACAAAATTGTGATACTTTGTCAAAATTGGTCTTTGGTTTTTCCTTCATATGACCCTCCTTTAAGGTGTCTTGTGTACAATTACTCCATTATTTCAGAATGCTTCTAAAACCACCTTTCTTGTGCTGTTTTTAAAGCATTCTATGTGAGAAAATCAACTTTATTATTGCATATGTCAGTGTATATATCTGAGTGACATTCCCTGTAATTAATTTATCTTAAAGAAATACTCCACCCAAAAGTTTTTTCTATTTTATTTTTTGTTATTTACCCCATGAACTTTGTAATGATGGATGCCAAAGAACTGAAAATCCACCTCACTCCAGTTGTTGAGAATGTCTTCAGTCCAAAAGCACAGTATTACAAGAATTAACCTTTCCTGTTTATGTTGCATGCCGATTTTTCCAGAAGTATTACTATTTTAGCAAAAAATGCATGCACTTTGCACGTCTTGTGTATATGAATGGATAACTGACACGTGGATTATGCAACACTACGTGTGAATCCTTCCCCATGATGTTATTCACATTGTTTGCTGTTGTACAGCGCTGGTCACAATTGGGTCCCATACTACTAGAGTCTTTTACGTGTTTTCTCCACAAAAACCACCACCACTACAAACTGCATGGAGTAAGTACATATAAAATAAAATAATTTTGTATGGAGTATTCCTTTAAGCATTCAACTCTATGACATTTTCACTACACTAGTCACACCTTACCAAACAAATGTACAAACTTGGCACTTACACATTCATATTTAATAAAAAAAGTAGGTAGCTTTGGCAGAGCTGCTAACAGCATGTCTTTGCGATTGTGTTTCTGTTAATAAGGCATTTGTCATATTTAATAGGTAGACATGCTGTGATTTGAAGCACTGATTAAAGACATTTTATTTTGATAGTAACAAATTGTGCAGCTCATTGCCTGTATAGACAAGCCAAACAAATGTAATGTTATTTTGTCTATATGGGAAAACAGCCTGCTTGTTTGCAACTTTCCTTGACTTTTACTAGGTACCACTGATATTAGCATTACCAGTGTACAACTTTCTCCCACATCCCACAGTTCTATATGAATAATTGTGGATGAATGCAAGGTTTCCTCAGTGACCATTAACTGTATATGCCATTTTACGAAATGAACAGATGTTTGAATAGACATCTGTAGATGTGCTCAAAACAATCAGAGAATGAACGGAAAGCCTCCATTCCTTTATTAGGACAATATATCACACTGCATTAAAATGAATAGTCTTGCCACCTTTTAATTGGCCCCCCATTTGAATTACAACTCACATTTGATCAATCACATCATTGTGTTTTCAATCCATGTATCAATCTGTTTATGAATTAACTCCATTACAAGCTAAAAGCGGCACTGATTAAAGCCTGCGTGTGTGTTTTGGCATTTTTGAAATAGGCACAATTCTCACAATCACAGCCTGACATTCTCTTGCTTTAAACACAGTATTTCCAGACCTGACAACTGCTTTTTTTTTAATGTGTCGTGTCATTACCACTGTGAGTCATTTTGTATGTCGTTTTTACTCAAATCTGTCTCAGTTGTTATTATGACTTGCAAAGCAGTTTGTCCACTTGCAGTCACATATGAGTACAGTACCGATTTTCCTAGTTTTGAAATTTTAATGCAGACTTGATGTCAAAGTATCAGTTCTTGTGGTAACCCTAACCTCAATTCATACCAGAAAATAACACAAATAATTAGGACTATTAATCCAATTTGCTTTTTTATTTTCCTACATAGTGTTTAAAAAAAGTACATAGTGTAATTCCTTCATTAATTTAAATGTATTTTGATATTAGTGAGTTTTAAAGGTGTAACTGAATAAATGGACAACAAACTAAGTTAACATTCACTGTTTTTATCAAGTATGTGATATATGTCACAAATATCTAGAACAATCACATTAATGGAGTTAATATGATTTGGATGATTCAATAATGGTTGTTCCGTTATACAATGTAATGATATTGCAAGTTTGCATCTCTAATATTGTGCACCGTTTTGGTCTTTGTATTACAAAGAAACATATAAAAGCATTAATGATACATCCAAAGAAGAGCAAGTTAGGAGCATAGGGTATGAGTGACGAGGACACTTTAGTAGATGTGAATTGTTTTGGTGTAAGCAAATGAAGTTTCCAAGGGACAGGATTAGGGAATCCATTCCCGGACGGGGTTATCCATTCCCGGGAATTCTGGAATCCCGCATTTCATATCCGGGAATCCCGGGCTCCCGGGGATGACACAGTGCACGGGCATCTCACATGTGAACGGTTTTAGAACGACCGACACTTATTTTTAATTAAACTACTGCAATATGTTGACACAAATAAAAGACTAACCTTATCTACAAGCAGTTCATGCTGTCATATAAGTACATGTATCTTTAGTTGTGGTAATAAGAGCGTAGAAACAACAACGTCCTCACAGGTGGCGCACTGGTAGTGCTGCTTCCTTGAAGTAAGAAGATGTGGAAGATTGTGGGTTCGCTTCCCGGTTCCTCCCAGTGTGGATAGCGCTTTGAGTACTGAGAAAAGTGCAATATCAGCATTTCTGAACCTTTAAATATTTGCAACCAGAGTTTTCATAACAGTTCTAATTTCACCCCTCTAACGTTTTTTTGAAAGGAGCCCACTAATGCCAATTTGTTCTTTTTTAATTAATGATATATCATAGATGCATATTTTATTATACCTACTTTTATCGACATTTATCTAACTCTGTATTTATTTTTGCAGTATTAGAATGTAATTTAAGTTAATTTGTTTTGGTTTTAATAGATAGAGAACGACTGCGCTATATAAATGTAATTTATTATTATTATTATTATTAACGTGTCCAGCGTGCGGTCATCCAGGCAAGAGCGCACCTTCGTGCAGAAGTACGCTAGCCACTGAGAAAGCACGCTCTGCCTCCACTGAAGTAAGTGGCACAATCATCAAATACTGATACACTTGTTCTAAACAATGCCCGTGCTTGCCATTGCACTGAAACACCGCCATTTCAGCTTTTACTGATGCATCCAGTTTCTTGTCATAATTCTGTGATGGCAAGTTTCTTGGCACAGATAATGCGGATGCAACAGACTGACGCATTGCAATTTCAAGTTGCTGTTCAAAGCTGTTGTCTATTGAAGTGCAAGCTGCAGCAATGGCACCACCTTAATTATTTTCAACTATAACTCTTATTTCTTGATCGATTTTTACACTTTTACACACTATATATGCAAGCTTGGCCGTTCCTGTTTTCCCAGGAATTACAGCCGTTTCATTCCCGGGAATGCGGGAATGAAAAATGTCCGGGAATCACGGGCTCCTGGTAATCGGGAGCTCGGGAATGGATTCCCTAGACAGGATCAAGTATTCATAATTATAAATGGAAATTTACATGGATTACAGGTGTTAACTGAAACTGATTTCATCAATACAACCAGATTAAAGATGGCAGAGGGTACTGTGTAAAAACTTAGGTTTGCTTGATCAATGGACTGGTGCACAACATGGGGTCGATTTCCTCTTTGTGCTACATGCTGGCAACACAAGGGACTGCCAAGTGAAATAACAGTATATGGGTAAGATATACAAAGATAATATATACTAAATTCCAAGTAATGAAAAATTTACAGGATTTTCTTTTTCAAAAATAATAATAATAATAATACATTTTATTTATATAACGCCTTTCCCATGCTCAAGGCACTTACAGAATATAAGAAAGAACGGCAGGGTATACAGTATATAGCATTGTACAAACCAAATAAATAAATAAAGAAGATTACGACAGTGAATTCAGAGAAGAAAAAAAAAGCCTAACGGACAACATAATTGATGGTCTAGTGCACAGACACACATACAGGTTACATGAGCATCTTGACAGACAGGTAAACTGAGAGAAGGGTAATAAAGTCGAGTAGAGCTAAAAGCCTTCCTGAACAGATGAGTTTTGAGTTGTTTTTTAAAAGAATTCATGGAGTCAGCTGATCTGATTAATTTCAGTAAGTCATTCCAGAGTCTGGGCGCTATACAGCTGAAGGCCCTGCTGTCACCCATGGAGTGTAGATTAGTGTAGGGCACAACACGATTGCCAGAATCAGAGGACCTTAGTGGGTGGACAGGCACATAGTGATAGAGGAGGTCACTGATGTAGTTTGGCGCAAGGTTATTTAAGGCTTTGTAAGTTATTAGTAGGATTTTATATTCGATTCTGTAAGACACAGGGAGCCAGTGAAGACAGAGCAGGATGGGTGTGATGTGCAACATCCAATTTAAATAAGAAAGCCAAAAAATGCCACATTTACCCAGTAAAAAACAATCAGTTCTCCTATCATAATGTGCTTTGTAATGACTGTAATATATAGCAGTTATCTAATCTTGAGAGCCTTGACACAACACATCAAAGTACAACAAGGAATAAAGAAAAAACAGATACATAACACAAAACACTGTGTCCAACCAAGCTGCTCCCGAAATTCCAAATACATAATATAAATTTAAAAACCTTGTAAGTTCAGTTCTCTGAAACACTAGGCAAGTCTGAACTGACCAATCAACAAAATGAGCATACCTTTGGGGAGGGGGAAGAAAATGTCATAGACTTTGGTAGATGGTACAGACTTCACAAAGTCAGTGACTGGGCATGCAATTTGAAACTAGAAAGATTGTCCAAAGATAGCAGTGACATGAAACTAATTACATGAATTACTTTTGTGGCAGTTCACCTTACAGTCCAAATGGGATCCAGTTAGTGCCAAATACTAACCACACTAGAAGTCAAAAAGAATGTGGACCAAACACTGGGGGGACTGGTATCAAAACCTCAATGGCTGTTAAGAATTAGTCAGATTTAAATGCTGATTAAGTAAAATGTTCTTAATGATTCAGCTGCTCATGTAAACCAAGGCTTATGGAGACAAAACACATGAAGAAGTAAGTATTTGTATATAATGGCAAAGAATTTACTAGCAGGAGCATTAAAGACAAGCATTTAATAATACTATTCAACTAGCCAATCCAACATTGTGCTGCAGTGAGATGTAGCCAGTTGGCAACAGTGGGTTACATGAAGAACCAACTCTGAATATAATGCCAGTGTATCATAATAAATGCTCAAAAACACAACTAAATCCAGCACATTTAGAATTGCTAATAATTCAAACTGGTTATCTTTGGACTATGCAAAGAAACAAGTATCCACAGAGAAAATGGCTGCAAAATTTAGAGGAACATGCAAAATCTACACAACATCCATAGTTCAGAGAAATTTGTTAGTTAGGAACTGCAAAAACACTAGTGCACAATACACATGTGCCTCAAGCAACGTTTACTGTTGGTTAGAGTGACCAGCAATTAAATCATTAACACTCCTCTTAAGAAGCCCACTATATACTATATGGCCAACGTTATATGGACACCCTTCCAAATTATTGATTTCAGGTGTTTCAGCCACATCCACTGTTAAAAGATACATAAAAACAAACCCATAATAACCATTCACGAATGACAAACATTGGCAGTCATATTGAAGAGCTGAAGGACATTAAACATGGCCCTGTCATAGGATGACACCTTTGCCACAAGTCAGTACATAAAATCCCTGCTCTGCTAAGATCTGCCCAATCAAATATAAGTGCTACTATTGCGAAGTGCAAGCAGCTGGAAGCAACAACAGCTCAGCTACCATGTGGGAGACCACACAAACATCTATTCTCTCCTGCATCAGTCATTACAGAATTCCAAAGTGCAAGTAACATCAGCAACAGCAATTTGCATCAGCAGTTCATGAAGTGGGTTTCCGGAAACAAGCAGCTGCACACAAGTATAAGATTACCAAGCATAATGCCAAGTGTTGGGTTGTTGTGCAAAGCATACTGCCATTGGACTCTGGAGCATTGAAAACACTGCCTCTCATGCTTCACTATCTGACATATGGATGGGCCAATCTGGATTTGGCAGAATCCAGGAGAACACACCTTTTGGACTGCACAGTGCCCAGTGTGAAGTTTGGTGGAGAAGGGACAATGGTCTAGGGCTATGTTTCAGGATTTGGGCTAGGCCCCTTGGTTCCAGTGAAGGGTGCTGTTAAGACCACGACATACAAATACATTTTAGATAAATGGGAAATTCCAACTTTGCACAGATTTAGGAAGTTATTTTTCTGTTTGAGAGTGACTTCTCATGTGCACAAAGCTAGGTCCATAAAAACATGGTTTGATGAATCTGGTGTGGAGGAACTCAAGAGGCCTGTATGGAGTCGTGACCTCTGCCATATTGAACATCTTTGGCAAGTCTTCTAATCCAAGAACAGTTACTGACCTCACAAATGCTCTTTTGGTTGAATAGGCACACATTTTCAAAAACAAACTCCAGAATTTGTAGAAAGCTTTTCCAGAAGACTGGAGGTTTTTTCAGCTGTTTTGCAACTCAGTATTAATGCCCATGGTTTTGGAATGAGATGTCCAATGATGACATATAAATGTGTTGCTCAGGTATCCACAAATGTTTCCCACACAGTGCATATTCTATTTTTAATACTCCTTATAATAACACCAATGTGATGTAGCAATTTACAGATAAAATCAAGATTGCCAAAGCAGTGCCTGTCTTAAATTAGCTATCCAGCAAAAGTGTCAAATATGTATTAAGACTATATTTAAACAAGTTAACATTAACCTCCTTGGAACAGGAAAAACAAACATGTTGGCATTAAGTTTTACCTATTAATGTAGAGCAGGAATCAAAGCTTACCTGTACAGCACTTTCATAAGATACGTGCATTTTTCCATTGCCTGAACTAAACCGGTGCCTAATCCTTGTAGAACTCAAAACGGTGCCACCTAAAAACAGATATTAAAAGAACAAAACACTTCTAAATTACTGTAGAATTGAAGAAAGTCATAATTTAAACATTGAAATAAATGCTTGCTAAGGCACAGGAAGGCAGCACATCATAGACTGTGGTCCAGTATTAAAAACAGGATCATGAGCAAATTTCTTTATTGCTGGGTTCTTGTCTCTTCAGCATTGGCCAGGTACATTGGTTTGGTAAAAAATATCAAAAGGCCATATTAGGTACCACATGACAATATTAATAAGTTATTGTAAGAAACACAAAGCAGCAAGGTGTTTCAGCATACTTCTGTCATGTTTTGTAGTTTGTCTTTGGATATTTACACTTAGAAAAAATTCTTTTCCATGAAGTTTTACATTTTTAAGTTTAAGATACATCTGAAAATGATTTTTACCACATCAGACATCTGAAGCTCAGTTTAGAATATCTCAGAATTATTTATATTTTGAAACATCTATAATACAATCTGAGATGTCAAAAGCATATTTCAAGACATTTTAAGAAGTCAAAATAATTTTATATCAATAGTATGATTTTTAAGATATTTTAAATTCTTTCCAAAAAATTACTGCCTATAAAACATCTTATTCTATCTATGATTTCCTATCTATTTTCAGATATCTAAGTTGTTGTAAGTATTCTGAAATTTTTGGAAACATCTTAGAGATTATATTTAATTGTATTTCAGATAGCTTAAAATGAATTAAAGATATTAAATAAAATGTTGAAAATTTGAGTTAAAAATTTAAATGGAGTACAAATACTTTATAAAATATTAAGAATTTCAGTTATCTAAACTTTAAAAAAATCTAACATTAGTGTCAGTGAAAATATATCCAATGCTTTATTCAGATACCTTGATTACACTGAGATATCTCAAGATTAAATTCTGAGATAGTTGAAATACATTTACAGATAAGGTCTTGTGCATTCTGAGATATTGCGAATGCATTCCAAGATATCTTAAAAAGACAGGAAGCCCCTTTGAAACAGAAATTTTACAGGATGCCATTCTGAGATATTGTATATTGCATTTCCAATATATCAAATGCACAGTTATTTTAAGATATATCAAAATACATAGGGACATTTACATACACATTATAATATACGTGAGATCTTTGGAACTGACGTGGCTGTCAGATACCGTACCTAGAAATGCATAAGACATTACCAGACAGCTATATATTAAGATATGTAATTTTATATATTAATTGAGATATATCTTAGTTAATTTGGCATGTCATACCTAAATATTTCTAATACAAAGGACTATTAAAATGTACAAGTATATAACAGAATAAATTGTGTGAATGCGCTCTATAAAAAAATGTTACCTCAAAATACCTCCCTTTTTAAATTTCATTAATGAAGTTTATATTGGCTTCATAAATTTCAAATTCAGTTAAATCTCTGGATGCGTTTACAGTATGCTTTGTTAGTAGATGAAGGGTAATAACCTAACCTTGAATGATCTGTCAAGAATCTACAATAATCTGTCTGTCATGTGAATCCCGATATTAAGAGCAACTACAGCTTTGCTCAGCCTGTCAAGTACGTCTCCCTAAAAACCTGGTCGCTCTCCATCGTGCAACATAAACAAGTTTCGGGTAAAATAACGTCTTGTTTTCAAAAACGATAGCCCATTCATCCATCCATTAACCTGCTCATCCAGGGCAGGTGACGCTGGGCAGCAGGAGCCTTTCTCTACAATCATCGGGCACAACGCAGGAGCAACACTTGGGCAAGACCATCGCTGGGTGAACATAAACAATCACATCCCTGCTAGGAGCAAGTTATAATTAATGTAACGGGAGTGAGCGTGGCGTACCAAATATGGGTGTGCACCGTACTGGGAGGGCGGTGCTACGCAAATACATTTCAGGGCCCACTTTGACAAGAAAAATTAAAGCAGCACACGTCGTCGCTAGGATAGGCCTTGTCAAAAAGACAAAGTGAAACTTCTATGGAATATGGTTTCTAGGCCAAACAGGTTAAAGGTCAATATCGAAGTATTTTTTTTATAAATGGAGACTTATACCAGTGCATTGCTTAAAAACACATTCAAATTTAATTCACTAGCATTGTAGTATTACCTGGCTGAATGTTATTCCAAGTCTGTTTCTCCTCAAAATTGATGTGTGATTCTTGTAATACAGTATATTCTCATTTTACACTCTTGAATTTTACTAGTTTCAATGGCGGCACACGCACCCCCATATTAACTCCAGAAGTGATAGAGACCGCCAATCTTCCATTAAACATGCATACAACTCTTTCCAGTCGACCTTCTTCTACTTCATACAAAGAACAGTTATTCCAAACAAAAATGTCAGAGTAAAGTATAATTTCAACAAAAACGGATGACCGAACGGTTATTTGCTGCTTGTTACTCGCAGACGCCCAGGACAATTGTCATCAAAAAACACCTGCGCTCGTGTGTGATGAGAATGAAGCGCGCAGCTCACGGCTTTAAGCGGGAAGGCGGGCTGGCGGGTTACCAGTCATAGCCACGCCCCTCTCCCGCGAGCCCTCCAAGCCCGCCAAGCCCGCCAGGTAAGCAGGCGCTGACGACGAATTAGCTTCGTCCGAATCAATGAATTACGTATTCCTTAACCTTGATGCGTTATTTTATAGTTAATTATTTCTTTTGAGAAGGCAATTTCAGATAAAGTTTTGTTTCAATAAAATACCGTTCTCGCTGGCGTGTGTGTGCTGTCATACTTTTATGGCAAGCTGAATTTACATTTAGAAACCTCTCGGACATATTTTCATATCCGCATAATGTATTTTAAAACATTTCAAATGCTTTTTGTGATATCTTAAGTACACTAAAGAATATCTTAAAAATGACATCCTGGTAAAAGCTATGAACCTCTGATCACTATAAAAATATCTGAAACGTGTTTTAAGCCACGTCGGATGTATTCCCAGATATCTTGAAATAACATTTTCGTGCCTTTTGCGATTTCTCGAATAGATCTTACAAACACTAAGGCTTTTTAGATATTCTGAAGGCTACCCAGAGGGATCTAGAAATGACAGTATATAAGATTAACTGTACTTTCGACGGGAATTCATGTCCGTTTC
The DNA here is from genome assembly GCA_026402145.1 of Polypterus bichir lapradei. Taxonomy (NCBI): domain Eukaryota; kingdom Metazoa; phylum Chordata; class Cladistia; order Polypteriformes; family Polypteridae; genus Polypterus; species Polypterus bichir. The sequence goes on along the minus strand of JANRMT010062838.1, from coordinate 7,620,066 downwards.
AGATTTTGTAAAATGAATTTGAGAGATTTTGGACAGGAGTTATTTCAAAGAATATGTAAAATATCTGGAGATGCACAGGAAACCTTTTTTTAGGATATCTTGAAATGCATTTCAGAGATCTCCCAATGGTCTGGATATTATTTTAAGACATGTCAAACAATAATCAATGCAATCTGAAATATCTCTACATGTTGAGAAATCAAAATATTTCAAGTTACCTTAAAATTGGTTTCTGCTGTGTTTGGGATATCTTAATGTATTTCAAAATATTTAAGCTTTACTTAAGAAATTGTTTTTCAGGATATCCGAATATCATTTTGGAGTAACTGAAATCAATCTCAAGAGATCTCAAAATCACGTCCTGCACTTTTCAAGGTAAGTCAAATTCTAAGATCTCTTAAAATAGACTGAAATTCCCACTTAAAAGCTGGGAGTTTTTTTTCTGGGAGTGATTTTGAGGTAATTTAAAATGAATATCTGTTATACTAAAATGCTCACCAAGGTCGATTTGAAATCTCTCTAAAACGTATTGCAGATATATTCAAATTCAAAACAACTTATTTTGAGATATTGTGAAACGAGTTTCAGATATTTTAATCTTTTAGATTTCTCAACTATCTGAATATTAATTTTATAATATCTAAGATATTCATTTTATGTTACTTACCTCTTATACTTGCTGATTAAAATTGAAATCTCATGTTTTAATGCAGAATGGAAAGAAAAATTGTTTACAAAATAATAAAAGCCAACAGTGATCAATACTGTACAACAGCCTATGATGTGAAAGAAATGTCCAGTCAGAAGAAAACAATAATCATTAGTGTCTAATCTAGATTTACACTTTTTCTTTTTTATTTTTTTATAAGTCACCATGGTTAAAAACTCCAGCCAAATCCTTAAAATATAAAGATGGGATTTGTTTATGGGCAGCCTTGTCACTTTTAGCTCTGTTTTTTACTGCTTATTTGGTTACCCAGTTTAAAATTCATTCTTGAATCTTTAGCCAGTGCAAACAAATGTGATTGAGTGCATTTAGTATTGTACAGTTGCATTGTGTACAGATATATATTGTAAAGTTCAAGATTGTCGTGTTCATAAAACAATGAAATCCTTATTTGCATGTCTCCTCAGAACAGTAAAATGGTACAATAGAAACAATAAGAAAAATAAGATTTTTTTTTCTCATGAGCTGTATTTTAACAATGAGCGCATAATAAAATCAGATTGTTTCTGGGGAATTTACTCAAATTCTCTTCATTCAGAAAATATGAAGATATAAATAATAAGATATAGCCCTTTGCTTTAGTTTTTTTTTTTTTTTTGTTTTTTTTTTTTTTTAGCTACATGACATTTCTGTATTTATCTTTTAGGGTTATTTGTTTAAGGGTCTCGCAGTAAGGAGACCTGGGTTTGCTTCCCGAGTCCTCCCTGTATGGAGCTTGCATGTTCACCCCATGTCTGTGTGGGTTTCCTCCCACAGTCCAAAGACATGCAGCTTAGGTGCATTGGCGATCCTAAATTGTCCCTAGTGTGTGGGTGTATGTGTGCCCTGCGGTAGGCTGGCGCCCTGCCTGGGGTTTGTTTCCTGCCTTGCACCCTTTGTTGGCTGGGATTGACTCCAGCAGACCCCCGTGACCCTGTAGTTAGGATATAGCAGGTTGGATAATGGATGGATGGATGGTTATTTGCTTAAGAAGATCTGCACTGTTCTTTTTGAAAGGTAAGAACATTTCAAGATTAAATCCTAAACACTAATTGTGGCATTTTAACCTAAGGTTTGAAAAAAATCTCCTTTGTTACTTTTATAACAACCTTTAAAACAATCTATATAGTTTTAGAATGTTATTTCTTGCTTCATAATCACATAATTAAGAGGGAAAAGTATTTATGAAATTAAACTATTAAAAGCTTTTTTAGAATATTAATATTAACATTTACTAATTTTCAAGTCTGAATGTTGGAGATGTGATCCTTTCCTAATTTCAGATTCCACTGCTATTTTAGCTTTTTATGTTTTTTTTTTTTTTTTTAATCCATGCTTTGCTTTATATCACGGTTGTATTGCAATGTGTTATTTTTTAACAAAGCATCTTTTAATAATCCTGACAGTCTTCTAGTTATTTTGTAGTCTTGAAATTCTTTGTTACCCGATGGATACATGATGCACTGCTTTGCCTAATGATTGTGCCCATTTTGATGAGATTTAATTGTCCTCTTAAAAACATTTTATTTTTCAAGATGTGTGGATTTTTAAGTGATTTATTGATTATCCCCATATGGTTCAAATTGTGGGTAATAGGTGAATCATTGAGCTTGGGGAGGGGTGGGGGGTCTGGTTCAAAAGCTCCCAAAAACTTGTAGTGCTTCCTGCTTCCTGGCTTATTTAGTCTCTAGAAAAAACTCCCCATTTGGTTGTGCTATCTGTTCATTTTATTAAGTCCTCGTACTTTATTTTGAGCTTTTAAGGGTTGTTTCATCTGCAGCTGCCATGGTTAACCAGTCTGTAGCTTTTAGCTTTTATCACACTGGAGTGTGAAGGAAGCCTGGTCCATTTGTTCAGACCTGTTTACAATAAATAAATTGCTCAATCACCTAATTGTACTTCACATTGTAACCTTATTCTTTCCTGTTTTTAACTTGATATTCACTCTGCATGCAATATACAATGATGTTTTATATAGTACTCCTGCATACTTTTAAATGAAAATATTGAAAACTGATTTTTGTACATTTCCATGAGGCAAGAGTTGTAAGTCTGGTTGCACATCCACAGTGATAAGCATATTTTATCAGCAGAGACTGTGATAATGGATGTTTATAACTTGTACAGTAAATAAAGTTTTTTTTTATATCCTTTAAACAGAAATTTTGTTCATGTTTATTTTAAAACAGTTATGAGTAAATGTAATTGATAACCTCTACTTGGCTAGATTTTAATTTGGTGACTAAATGTACAAAATAGGTGATTTGATCTGTTTGAATATTAAGCACTTTCCAATTGTCTCCAATATACTTAATGTTTATAAAATATTCTATAAAAAGCATACAGAAATGGGTGTAGATAGCTATTCATTTTCTTTGACTTTTCATTTTGTCTTTATACACTTGATCTATACATTTGTTTGACTGATAAAAGCTTGTCTGTGATAGTGCTCCTTTTATTTTTTTAAATAGATGTCATTACGCAGAGTGATCAATTCATTTGTATAGCAAAGATCACCTTGGGAATAATTGAAATGAATATCCCCTCACTTAGTTCACACAGGCTAAATTGCAGGTTTGTGACAGAAGATCGATTCAGTGCTGGTTTCTGTTTATTACAGCAGCACTTTAAAGCTGACTTTGGCACAATGCATATCTAAAGACTCATCATGGCACCAGGGGATACGTGCATATATAGAAAAAATAAATAGGATTAATTTGTTTTATGCACAGAAAATATCTATTGGAAAATTTTTATCCACCACATTTTCAGCTTAATACAGAATTATATCAAATATTTGTATACAGCACTATTCCATTGGGTTATCAACCCTACATATAGTTTTTTGATGTGAGTTTTGAAGACCCGCTGAAAAGTCTACACAGACGTGAACAATGTGCAGACTTCACCCAAGCATATTCTGTGTTTTCTTTGATAAAGATCTAATATTACTGAAAGATCAGAGCATACTGTACCTACTCATTTTCTGTGTTTTCTGCATCGTAATACTGTATTTGCCTAATTTTTGGTAGATTAGAACAATCAATGTATTTGTAAAGCTAATTTGGAGTTAATGGGTTTATGTTTTATTTTTTTGCTATTCAAGTTTCCTGCTTGTATGAGATGTGTTTTTTTTTTTTATGGAGGCGAGCTGGAAGCAGAGTTTTTGAATACCTGGTGAGAATATACAAATTTGGAAATATATATGTAAACAGAGGTTTCACTTAAAAAGAAACTCATCATTTACTGTATCCTCTTGTCTGAGGAAACGTGGTGGGGAACACCATTCTGCTGTTTTGTTGCACTGTTGTTAAAACTGACCACAGCACAGAGGTAGCAGGCTCATTATGACTCAGATCTCAAAAAGTAGAGCAGTTAGACATGGGTTCTTATCCTATGTTGTTGCAATAGCTTATTACTGACTATTCTATGCTGTCATTTAAACTTAAACTTTTAATGTTATAAATATATTAAACTAATAAGAGCATAAGTTGATTCCAAAGGCTGATTAGTGAGTATGTGCATGCGTGCGATTCCTTCTTAAAGATTTTGTGGAAGACCATGGCCTTGTTTCTTAGTTTTTTGTCTTCATTTGTAATCCTTTTAATTTGATGTGACAATATGTTGTTACTGGTATACACTTCTTATTGCTTTTTGTGTCTGATTTATTATTTATTATTCATTATTTTAATCCTTATTGCTTCACTGCAAGGCAGAAACTACCCACCAGGGGACACTCATGACCTCTTAATTTACTTACCATATGGTTGCAGATGCCTGATTTTTTTTTTCCCCCTCCCCAATCCTTGGAAGCTGCCTTTTGTCACATTGTTTTTTCACAACTGTGATGCTTGTGATAATTTACAGACTCTAGGCCAACATGACATTCTCTTTGATTCTCCCAATGTGATTCAAGATTGTATCTTTTGTTTCTTTGAAACAATAAAAGTCATTCATTGTTGTGTTTTTCTTTTTTTTTTTTAATCCACTTAGTCCAGAGTACATCCAAAAGAAATGGGTACATAGTAAAAAAACAAACATGGGCACCAAATCAATTTACAGAGTTTACATTCTCCTTTCCTCTATTGTCAAATGGCTGTAGTTCAACTTTTTTTAATAGACAGTATAGTTAGGTTCTGTTAGTTTCAAACTACTTTGTTTTCCTATGTTTAAATAAATCTGTGCCTTTACTAATTACATAAGGAGTACATGTAAACTCTGTAACTGCATTTACTGGTGAAGTGCTGCACAAAGTTACATATCCACTGTCACTCATACTAGGCCAGTTTGGTTTTTCCAGTCAGTCTAACATTCATACATTCTGTATATGAGAGGAGAACAGTGTCCTTGGAGAAAACAACCTCAAAATGGGGAACTTGTTCAAATTCTGCACAGACAGTGTTCTGACCTAAATGTAAAGCCAAGACCCTGGATTGGTGTGGCAGCATTGCAAACCAGGTCTTAAAAAATGTTTTATGCTGTTTTCCAGTTATTGGTCAGTTTTTAACATTTATTCTTTAATTGTATTTTTTACATTAAATATGTACTAATATAGAAAAGAGCAAAATACTTTGTGTGCTAGCATTGTGCATTTATAGCTTTCTCAATGGCAAACTCACTGTGCAATCAAATTTTGAGTTCAAAGCCTGCATTGTGCAGAACATATACAGAGCATCATACATACAGTATAGAGATTAATCTGATGAAACAGGTTTCATACTAGTTTTTGAAATTTTTAAATTAGAAAACCAAAATTTCTTTATTTTGTAGTTTAGTCTTTTGGGGGGAGCAGGTGTAATTGTGGGCAAATCAGCAGAAATTGTGATGTAACACAGCTTTCTAGACATCTGATATGTGCATATGCAAATTCAAGACCTGGTGATGTCTGCTTCTTGCTATTCAATGATGTCTGTAACAATAAATAATAAAATTATTTAAGGAAATGCTTTATTTTTGCATTACTATTGATGTATGATGTCAGTTGGAAGAGCAAATGTGGAAAATTCAATGTAGTGCCAAATTTGGTCAGGAATGCTTGAGTTTAAAATGATGTGTGTTCATTCAACCCACCTAAGACCGGCTTAGATACTAGATTACACTAGGAATGTATAGCTTTTTCAGGTGGGTATGTATATGTATACAAAGCTTATAATATTTTTTTTTTCAATTTCTATGATATTATTTTAACTTGGGGCAATGTAGTAAGGGTTCATGAAAGAAAACATCTAACATATTCTGTCCTTCCGAAATAGATGTGAAAATTTCTGTGAATAAGTGTGGTTTCTTCTGTTCACAGGGGTTATTGGCACAGAAGAACAGTTCCTGCTATGGCCCATTAATCTTTTTTCCCAGTCTTTTATTCTTTACGTGTGCAAGTTTTTTTAATGTTTTTTCCTCTCCATTAACCTTCCTACAGAAAGCAAATTGCAACATAAACCAAAAAAAGACAATAGACAATAATTTATTTACTAATCTCCATTTTATAGCCAGACAGAATTTAGATCAGTCTTAGAAATTATTTGAAAATGTATAGGTGTAGATGTATAGTTTATGTACTGTGTATTATGTACAGGAATCTAAATAAAGGAAATGAATGGCTGCTTAATTTTTAATTTGTTCTCAGTTACCCATTTCTTAAAATGTTTGTGGTAAATATAGTTAATTAGACATTCCATAAACTGTGAAGGGTAGATGCAAACCGATTCTCAAATGAATAAAGTTTGAGTGGATCATGTGCAAAATGTGACCCTTTAAAGCCATGCGATGTTGTCATTTTTTTTCTGACCTTATAAAAACAACTAGATTGATCTATGTGTAAATACATAGATTTATGATATTCTAATATTCCTGCTCACTCCTGGCTATTAAGTCTTCTGTTTTCTTGTGTGTACTTGGTTCTTTTGGTAGGGGAAAAAAGGTTGTAATGAACAAACACAGGATATGGAAAGAAAAGGGGAGGGGCAGGTAGGTCTGCCTCTGAAGTCCCTCACTTACCTTTATTGTTTTTCCCGACCTACTGTCCCTGAAACAATGCTCCCCTGCTGGTATGCAGGCTTTCGTTAATTTAGAGGAGGATTGATTTTTTTTTTTTTTTACTCATTAAACGAAGAAATCAGAGCACTTACATTTTGTTGGTGTTATGGACAGTATCTTTTTGACTTTGAAGGTCCCTTTAGTGTCAATCATTTCTAACAATGTATACTGTTTGTGTTTTATAAATAAGCGACAGAATATGGTGAGGGGGGCCTTCATAGATATCAGGGTTTAAAAGGGACATAAATGAAATATCCAACTTAAGTATGGTTTTTAAGTTTGAATCCATGCCTTTTTTTCTTTCATAGACACATTGTGTGTACCTTTCAAGCAAAAATTAGTTTTTAAAGGGTTACCTATACAGACACCAAGAGAATGATGTGCATTTTCTACCCATGTCCCAGACACGAGTTGGGTTAGTGATGAATGTGCATTGGTTTATATTGAGAGCACATAACCCTCAATTAAAAACGGCCTCCTAATCAGTTCACTTTGCTACAAGGATAGCCTGCCAGTTTTAGGCCACCCTCTACTGGAAAATGCTGGGTTAGAAAATGCGATTTTTTTTTTTTCCTTAAGAAACTTTCTAAAACTTTGTCAGTATTCACAGAATTTTAGCTTTACATCCCAACAATATAAATGTGCTTTAATTAATTTTCTTTCTTTCTTACACTGAGAATTAAAGCATTCTCATAATCTAAAACTATGTCCTATTTTACTAATATTTTACCTTCTGTAACATATTTCTACTGGTATGATATGATGTTTATGTGTATGTAATAACTGCTTTACAATTTGTAGCATTTAAAAAAGTCTGTGTTATTTAAAAATGAAGGTAAATGTATTAATATGTACAAATAAATTAATTTGAAAAAGTAGATTTTTTTGTAGGTATAAAGACGAGCCTTTATTCAGATAAGATAGTGGGGCATGAGCATCATGAAAGTTTGTGAGGTCTGTAGTGTTATTTTATTTTTTGGTCACGAATACATCTCCATTTCAGTTCTGCTATGCGCTCATTATTTTTCAACTGGATGGAAAGCAACAAAAACCTGTCAGTCTTGAATAAGTGTATTTTGGTCTACAGAAAACATCCGAAATGCACTCGGGACCATTATTATTGACGTTCAACAGGCAACAACGTAAAAAAGAACGAGTAAAGCATCTACAATTTCGGTTTTGCAAAGCAGTTTTAAACGGCAGCGCGAGCTCTCCAGGCCGTGTTTTGAGAGCTGATAACTATCCAGTTTGGCCGGACCACGATTGCTCCGCAGAGGGCAAGGGAGATGTTACAGCGATCCCACTTAACACTGATGTAGCAGCAAATGGTTAGTACCTTCTGAGATCTGGAAATGGCATGTATTTAACCAAGAAATAAATTAAGTAACCATGTACAGAAAATACTACAGGAAATAAAATTGCAAAATACGTCCAATGAAAATGTCATTTAGGTCGTGTAGATTAAGCAAAACAGGTTTGTTACAAAGGCGGTAACTCTGATTTACTCGGAGAAACGACAGTTACTTACTGATCTGCCCTACATCTTTACAGTCTAGCATTTTATCTTTATTTTATTTTATACTCCCAGACCGACAGTATGTAAAATGACCAAGAAAGCTTCCCTAACTTACAAGGCATAATTCAAACCCTGAATTTGAAATAAAAATGAGATGTTAAAAGTAAACTAATTTCCAAAATGTTATCTGATGGTGATGTGCAAACCAATGGTCTAATTTCACGCATTTACCTGTATTCTGAAATTTCCCCGTTTCACGTTTTTGTAAGAAGAAAGCACCGCTGTTTTTTCTCTCTCTAGGATTTGCAGTATACTAAACGAAAGTTGGGTGAGGTGACACATTAATAAAATGACAAAGGCATTATTTTAAAAGCCCTAAAAACCAAGTGATTATTATAATGAAGAACCATGCACTCAATGCTGTATTGGGGAAAACAAAATTAACTCGTATGGTTTTTTTCAGTTTAAGAAGTTAACAGAGAATAATGTTAATATATATGAGTAGTTACGTTTTTAACTGCAAGTGTGAATTAAATGGAAGCCCTTTACACTTGATTAAATAAAGTAGAGCCAGATGGACTTATGGAAATATTAAGGTAATAGTGTTGGAAAACAAAGATACTCTGAATTTTCTTAATATTCTGAAATTTTTCAAATGAGAATTGTAATTTATAATAATATCACCATAGATTAGTTTTATTGTGGACAAATGGCAGTTCAGTAGAGAAGTATTTGATTTATGTACAGAGATTTAAGTTCATGGCTGAGCTGAAGTGCTGCCACTTTTGACAACTGTGATCCTATTTGGTGTTTGTTTTCAGAACAATGTGAAAGGAGGCAAATCTTCTAAAAAATATACAGTTCCTGAGTGAATTGTCAAAATTATACCACTTATGAAAATCAAATCTTATCCTGGAAGAGTGTATAGAAGTTGAATTTCTACATATGTTGTAAACAGGTGTAGTATATTACGTCAAGTTGTTGACAAGCAGAAAGTTCTCCTAGCACAGAGTTTTGACATATCTTGTTAATTTTGGTTGCCATGAAACACAAGAATGCATTTTCTATACTTGTATAGGTAGTTTAAACCACATTAATGTTTCTATCTTTTATCTGTACCTGCACACCTTATGTTTTCAGATGAGTCCAACTGTTTCCCTTGCTGTGGAGTTTTACCTCACAAATGAGGACGTTTCTTAGAAAAATTGCTTTTGTTTTGTATTTATTTCCATGCCATCCATTCCCATCTGGAGCTATGTACAGTACCACAGCAGCTGTTAATTTGGGTGTCTTATTTTATCACTTGAAATATTTTTTTTCTCTTTTATTCTAACATTCAACTCTTGTGTATGCTACTATTTTGTAATATTTTGCTGATAATTCTGTTAAACATTAATGCTGTCTAAAAATAATGATTTCTCCTAAAAATACAGATTTTTGTACTACTGTAAGCTTGCAAAACCAACCAAAAAAGCAAACTTTCAAACTCCATGATAAAATTATAAAAACCTAGATGTGTTTGAGTCTCTTTTACTTGTTATTGTTAAAAAGTAAATTATATTAAAATGTAAGTATTTTTGTTGTGTTATTTGTATTTAGCAGTATCTTTTTATTTTTTTAGGTAAATTAGGCTCTCACTATTCTTTAATATTAAGCATAGCTTTGTGATATTAGATTTGATTTAGATCAGAACTGGATGGAAGGAGAAACTTTTAATCCTGAGGAGCTAAAGGTATTCCCACTTTTTGTTAACTATCATATTATGGATTGTTTTATAACGAAACTTCCCACTTTATAGATGGTGTTCTAGGAAATTCTCTTTGCATTTATTTTATTCAGCTAACATTGTCTCTCCTATACTCTTTATTAAGGTAAATTTAAAATAAATTAAAAACATGGCATCTTTTGGGAATATGTATATATTATATCCCATTGTATTATACATACAGATTCAATATTTTCTGAATGTTATCATATTTAAAATTCCCTTAGCTAGTTGACATTTTGCTCTCTTGGTTATCTAATTATGGATTATATGGAAACCTGTTCATGAGAATATCTTCATTAGAAATATGTACCGATTTTACTTGAAAAATAAAACAATTTACTTATAATTGGTCTTTTATTGAAATATTTTATCTATTCAATTCACATTTTTCACAGTGGACTTAAGGTTATAAAAGATTGGAAAGATGGAACACATCATTTACAGTATATTAAGCAAATACACAACTTACCAGCATTTTCAAAACATGGCCCATTAATAAAAGATTATGTTTTGATGTAATTGGAATACAAAGGTAAACCATTTGGTTTCCAAATAAATCTTGTGATGATCATACATGTGAATATTGTCAAATTGTTTGTTTCTAATGTTGTTGGCAACTGTTACACAAATAGTTGCTCATAAATTCCTAGAATGGCAGTTGTGACTAAATAATTAGGGTTTTACTATCTGGGAAAAAGGGTAAATTAACTGTGATCTAAACAAAATGTATACATTGTTAGGAACAGTGGAAATAAACCTTTACAATCTGTCATTATTATAATTGTATATGATTTAAAGCTTACAATGCAGAAATAGCTCACTTTTTATTAGAAAACTTTATATATTGTGTTCTTTGAATTGTACATTTATGAAAGGAAATAAAAAGGAATGAGGGAACAGTATTTTTTTTCCTTCTGACAAATGTTTAGTTGAATCTTAGAAGGAAACAACTAGAGACCTCAATTAGGAAATGACACAAGCACCCTAATTACAACGGTCAGTCAAATTACTTCACAGGTTTGGTTTGTTTTTACAGTCTAATAGTGCATAAGGCAAAGCTGAACAGTTTCAATTTACTAGTCATAACAGTCTCTAGATATCACTTTTTATAAAATAGGTATTTTTAATAAAGTTGTTAAACAACTAATCTAAACATTGCTGTTAACAAAATGTTATTGTGATACCAGTTTATTTTGACTTATTACATGTTGATTAGACATGCAGGTAAGAATGTTATTGAACACAAGACAATAGTAATTATAATATACCTTCCTTTTGTAGTGAATTATAACCCATTTGAATATTCACTGGGAGGTCCGTGTTAACCCAAACCTTAAGTTCATACTATGTATGTTTCATGAGCTCATCTTTAAAGCACAACTGGAAAACACTGGAAGTTATACAAGACCAGCAGAATTGTATTCTGTTTGATTTTATTGTGTTTTTTCCCAGTCATTGTGCCTAATACAGCACATATTATAGAAGGTTTTTTTTGTTTTTGTGAAACATAACTTTTTACAAAAATAATATATTTAATGTTGCAAAATAAATAACAACGACAACAATGCACAATAACAATAAAACAGCCTGGTGCAGTTTAACAAAAATATACAAAAGCAGCTTAAAGGTGACAAAATAAATGAACATTTTAAAAACCAAATTGCTCTCAAAACACTGCTGGCACTATTGATACAAGGGCATATCTTAAGGGTAAAAGCAAAGCGGTCACTTTTTGAAAGTGACATATATATATTATTTTTTTCTCTAGCTGCAGTTATGTAGATATGTATATTTAACCATTTCAACATACCCACATTTTACTGGATAAATTTAATACCAGAAAGTTATTTGTCACATGTTTTATATTAAGTTTTGGGTCCATAGATTTGCTTCAAGCACACCTTTCTCAAATATTCAAAGCTTACTCAGTTGATTGATGCACACACCATTAAACCCCCCAAACATATACTATTCCTTACCAGCTAGTGGGAAAGGAGAATCAGAGCAGCAATATTTACAATTTTTCTTTAGTTGTTAGTATTTTTCCTTTGTTTTACCAACAAGAATATGAAAACAGTGGATATTGACTCCAGTCAGCCATATTTCCATGGTGATAGCCATGATGCATGCTCTGAGTACTGTATTCTGAAGGATGATGGGGTGCCGAGAAGCTGGAAGAACCGTATTGACTATGCGGTGGCCCATTCCACTGGGTGAGGCTTTGCTCTGCGCCATAATGATTATAAATGTGACTGATAACACCAGGTTTATTTGGCGCTGGTGCTAAAGCCATGTTTAACATTCCTGTGTAATCTTGATGAGTGTTGGGAGCAGGTGCAAGTGACACTGGACAAGAAGAAGGCATTGTGTCCAGTGAGGAGTTCTTGTTGTCTTGGTCTGGTACTGTGGCTACATCAGATGGTCTAGAGTCGAAGCTTGGCCGCCTGCTACTCTGTGATGAGGTTGTAGAAGAAGGGGAGGATGATTTGCCAAAACCGTGAAACCTGTTGGAGAAGAAAATCAAAAATTTACCACCTATATACCTTCAAAAAAAAAAATACTGCTCCCTCATTTCTATTTATTTCCTTTCAGAAAGGTACAATTCAAAGAACATGAATAATATATAAAGTTTTCTGATTAAAAAAAAGTGAGCTATCTATTCCTGTATTGTAAGCTTTAACTCATTAGAATTATATACCTGTATGGATGATAAGAGGTGGGCCCTGGCACCAGCTGTTCTGTATTATAAATGTCTCTTGTTTCTGAACTGAGTGGTGATTCGGTCCGGACATTGTTTGAATGTTCTTGCTCACATCCCCAGGGGGAGAATCTCTCATCTTTCACCGGGCAGGCATCTTTGGATTTTGACACTACCTCTTCTTGGTTATAACCTTCATAGAAAGGTCTTTGAAACTCTGTACCAAAAAAAAAAAACAAATCATTACATTGACTGGATTGTTGCCAATAATAATACTAATCTATACCAATATTATATTGTGAACACATTTTCAGTTTAACAGGGGCAAACAAAATCTGATATATTTTCAGTAACTTAATACATGTCTGAATTGAACAATAATCAAAATTAAATGGATTACATTTGAATGTTTCCATTTTTACAATTACTGAACCTGCTTTTTACTATTACAGGCTAGGAGGTTTAAGGAAGCAATCCTGGAGTGAATGACCGAAGGATACCAGCCTATATCTGGGTAAACTCCTTGTGTTTATTTGGTGTAGGAGGAAACAAGATAATTTGTAGAATGAATACATAGACACAAGGAGAATGTGCTTACTCATTCACCATGCTGGGAGCTGAATTTAAGTCCTTGGAGCTATAGGCAAACAGTCCTGTATGTATGTAAATAAAAAAGCTAGTCATTAATGAATGATACAAACCTGACTGCATTTGTTCTTCCTCCTCTTCATCTTTAAGTGGACTTTGTCTCTTTTGTGCTTTTTCTGGCCGCACATGAGCTCTGAGTGATCGTTGTCTGCTGGTTTACAAAAGGGAAAATGTACATTTTTATGTTTGATTTCTTATTGATTGATATCCAGACACCTGAAGCATGGTATGTGGTTTTCTGTAAAGTACTAATATAAATTACAAAGATGGCTTCACCTACCTTACTGTATTGGTTCTTTGCTCCCTGAAGCCTTTGGCAAAGGGGTTATTATCAATCTTTAGTTTAGTTATCTGGAAAGTAGTAGGCACAAATGTAAATCATTTTATGTCATTAATAAAAAGAAATGAGAAGATAAATCTTCCCCTTCAAATTAAAAAATAAAAATAAATATGTATTTTAAAACTAAGCATTAGATGGTACAATAACCATTGTTTAATTCTTACAGGCATATTTCTGTATGGTCAATGTAGGTGCTGGCGAATAGTTTCAGCATCATTGAGAAATTGTACAGTATGCTAAACACGTGAAATATATTTATGGTACATTTTGTTTTCATAAAATTCAAACATTTCATAAAATGTTGTAACAGCGAGCCATGACAGCATATAGAATGTAATTTTGCCATTGTTGTAAACATTTCTACTTTTTCTGATGAACACATTGCTCAGACAAGCATTTTCACTGATAAAAATGTCTATTAGTTCTCACCTTGCTGTTCTGATAAGCAGTAACTGCAGTGAAAATTGTCTCAGGAAAGGTGAAGGTCTGAAACACACTCCAGCGAACACTGAAAAGGTCATCTGCTTGAACAATGTGAAACCGGGGTTGGTAACGATGCATAGAGTGTAGAATAATCTAAGAGAGAGCAGTAGAATAAATGTTTAATTTTTTTGATCTTGTCTTATGTGATAAAGTTCAAGATGTGATAAAGAAATGACTTACATGACCATGCTGGTCAAGAGTGTTGTTGGTCAATTTGACTTTGAGGAATGAAATTGGTTGTTTCATCCAGTGGCTGCCGGCAGCAGGAGAGTCTGAGTGAATATAAGTCCTGCAAGGGGGCTGGGGCTCAGCTTTTCCAGCAACCTCCCACTTGTCCTTATTCCACTGTGAACAAAATACAAGGCAGAAAAAATGTGAAACTGGGAACTGCAGTATTCAGAAAAAAGTATGTACATTATAAAAATTCTGGTTTTGCTTCCACATTCTGTCTCTGGCATGCAGTGTTAAAGTGGATTTTTTTTGACAATTGTACTGACTGAAATATTTTCTTTGGAAGTGAACTTGCCATGTTGAAACAAGGAAAGAAATGGTCTTTAACTTTATCTGTCTCTTAATTCTATTTTTGAGGTCAGTTCACATGAACTGTAATGCTTAATTTTAACAGACTATATAAAGTTAATGTTAACTTTATACAGCAAAGTTTTCTTTTAAAATGTTTATTTGCATCCTAGAATGAAATAACCACACATATCCTCACCTTGTAACGAAATCCATCAACTGGTACTAGATCCATGAGCAAGATGTACTTGGCATATGGTATTAGACCGGTAACATTTATTTTGCACTGCGGAAACATACGCCTTGAAAAAAAAAAATAAGATATTTATTAGCAGGGTTTTAGGATGGCCTAAAAGCAATTAAATGGAGTTCATATCATCTTCTGCACCTAGAACTAGGTGACTGGCAAGAAAGCTAGGAAGGTCTTCATTGTTCGTTGTTTATCTATCTGCTATGAACTCCATCGTGGTGCAGAATGTTTACAACTAGAGTAGTACACTTTCACTTCTTACCTGCCTGGTTTAGTGATAATCATCTCTGTGCCACACTCATGAAAGGCTTTCCAAAGGTTCGAGTCTTCCAGACTTATCCTGACATTTGTTTGTGAGTAGGACTCAGGTGCTGTCGGAGGTAAGGTAGGGACTGGAATGCTAAAGTTGGGCTTTAGATCTGGCAGAAGGAATGAGAATGACCAAGATTTAGTTATTGTTCTCCAAGAGCGTTCATCATTTTAAGTTTAATTAAATCATATCATAAAACATCTTAAAATTTAAAAACATATTTATTGTAATTCCAAAACTGTTTTACATAGGAGTGGTAATTATATGGAATCCTTAATAATGTAAAGTTATCTTAAATCTGTAAATAATTATCAATAAACTTTAATTTTTAGAAATGCATACTCTTTCAGGGTTATATATTTTATTTTAACCTTATGTATAATTTCAACAATAAACTAGTGAATACTCTTTGCTCAATTTATTTTTTTAAATTCCTTCATGATAAACAATATTTTTCATAGTATGATAAAAGAATAACTTACCGCATGAATGCTGCATTTTTGTGGTGATGGAAGAAAAAAAAATCCCTTTTTGTTTTAGTTGATAATTTCAAAGAATACAAAACAATCTTAGTACATGTCTCCCTTTTTTCCAGTAGTGTATCTCTCCAAAAGGAATCCTTGCAGTATATTTAATCCCAGAAGTATTGTAGAAAGGCCAGTGAGTGATTTTAGGTTGCAAAGTTGAGATGCATCACTTTTAAGGGAATTGTAATGTGGGCGGGATCTCGAGATCCATTTCTTTCCTTTGATGTGACACAATGGTAGTTGAACCAGCTGTTGCCATTGGTGGACAGAGAAATCAAAGAAACTTAACAGAGCATTGATATAGTCCCCACAGGAAGCACCTTTGAGGAAATGCATCTTTATTAACTGCTAACAGACTTTTAAACAAACAGTGAAGGGCGATTCCTTGTTGAGAAAGAGGACGTCTTCTGAATTTAAAGCTCATGTAAACACTGTGACAATGCATATAATTTGTGATTGGTTTTAAAGTTTACAGCTTAATGTTATGGATAATTAATATTGTATAAAAGTTGTTAATGCAAACCTGGCACAAGGCACTAGTGCTTAAAGTAACTGTTTTATATATTTATTTTAAAAATGGGCATTCAAGTTGGAATTTTAACACAAAAGCAGTTGATCACATAGTCAAACATGTAAATGTTATTCCAAAGGTTTTCACAAACCTAAATGTTACTGACAAATTTAAGGCATTTTTTCTGTTTAACTCCTTGTGCATACATTTAACTTTAATATACTTCAGTTCACAGAGCAATTTTTGTTGATAATTGTATAACCTACTGCTGTTTCTGTAGTATAAAGAATAAATTACTGTGACATTGTCCTCCGGTTGATAATTTTACTTTGTCTCAGTCATATTTTTTTTTTCAACGTTTTAATGAAGACTCAAATGAATGAGCATGAATCATACATTCATGAAAGAAAGAAAACAAGTAGCTTTTAAATTAATTATTAATCTTGTATAGATTTTTAGACATCTATAATTTTAATATTTTTATCTATTGCATATATATTAAAAATACTGTTCACTATCTAAAAATCATCTAAATTACTGGTTAGGAGATACCGGAAATAATAACTACAAGTGAAAAATACTGTTGAGTTATGTGGGATGAAACCAAAAGTTGAGAAAATTTTCATCTATTATTTTTTCCCTAAAGTTCTTATCCTTTTTTTTGGCAAACAGACTTCAAATCCGCAGTAATAGACACACAAAAGGATTTATCCTTGAATTATACAAAAATATTTAGGAAAATTTTAAGTTGTTTAGCTTGTCATTATTTGATATTACAGTTTATAATATATGCACTCTTTTACCTTGTTTGAGTGCTCTGTAAAATGTTGTTAATGCTTAGAGAACTAAGAAAAACACAGTCATTTAATAAAATCCAAACTATATCTGTTATTTACAAGATCATAAGATTCAAGATTAACTTCAAAACAGTTGTTTTATTTGCTTATATAAAAAGGTGAAAGGTTTTACAGCGCATACATTATATAAAAATTCAGTCTTTTAAATGTAAAAAGAATAGTGTCATTCAAAATATGAAGTCATTTCAATATCAGAAATCAACATTTCATAATAAGAAACATTCCTTATTTATTTATAAATCTTTTAGTAAAAAGTTGTCTTATTAAAATACTGTTTATTAATACCCTGGTGTACCAGGAAAAATTGTTTTTTAAAAAAGAATTTTTTGTGGTAGTGTTAGTAATCCTGTGTAGAATAAAGTCAATTTCTAAAAATTGAAACAAATGTATTGTATGCTGTGGGGACTGAATTTTGTGTATTGGGCTGTCTAGACATGTGATTGTTAACCTTATTATATATATTCCCCCTGAAAAGCCCAGTACTTGTAATATTCATGTTCTCAGATAGGAGAAGGGAGGTGGTGTGTCATGGGAGAAAGACAGGCCACTTAACAGTTCTTTAGCAGTACAGGAGAAAGTCGTAGACTCAAAAGGAAAGCCATGTTCTTGAATTTCACATTCATTCAATAGTTTGAGCTTTTCAGATGCTATCTTCTCCCATCCTGCTGGGTGCTCTTCATTGTTTGACTTTACCTGCTGCATATAATTCAGACAGCCTCTGTCCTGTGCTATTCAAATCCACAGTCTGTCCAAACTCATGTCTGCTCCCATGTGCTTAAAAAAATGTAGGATCTGAATTTGTAGAGCAATGAGCAGTCTGCTGGCTTAAGATTCTACTGCTTTGTCTCGCACTCACTCATTGGGGCCAGTTTAGAGTTGCAGATCTTTGGGGATGTGTGAGGAAAACCCATGCAGGCAAAGGGGAGAACTTACAAACTCCCTGTAGACAATGGACAGGGACAGCATTTGAATAAAGATCACTGATCTGTGTGCCAGCAAATGTAACAACTACACCAAAATTTTGCCCACATTTCACACGGTGTCTGTGCTAATTTGCCGGTAGTAGTAATTTACTGTCCTGCCTTCAATTAAGTGAAGTATAAAAAAATGGTCATTTACAAAAGATGGAGACACCAATAAAATTTCTAGCTAGTTAAGCTAATGGTTGTTAAAATTGTTTTTATGATGCATTACACAAAACAAGAACTGTAAAACAGATTAATAACCATGAATTTGTGCAACGTTCATTTCGATGTAGAATTCAATTTAGCTCCAATAGAAGTATAGTTTTAGAGGCAGTTAAATAAAACCATTCTCAATATCTCAGAATGGCAATTTACAGCTGTTTTGGGGTCCTTTTGTCGAGGAAAGTTTTGCTAACTCTCTTAGAATAAGTACTGTATAGGTATTTTACTGCTTAGCTTGGGTGCAGCAGTACTGCCCTGGGATTTTGGCTGTAGTTGTTTGGGCAGCAGACTAGTTTGGCTGCTATCAGTTCTACAGGATTTTTACACATTGTTGAATGTCAAGCCAACATTACAGAAAGTGTTTTTAAATTACTCATGTACATTTTTATTCTTTACTTTGCACATACCTTCGTTTGGAGGTACCAGTTAACTGAACCTGCTTAAAAAAATTCTGAGTAACTTTGGATACAGTGAGAATTCAAGCTAAATGACACCTTTCATTGGCTAACAGAACAGAATGCAATATGCCAGCTTTTAAGGCAGCTTAGGCCTTTTCTTCACGTAACTTGTAATCACAACCTGCCTGAAGAAGGGCCCTAAGCTGCCTCACAAGTTTACATATTATATTCTGTTCTGTTAGCTAATAAAAGGTGTCATTTAGCTTGACGTCTCATTGCATCCATTATGACTAACACGGTATAACACTCTAGTACTACAGAGTACTTATGGGAAAACCTAAGCAGACCGCAGAAAAAGAACAAGGTGCACACAGTAATAGCAGAATAAACCGATTGTAAAAACTGGATCCTTCATGTTCTAAATGAAATACAATTATAATTTATTTGCAATTTCTTGTATACAGAATTCATTTTTTTTACATACCATAACTTGCTCAGAATTTTAGGGTCAGCTTTTGCACTGTTTCCCTGGAGCAACTGCAAGTTAAGGGCCTTGCCCATTGGAGTAGCATTCCTTCTGGCATTGCCAGAATTCAAACTGGCAACCTTCGAGTTACCAGCCCTTAGCCACAGAGCCACCACCCCACCTAAAAATCTAATGGATCTGCATTAACTTCAAAATCAAATGTCCAAAATCTGTTCTAAGGCTTAGTATGTGATCATGGTCATGAAAGTCACTGTGTTTCATAATACTGCCAACTTCACATTCTTTCATCTGATGTAAATTTAGTCTGCCCATTGTTTTCATATAAATGCGTGCATGTAGTGTTGGTGTTGTGTTATAAAGACAGACTGGTCCTTGTTATTATCCTTTCTAATTACTTACTAATTGATGTCATGTTTTTGGTGATTTACCATATCATCTAGTTTAGAAATTGCATTTATGTAGTCTTAATGTGTACATCAGTCCTACGTTTACCTCGGTAACTGAGCTGCTGTAATAAAAAAAACAAAGATGCTTTAACTAAGTTACCCCAATTTCATTTGTAAGTATGTAAGTGGTTTGCCTGTTAAGGTTGTAGACTCAGTCCCTGTAACTTAACCCAGAGATAAGATCCCAAGAGATTCCTGTGAACTACTCACATTGGCATCTTTTGAATAGTAAATTGATTTAGTTAAAGTATCAGGTAAATTAGTAAATGTAAAAGATAAATTCAGTGTCTCACAACATGGACAACTTTATAGTTAATATTAGACGCACACGTAATGTATGAAGAATAGTACTGGAGCAAATACACTGTGTGTAGGAAGTGTGCGCGTTCTCACAGTGTCTGTGTAGACTAGTTGGGGGCTTTGTGTGTGTGTGTGTGTGTGTGTGTGTGTGTGCACACATGGGTAGGCCTTCTGCCGACGTTGTGAATTGTCCAGTGTTTGTTGTTGACTGGTTGACAGAGCTACTGAAGTTTCAGATTAACGGGGACCCTCTGTTAGACCCCTCTGATTCAGAAAATGAATTGACTAATACCACTTTTGGAGAAAAATGTGTGATATCAACAGTTTCTTAAAGAGAAAAATTTAAGGGTTCAACACATTTTTCTGATTTTTTCTATGTAGATATGTTTTATTACAAAATACAATTATTTAATAACAAACAAATAAGGTTTTTTTTTTTTGTGAAGCCAGATTGAGTTGTATGCAACTTCCAGTTATGTCCATTATCACAAAATAACAAATATTTTCTTAATCCCTTCTTAATTCTCCAATTTTGAGCCATTTATAATGACATATTGCAATCTCCAAGAGGAGAAGCCATTACGACTCTTGGTTGTGCCACTCAGGTTTTAAAGTATGTGCTGTTGGTATTCTTGATTGCCATATATACAGAAGGACAACAATTAAGCTGTTACAAGAGAGAATACAACATTCTGATTAAATCCTATCAATAGTTCTGTGTGCTGTCGCGAGTGCCTGTTTCTGCACTGCCCACTTGCTAGTCTCCATATATAAACAGTGCCTGTAAAGAAGCCTTAAATTACCACCTGCCAGTGTAAATGTATGGTTACTTAACCAATTCCATTTTCATTGCTTCATTTCTCTGTTTCCCAGAAGGGGCCCTGTGTAAGGAAAATCTTGCATGATCTTCCCAACTTTTCCAATTTATATTTTATCCTTGAAATTAATGAGCGGTGTGCTCCATGTTAGACACTGTTTTACATATGAAGATGCATTCCACATAGTATAGGGCAATATTTATTAGGGCAACTTTTATTATTCTTTAATTACCCAGTTTCCATTTTAACAACTTTAGAAGAATCATAAACAAATGTACACAAAGAACTAATAACATACTGAATGAATATACATAGGAATAAATATTATATGTGGTACAATAGTCGTCTGGATAATTAATGTGAATGGGACAGAAACGCGAGATGGAGAATGGCTATTGCAGCTCTGCTCCGATGGGGGGTTTTCAGGTGATAGGCATTCTGAAGTGGCTTCCTGTCCAGGTTTGGTTCATGTCTTGTGCCTCATAAAGCTGGAAAAACAACACAGCAAATTCATAAACTAGGAAGTCTGTCCATGTATTTGACAAGCTCACGTAATGGTCAATGTGTAAAGCTCATAATTGTGCTCTTTATGTCTGTATTGTAAGTGTCCACTAAATATGCATCTTTCTATCAGTGGGATGGTTACAAGTAAGCCATTTAGTGTAGTTAGTTAGTTTAACCCTCAGTGGTGGAGAGGCAGAGCCAAGCCGTGTGTTACTACGTACGAGACAGGAAGCAACCTCGGATGTAGTGACACGTCACATCAGGGCAGACCCTCACGCAGTGGGCCAGCTTGACCTCTGACTTGCATCACGAAAAATACAAACTTTGGCATGCAGGCCTCCATGATGCAGAACAGGCCTCCTGAAGCTGGGCGAAATGAAAACTTCTTTTTTTGTGACATTTCTTAACCTAGTCTGGGAAGTTCACAGAAACAAAGTTGAAACCCATACAAAACACATAATTCTCAAGTACTTTTGAGTGTGGTTGTATCCATATGTCCATTTATTAAGTACAGGGGGTCCTCAGGTTACGACACAGTTCCGTTCCTACAACAGTGATGTAACCCGAATTTTGGTGTAAGTCGAAACACACTCTAGCCTAAGTCACTTACCTATCTTAACACATTTGCAAAATCATAATCTAGAACATAAAAACACAAAATCTAAGCCTGAGAAAAAAGAAAAGGACATAAATATACTGTACTGCACACTGTACCGTAGTAACAGAAAAAATGAGTGTAAAAAAATCCTTACCTTTATTCCTTTTCATGTGTCAATTTTTTAAGTTTTTATGGTAGTGAGTGTTGTAAACTTGAAACATTGTATGCCGAAACGTTGTAACCCGAGGACCCCCTGTATGCTTATTTACAATATCGGGGTACATGTGGGCGCAGAGGAAATGTGTGTGACCCTGAGCAACTCACTTCACCTGTCTAAGTTCTAACTAGAACGCCAAAAGAAACTGAACCAGTTGTATCTCAAATGTTGTAAGTCACTTTGGATAAAAGCATCAGTCAAATAAATAAATATCAATTAATTTTTATTGTGAAAAGTAAGACCTGCTTGAGTACAACATTGGAGTTTCTTTTTTTTCTCTTGCTCAGATAGTTAAGATTTGTTAATACACTGCATATACAGTAAGTCCATCTTAGACTAGTAAGCAGTTAAGTGTCTGTGATATTTGCCCTTTAAAAGTCTCTATAATGGGACTAGAGCAACCATAAAAAACTTCAGCTCTTTTAAAGGGTGACAAGAAAATCATTGTCCATTCACTTGATTCATGTCCCTCTTTTTTGGAGGAAAAGCAGAATTGATTTAAAAGCTCTGGGAATTCCTTTAAAATGTTTGCAAATGGAACAATTCCATTCTTAATCCATAAATGCTAAAACAACAATGCTGGCAGCAAATGTCTTTCTGTTATCAATGTCTGTCACTTACTGGCTTGGTGTAAAATAAGTCTTTATAAAGGTTTATTCTGAGCAAATTACACTTTCATACATGAACAGAGCTGGATTTGTAGATTTGCAAAGAAGTATTTTGTATAAAGTTGAGGCCACGTCGTGCAGCTGTGAGATGTGCTGGCAATGCTTCACGCTGATGAGCCCAAAGCCCGCTGCGTGTAAGCAGTTTAAGTAAGATAATGAGGGAATCTACAACATGGACGGGGGCGCTTTGGGCTGAGCGTGTAAGAAGAATATTGTTGGTTACGTCACAATACCTCAGCCTGGTATGTACTCATAGCTTTTGATATTATTTTTTTCCTTCTTATTTGTCTGATGCCTTAATCCCAGCCAATTTACAACACATGGGATGCAACTGGTTCCATTTCTTTTGTTTTTTCCAGTTGGAGCACAAGAGAGGTGAAGTGACTTGCTCAGGGTCACACAGTGTCAGTGGCGGGATGTTAACCACCAACCTCAGGGGTTGAAGCTCAAAGCCCAATCAATAAACCTGACTTGGTCTGCCATTTTTTAAATGGCTGTTTGATTGGTTTCTGGATGCCCAGTGGTGATGTGCCACTGCCTTCTTTAAGGTTCCTTCCCACCTTGTGCCTGTGATGACACAGTTCCATTAAGTGGTCTCAGTAGGTGATGTGGGTTAGCTTTACTAATGTACAGCACTCCACGATTAAATCAGGACATAGACTTAGCTAAGGTGAGGGCCATGGGCGACCGGAGCTTACACTGGCAGCGATGACGGCCTTAAATGGAACGACCGACTATTGCAAGTAACTGTACCGTAGTGAGGAAACAGACAAATTATCACAAATTTGAAATGTCGTGCCACATTTAATTAAATCGAAGACCTTTACATGAAATGCAGGATACAGGTAACCGGCAAAAGGACGAAAGCCCATGACTAAGTAAGCAAAATGGTGTTAAAAGCAGGCCCCTCCACACACCTTGTTATTATTATTATGGCCTCAAGGTTAGTTCACTTTGCTGGCTACTGCAGCTTGGAGATGAGAAACAGCTCCTCGTTGGACCACATTGTGAGGTGGGTTTCTACAGAAAATGAATGCGAAGCTTTGTGAGCATTTACAAAACACAGTGTAAAGCAGGTATGGATGCTATGTTTAATTTAGAGAGCTCCATGTTCACTTTCTCGCTCGGTGCAGGAAAGTCCTCCTCAGACAGTCATGTGTCATGTCTGTGCCTTTGTATGAAGTGCAAGAAGACAAAACTAAGAAGTAGCTTCAGATTATTTAGCTTTCAGTGCCACTCCAAGATGGTAACAGGAAACTTCATCAAAAACAGTTCATTGTCACCTGTATAGGTAGATGTAACCGGGTCAGTTTAGGGAAATGGCGCTTTGGTGCTAAAGTGTTTCCTAGGACCCAGGAGTCCTTTGCTCCTTCCTCTCCACTGAAGTGAGTGAAGTGTGTTGGCCTTGGGCCTGAATGCTTGATTTGCATGCTGGAGGGGGAAATGAATTGCTTGATTAGTGTCATTTTTTAGGCCCACTGCTTTGCTATAGTAATTTCCAGCCAGTGTATGTTGAGTAAATCAAACGTGAGGGAACCTGTTCAACTCTGGATCTGTTGGCAGCGGACACTGCTCTGACACCGTGTGCCAAGCCAGTGCCATGTTGTCCGTTTTAAGTTCAACCATAGAAACTGCCAGCCTGGACCGTGTGTAAGCAGTACGGCCTGTGTGTGGTTGTGTTTGTTTTCTTAGTTGATTATGATCTTGGATAATTTGAATTATTTTGCATACACATTTCATAAGCTACAGGTAAAAGGGCTATAAAAGTGAACGAAATCCAATAGTTTGGGTTGAACACTTGTTTATGTATGCTGAGGCTGCTGTCAAGCCTGATTTCTCTGTGTTCATTAAGGAAGTTGCTCCCTTTTACACATTATGTGATGAACATCATGAGGTGTCACAGGAGCAGATGTGACAAATGTGATGCCCTACACAGCGCCGTGCCCCTGAAGGACTGTGACTTCCGTGTTCCTAACACTGTGAGGTATTGCTACTGTAATATCCTTCTGCCACTTTAAAGCCAACCCCACTGGGATTTGGCAGAAACAGCTAAGCAAAAGTTGTCCACCCAGGAGACCAGCCACTTGGCATTGCTTTCTGCTAAGGGCCACACCCCTCTGTATTCTTATGCATTGAATATGTCTGCTAGAACTGCCACAGTAAGCAAGTACAATTATCTAGAAATTGGACAAAAAATAAATATGCTGAAAGTCCGTATCAGAGGTTAATAAAAATGATTTGGAATAGGAAACCTCCAGTAGGAAAAAATGTAATAAAAGTCCTTCTCTGTTATCAAGATACCAAGAGGGCCTTAGGTCTTAACCTTTACAAAACAGCGAGGAGGTGGTGTTCACCAGTAGTCTAAGTGATTACAATATGGCTGTTGTTGACAGTTTGCATACAAGTATGTATCTGCAGTTCACCTTATCTTAGTGTCAACTCTGCTTGAAAATGGAACATTGTGAGCCATTTCTATGTAAAGCTGCAGTATGTGCCTGTGCATTTGTGTCCCTGAATTGATGCGTCTTGTAGCACAGGCAGGCCAGCGGGCCGGCAGTAGTTCCACTCACTCCATCATGCCGCTGTATGTGTGTATTGATTGTGTTTTACCACCAGGACTTCATCGATGAGGTGTCAGTCTTAGACCATTTGCTTTAACGATGGTGATCTTTTGCTGAAAAGCAGCTCTTTAACAGATGCAAACACGCAGCCAATCAAAGATCAGACGCATTACCCCCTGGGCTCATAAAGAGGATTGGAGTGCTCAGACGAGGGATTTGCCACCTTTTACTCCCATTAACTATGCAGTGTGTTTCTTTTGATGCTGAAATGGCCACTATCACTAACTTTTAAGAGCTAGAAGCACTAGGAGTGGGTGAGGGTAGGCAGCTCTAGAAACTCCACTACACCCCCACCCCAAGTTCTCAGAAAATCAAAATATGCTCTTGACACTCCATACCTGGCTTCTGCTTCTCATCTTAAGGGAAGGTCCAGTGGCGCGTCAGTATTTCTGATTGCAGGTCCGCGTTTGAACTGGCATCTATTCTTGTAATCTCGTCCTGTGCTGATATACCCCCAAACAGTATTTTTTTTTCAGCATGACATTTAATATGGACAAATGGTGTCATTTAGTTTTAAAGGAAATGAATGTCGGCATTGTAAAGCTTTTAAACTGGAATTAAAATATTGAAGTAAACATCTGCTGTTGGTTTCTTCCCAAATGACTTTAGTCTTCAAATGGTCATAGTTTGCTGTGTCTCCATTTGACAGAATCTGGCCCAAAGACTGGCAGCTCTGCCCTCTCGGCCTCTAAAGTCCTCCTCCTTATTAAATGCTACTACAGAATTCAATAAAATATAATACACAACAATCCATGCAAGATCTGAAGAGAGCTTAAGTTTGGAGAAAATAAAGGGAAAACTAGAGGGCCAACTGAAAAAATAAACTTAAAAAAAGAAAGACACACACAAAGGAATTCATCTCTAAAAACGAGTGGCGCCTGGAACTTGTGGAGTTTCGGCTGGCTGTGAAAATGCAAGTTTGCTTTTACCTTCAGCTTACTTTGAGAGTGTAAATCTGAGGGGAGTTGATCACCTGATCATACACGTACTAAGATCATAATTCTAATGCTGACTACCTGCTCCACTGGACAAGACAACACTGTAAGCCTGGGAAGAAAAGAAACACTGCAGTTCGACTTGCTAGGCTGTCTGGTTACCTTTTGTCATTTTAAATTGAGGGTTTTGTGCAGACACCTTGCCTTGTCTTTTTCCCCCTCCCAAATAATTTATCATTTTAACTTTTGGTTGCATCGAAGTTTGAGTGAATATCTCAATGGAACCAAATCCCAACCATAAAAATGTTTACAGCTATTTTTGTATTCAAGATGTAATATTTTATGGCATGGAGTACCCCTGTCTGGTTTTCTCTGTGTGACATCTTAGTCCTTAAAATATGAAGGAAATCCTGCCAGTAATGACTTTTGCCCATTTTTAGCTCAGACATCTTTTTCTATTGGAATTGACTTACACACACTTTGATGGTCCTCTCACATTCTTACTGCTTAAAGGTGGGAGTTCAGTTGTGCTGGTAAAGCAGGCCAAAACTGTGGAGGGTCTTGGGACACATTTGCACAGGTCATGGTTTTCTTGCCTCTGTAGCAGGAGGATTGTTGCATTTTCCAACTTGAACTTTCATATAGAAATACTACACAATATTAACTGTATTTATTGAAAACATACTGCAAAGTTCTTTTTTTGAAATGTTTAACTATGCTTATGAAAAATGTTTGTGTCCACAGTTTTGAGGCTATAAGAACCTGCACATTGGAGCAGAGTGCAGTCTAAATGTGGCATCTTCACATTTTCCCAAATGAGTGTGTGTGTATATATATATATATATATATATATATATATATATATATATATATATACACATATACACACACACACTTTTTTTTTTTAAATAATGATTTTTCATCAAAAGTGTCATTTTAGTGTTTCAAGATTTCTTTATGTAAGTATCGGCAGATCTTAAGTACCGAGGAAAAACTCCACTAATACCCACTAGCGCTGGAGGGACTTTCTATTCTTTAATGTTTGTGCATGTGGCTGCAGAGTGTTTTGTGGACAACACTTTCACACTCATTAGTTCAAATTCGTTAGATGTGCTATACTATGGTAATGTTTGTACATCTGATAAATGTTTCTAGTAAGAACATCTGATGTTTAAACTGACATTTACTTTTGTTTTAACTTGGTCAGATTCACTAAACAAAGAGAAAATAAATGCATGTTGAGTTCTGATAATAATGTGTAGCACAAAATAGCAAGTAAAAATAAAAACAAAAACAACACATTAATTTGCATTAATAAATCCAAAAGACACTTTCCTTTGTCAGCTCCCCTACCAGGATCACCTTTGATTTGGACTGCAGTGTGATGACTTGACCTGCTGTTGTTCTAGGATTTGACATAATCGTTTTCATATTAATGCTGCTCATTATATACTAATAGTAATCTTCTTTAAGGAGTTTCTCAGAAATCATTTTATTTCATTACAAAACATAGCAAAATTTATAAACTAGTCCAATCATAAGGAGTTTTTTTTTATAGTTTATCCACCATTTTCCATGCAAACAATGCAGTATTGAAACTGTTTTTCTTTCTTCTTTAGACACAGTTACCAAATAGACAATACTTTTACAGTGATGAGAAGAATTTGGTAAATAGTAAACTCTTATTCTTGAGCACTATTTTGTACTGTATTAATTAGACTGTGCTAGTGCGTTTACTGATTTGGTTTATGTGGTCTAACCTGTCATAAATGAGACATGATTGTTGTACAATACTTTATTAACAGGGTTGTGGTTTTGGGATGTTTCAAAGGCAAACATCGTGTATGGGTGAGTGCATGAAGCAACGAACAGCACGCCGTTAACAGGTCGCTTTATTCTTCAATACCGATTTACCGTTAGACCTTCGTATCCTGAGATTTGGGGTTCAAATAGCACTACTGACACTGTGTGACCACGAGGTCGTCACTTGACCTGCCTGTGTATGCACCAATTGGAGAAAATAAACAAAATGCTACCAACTCTAAGTAGATTTGAATAAAGGCATGCAACAAAAGTAGTAACAGTAATTAATGCATACAATGCTAATTGGAGCACAAAGTTTTTTGCACCCAAAATGAAAGGACTATCTTTGTTATGGTCGCTCTGTTTAGCTGGGGATGGTGAGGAGAACAGTGCTGCAGCCATCTTAGACTTGCTAGTTCTATTATGCGGGAGGATTGTATTTGATTCCTTTTTCCTTCCTTGTGTACAAAATATAAAAATGATAGAAAATAAGCAAGTAAAATATTAATAAAAATGTTATTGATGTCTGTGTCCATGTGTGCAGCTACCAGAATATAGACAGTGCATGAAACATGCAGAACTCTTTTTGGGAAGTTGATGTCTTGTTTTAAAATGGACATTTATTTGTTATTATTCCTGCAGCATACTGCTATCAGACCAGTTTTTAATTATATATTTTATATAATATACACACACACAGTCAAAAGGTTTAGAACACCTCAGTTTTTCTTCAAATTTAATCAGTTGAAATGCAATGAATGACCTGAAATGTTAAGTAAACAACTAGAGGTTTCAATTTAAAGTTTATGTTAGCAGAAAGTGGAAAAAAGGGGAAATTTCAGATTATTCAGGGAACACGTAATAGGTTTCAAAGCTTTTCTGCCGCAATTAAAGTAATTAGCAAAACAATTTGAATAGGTGTCCCAACTATATAGTGTGTGTTTTTATGTGTATATATTATACATACATACATACATATACACACACACACACACACACACTCACCTTGTAAAACCCATCCATGACCTTTAGGGACTGCAGTATTCTTGATGGGCTATCAAAATGTGTATCCCCTACTTAATATTCCATTGATTGTGTTTTTGGTACCTTTAAAAAGTAGGGAAAATTAAAATGTCATAAATAGCAAACTTAGTCAACCCCAAAGCTCTGCACTGAAAGCAGTATATATTTGTCTGCAACTGAACAGCTGCCTGAAGAGCAAATGTAAAAAACTGTCATAGTACAAAGAAAATATAAATGGATGTAGCATTAGCACAAGATCACCACCTAGTGGCCAAATAATGGTATAGTTCATGGAACATTATCAATAAGCATTAAAGTGATGCTCAGTCATGCATGGTTTAAAGCAAAACGAAAGAATACAAAACATACTTGTATATATATTTTTTTCCAAAAACACAAAAAATACAAACATTCAGGTCATTTAAACAAGACATATTACAAGTTGTGCTCATTATTTACAACACTAGAGGGGGGGAAAAAAGCATAAATTTTCAGTATTGTTCATAAAATACTGCAAAAACATGATATCTTTATGTAGAAAACCTGCTGTACAAAACATTGCTTTATCATATCTTTTTTTGAATTCATTACCTTAGTGAAACAATATATTTAGATATCTTGCATTATAACATATTTGGTACCTAAAGAGGAGTTAGAATTTACAATACTATTTCTATTCTAGGAAGCCTCAACATCTGCAGTGCAGAGGAGAGATCAGTACAATGCACAGTTGTACTGCTATAGTTGTTCTACTCTAATTTACTACACAAAAAATGCTTTCAAATTTGGCTTACAGTGTAGAAATTATTTGGGGTAGAAATATTTAAGATATTCCTATACAAATTAGACATTCTTATAAATATAGAAATATTAACACTGTGATAAGCAAAAATTATGTAAACTTTATAGTTCACCAGACATGCACTTGTATTAAACTGCATTACTTGATTATTCTGTTCACATGAACTGCAGGCAAAATTTCCATTTTCACCGAACACTTTGGCAAATCTTTTTATCTCTGTAAGGAAACTGAGCACAATTTGAAAATGTTTTCTGGTAGAATGTAGCCATCTGATAAAAGGCACTTAGCATTCCTCACACTTGGTCTTTCAGAGTTTAGGCAGTAGCCTTCAAATTTAAAATTTCACTTTAGTGCCCACCATTTACAAATTCCACAGAAAGTTTATTTCTGGGGAAACGGCAACCTGGAGTGGAACGCAATTCCAATGATTTGAAGGCAGAAAGTAAGAGGACAGCAAAATCTACAACAATTACTTTGACATGTTTTTGTTAATATAAATACAGAAATGATTCATCTTCTGAGAAGTTAAATCAGTCTTAGACTAGGTGCTTTAAGAGTTGCATGCATATTAAACATTTGCTGCTGGCTTAGTAAGCCCCCTTCTTGGACTTCATCCAGTATCCAAGCCCAAATATGTTTTACTGCACTAATAAAAACCAGGGCGAGCACTTTAAAAAGTCCACTTAGAAAGATGGCTGTTTGGCCTTCAGATATCCATGTAGTCGTCCTCTTCGTCTGTATCACTCTCCAGTGAGGACTCCTGGCTGGAGGTCTCCTGCACCTCGAGAGCTGGTTGGTGTAGAGTCTCCTTCTTCACATTGGCCGCTGACTGAGCAGACAGGATAGCACTCTGTCAAATAAACAAACGATAAATACACAGAACTGGACCACACTTACCATCACAGGGGCTATGCACCAGCTTGCTTCATCAGAAATCTTGGCGACATCGGTGCAAACCTGCAACAGTTGACTTAATAATGTACAAAGAAAGGATATCTCAGTGTCCTCGAAATTCATGCTTCTCTAGTTCAGTCCTGGAGGCCCTGTGGCTGCAGGTTTCACAATGAGGGAGACCCTCTTTATCTGTAGTTTATCTTGTTGTTTAAATAGCAGACCTTTACTTCTCTTACTTGGCATTCAGAAAAATGCAGTAATGTGAGATCTACACTTTAAGAAGTGAATAGTTTGTATTTTTGTCAACATTTTTTAGATACCATTGTGAATGCCACTGAATGTCAAATGGCAGCTGTTCTGTTCTGAGCTTATTAGTAAATAATTACATAAAGAACCAGAACATCAAAGAAGAATAACATTTTTGAAATGAAAAAACAGATTCTAACATGTGCACACACACTTGCTTCATTCAATAAAAAATACTACTTTAACCATTTAATGTGGGAGTTGAATTTAAAAACCCAAAACTCCAGAGACTGAACTTGTGACATTTTGCTCTAAATGCTGATTTCCTGAATGTCTCTCCTGTTTGATGGAGGCCACTTTGTGAGGGTTTCTCTTCACACTACAGGCTATTTAAAATATTGTACATCTGTATAAAACTTAGAGGCAAACAAATATGCACAGCTCCTTATTAAGCTTTGGTTCATTCCTGAAATATTTTTTTGTTTATGTCAAATGCAAAAGTATTTTAAATTTTTTTGTTGGCTTTTTTTTTTTACACTATAAACTGAGCACAAATGTTCCTTTACTGACTTAATAAATGGGCTAATAATTGTAATATCTGTCCAGTTTGCCACGGCCAACAGGCCAACAGAATAAATTAAATCTGCCTGACGTTGTGTATAGTTCTTGATATATTCTGCCAGGATACAAAGCTTTTACTTAGTGTAAAAGTGCAAGTCCCATATGAGATACCAATTACATTTTCACTTATACTTAATGGAATGCAAATTGTAATTGATTTTAATTAGTTATGATACTGTTCCACCTGATCCCATAATATTTGGCCCTGTTGACAGAAGTACCCTGCTGACTGAGCTACATTGCCACAGCGTCAAAAAACATTTCTTGCATTCCCACTTCAAATAGGCTTCATACAGACTTCTACATGGTACCAGGCCTGAAAGCTTAAGTTTTTGGCTGTGCAAACCTCAGAAGAGTATTTTGTAAAGTTAATACTTGTGGAAATAAATAAATCTGCATTACTTTGTGTGATGGCATTACGATGACAAAGCAGCAAGGTCATGTACAGTATATTTCTTTCTTTAAAACAAACAACAACAATCATCTTTGAGACACTTGGTGACTTTGGACTTGAAGACTGTGTTGTTACTGCCTTCATTTTATCATCATACCTTTAGTCTTTGCTTGGTCTCCTCAGAGATGCTGCCTTTTGGGGATAGCAGAGTTGGGGTGGGAGGTGTCACTGTTATTTCCGGTGGAAATTTGGTTACGGATGAAGGAATCAGGAGCTTTGGCATATTCGGTGGGATGCGAGACCTTATACGGCTGTTGTCTTGTTGACGTGCATGCTGGCTTCCAGGAGAGAGTTGTTCTGAGGATAATAAGCTGGATGCTAAAAAAAAAAATATATATATATATCAATTTGTAGAGTACCAATATATATTATCCACAATTACTCACAAGAGATATTGAACAGCTGCATTCTTCTGTGAAATGTATTATTCCTGGGTGTTGCACCAAGAACTGTACATATATGTGCAAATAACCCCTTCCAAGAAACATCCATAAAATTGACATTCCTTACTTAATATCATCTTAATAATGTCCTGCTTATCTATAGAACAAAGGTTGAGTTGTTCAGTCAAAAAAGATCCAAACCCACCTTCAAAGACTGAAATAATAACATCCAATTACTGGGAAAAGTTGATGCCAAAGCATTTATATAATCATTCCAAACTTATTCCCCTTTAGGGAACCTCAGTTAGTAACTGCACCCTCACTTTATTAGAGAAGCACCCAAAGGAGACATTTATAGGATTTAGTAAAAGTATGTAAAGTTAGTTGCACATCACATTGGGTTTATTCACTGGTTTTGGGGTCAACATTTTCCCAGTGGGGTATTTATTTAGTAAACACACTGGCACTTTATTCTTCTCTGGGCAGTGCAGGATACCCCTGCCATCATTTTCCATAATTGAGTTTTACTTAATTTCAGCATTCTCACCCTGATTAGATGTGTGTGGAGGATTACTGGGATCTTCTGGTTGGCTAAATGTGTTATCCAGCTGCCAGTTCAAAAGATCCTGCCCTGTGCTCATCGATGTCCTGCTCATCTGATGGCAGAAGTGAGATTCCTGTGGGCGATATCCTGGCCCCTCACGTCCTCCATCTTGGTTACCCAACAAAATAGGGAAAAGGAAAAATTAAAATGACCATTTCTTGCAGTTCTGTTGCGGAATTAGTCTTCACTCTTTTGGACCTTCTCTGCTCTAAACATTTCTTCATAAAGTGCAAAATTAAAAAAAAAAAAAAAAAAAAAAAAAAACTGTACTGTGAAATTATTTTATTTTAAATACCATGTTTAAGTGTTCAACCATAATCAAGTAGTCATTTTAAATTATGTATGAGGTGGATAAATAGCTGTGCCTAAGCAGATAATTTATTTTATGAACACATCTATGCCTTCTCACTTACTCTGTTTTACATGCAGCATCTCCCACCAAAGTAGACAGAAGACCCTTATAACAATGCCGTTTTC
The DNA here is from genome assembly GCA_026402145.1 of Polypterus bichir lapradei. Classification (NCBI taxonomy): domain Eukaryota; kingdom Metazoa; phylum Chordata; class Cladistia; order Polypteriformes; family Polypteridae; genus Polypterus; species Polypterus bichir. The sequence goes on along the minus strand of JANRMT010062838.1, from coordinate 7,586,414 downwards.
CCCACCGATACTACTAGGTGAAACCAAGCTCGTGAAATGGATATTATGTAAAATGAAAGTGGGAGACCGGCCTGTAAATGCAGAATCTTCTAAAGGGCACAGACAGACAGGGATAACAAAGCAGTCTCAAGGATAAGGAAATCAAAGCGTTTTAGTTTTCATGGTGAGCTTTGATAGACTTCACATTTTCCAGTGATTTACTACTTCTCAATAGTACTCTTACCTCCAAATATTATTATATGCATATTGGTTAAATTTTTTTTTTTTTTAAAGTCCCAGAGATACATTCAACACATTGAATTGCTAACTCTTTATATTCATCAGCTCCTACTCGTCTATATTAGACAATTATCTATTAGTGTATACAAGTCAAACTAAACCTTTTTTGTGGTGTTTGTCATTTGATCTTAAAATGTACTTATTTGCAGACATGGTGAGAACTAGAGGCTCACAATGCACCCATTTTCAATTTCATTTACAGAGACGTAGAACTGTACAATAGTATTAGATATTGTTATTGATGTCTCTGCCAATGTTACAGAGAGGCTTAAAGGAGATCACATCCAGAAAATACCGGTAACACAAGAATACACTGGAATAAACTGTTTTAAATTATTTTATGTAATTTTTCTACTTTTTAGCGCTGAATTAAAAAATTGTTAGAAAACTGGCTTCCTCCATCATGTATCTTTTTTTTACAAAACATTTTTGATGTCAATTATAGTTTTGTTTTTGCACTAACATTATTTTATCATATCATTTTATTAATAATTTGGATTTTAATATTAGAAATTGCTCATTTCAAACAATCTACAGTTGTTTTATTTGATAAAAAGGTCAGAGATTAGTTGGCTTTAAACTTGGTGAAATGTCATAGTAACAGTCGGGGTCTACACAATTGACAAGTTTTCTGTGTGAGTGGGACAGCATAGCCAAGAAGTGACACTGGGTTGAGAAGGAATGTCCAGCTAGAAAAACACTACAGCAATTAAAACGATGTTTGAGTTTAATTTTGCAGACCAGTGTAATGTGTCTGTACAATATTCTACATCCTCGTGAAGGTATAAAGAATCTTTGCATGTTTGTCCTTCAACAGACTGCTAGTCACGCAGCTCTAAAGAGTGCACAAGTACAAACAGACAAGATGACTCAGGGAAGTAACAGAAAGATGCACTAGAGAGACTTCCAAAAAAATGACATTATGATCAATAAGCTGTGTGTGTTCTAAATCAGTAATAACTATATATGACATATAGATGCATTGCTAACTGACTTATGGCAGTTATTTACATAAGGACATTGGTAAAAAGTATACATTTTGAAGAACTGAGGCAAATAGAACACATCAATTATCATCGATTCTTCAAAATCAAAATCTTACTTCAAATTTGTGTCTAAAAGTTCCAACTAACTAAATCTATTTTGATCAGCTAACTATAAAAATATAATTTTGAATTTATGACTGTTAATTCAGATTAACTTTAACTTAGTTCTGATTATTTGTCCAGAATCTTAAAAAATACATCATGTAAACAGCAGCACCTGAGAGTTAATTCTGTTTCTGACTGGCTGCCTGCTCTCCTAACAAGGGTGTACACTGCAGTACACTTATTTTGGAAGCTGCTGCCTGCGAGATGGACAGATCGTCTTCAGGAGGTATGACTGTGCATTGCTGAAAGCAAACAAAAAGCCTTCTTTATAATATAACACTAATTAGTTGCCATTTTGCTCAGCACTTATCGTATAACAATGGTCATAATGGAAGAAAGACTTTTGATATTAATAAAAAAATGTCAAAATCAAAAAAATAACAGAAAAATATTACTTAAACTGGGCAACATTTGCTAACAAATAATGCTGCTTGAGAGAAGTGTTATTTCATTATTGAAAACCCCTAACAACTAATGCAAAAACAGACAGTACTAGTGCAAACCTCTTTACTCATGTTGTCAAGGTAACTGTGGTTTAGATTCCGTACCAAGTGTCCAAACACATGGCTCCTTGTGAGTGTGTGCGGGCGTGTGCGTGACTTTACCCTCAATCAGAAACAAAATCACCAAACGCCAATTTAGTCTCTGATCTACTGCATTATTTACCAATTCTGTGGTATCAACATATTACTTTACCACAGATTTCTTTTTCTATTAGTTGCTACCTTGTTAAGTCAACAAAGATAGTATTGGGGTGAAAACAAATTCTATACTATTGCTTTCTTTACTGCAATAAAGACAGATTCCTTTTTTCATCATTTAGATTATGAATACACTCTCTTCTGTTTTTTTTCCCTTCTTGCCTTTTCTGTTTTCTTGATCCTGCTGTTCCAAGTAACCAACTCAGTTTTCTATCATTCGGATTTAATTTAGCACATTTCATTGTTTCTTTAATAAAATGTTTTTTTCAGTCTAACAACAATACTTACTTTAATATGGAATATTGAAGGTTGAGTGGGTTTTTATGCATCTAACATTTGTTTTCAGCTCATAGCACTTATTTTTTTTGATACAACTTTGCCCCCTTGCTCGCTTCGCTCGCCTACCCCCTTCCCCCCACCCGGGGCCACGGAGGTAAAGAATTTAGGGGTAATTATTGACTCTGACCTGAACTTTTAAATCACATATTAATCAGATCACTAGGATAGCATTTTTTCACCTAAGAAATATAGCAAAAGTCAGACCTCTAATATCACTGAAAGATGCTGAGAAATGAGTTTACGCTTTTGTTTTCAGTCAACTAGATTACTGTAACTCACTCCTCTCAGGACTACCACAAAAAGACATAAATCGTTTGCAACTATCTAATCCTAACAAGAAAAGGAAATCCGAGCACATTTCCCCAGTTCTGATGTCACTACACTGGTTGCCTGTGTTATTCAGGATTGACTTTAAAATATTGCTTATGGTTTATAAAGCCTTAAATAATCTCGCTCCATCTTATATATCAGAATGCCTGACACGTTATATTCCAAATCGTAACCTTAGATCCTCAAATGAGTGTCTCCTTAGAATTCCAAAAGCTAAACTTAAAAGAAGTGGTGAGGCGGGCTTCTGCTGTTATGCACCTAAAATCTGGAATAGCCTGCCAATAGGAATTCGCCAGGCAAATACAGTGGAGCACTGTACTTTAACATGGCCTTCTCATAACTTAATTTTAGTTTAATCCTGATGCTCTGTATATCCGAGTAATTATCATTATTAATTATGGTGGCTCCAAAATCCGTACTAACCCCTACTCTCTCGTCTGTTCTTTTCCCTGTTTTCTGTGGTGGCGACCTGCACCACCACCACCTGATCAAAGCACCGTGATGTCCCTACATTGATGGATTAAAGGCCAGAAGTCCAAGTGACCGTCATCATCAAGTCCTTCCATGAGAACCCTGAATACCATGAGGATGACCATTTATGTTAGGTAGAATGCCCAGAGGGGGCTGGGTGGTCTCGTGGCCTATGAACCCCTGCAGATTTTATTTTTCTTGAGCCGTCTGGAGTTTTTTTTTTTTTTTTTTTTTTTTCTGTCCTCCCTGGCCATCGGACCTTACTTTTATTCTATGTTTATGAGTTTTGTCTTATTTTTATTCTTATTTTGTCTTTTTTCTCTTTTTCTTCATCATGTAAAGCACTTTGAGCTACAGTATTTGTATGAAAATGTGTTATATAAATAAATGCTGTTGCTGTCTCTGCCGCACACGTTGTGAAGGTGGGGGGAGGGGTGGTATTGGAATTGGCTGAACGCACGCTAAGCAGATGCGGTCCGATCAGCTGTTGGCTTGCCGCTGCTGAGCTGTGTGTTCTGCTTGTCGCTCTGCGCGTTAATCATATAAAGCCAGTGCAGCAGCTGTCCTTTTGTCTCACTGGACGTTAAAGTGTCTCAAAATCACATATCGTCTCCTTCCAAGATTTTTTTTTTTTATAATAGAGAGATATGTAGTTTCACGTGTACTTCACTATTGTTTACTTTTCAACAGTATCTATTCATGAGATTACTTTGTAGTAAGCCTGTACAAATATTTCACCAATTTAGCCACAAAAATTATCATTGAGCAACAACTGAAATATTTTACATGTATTGCCCTTGTAAAAACATTATTTTTGTATGTGTTCAGTGTTTAGAGATTACAAGGCTGACAACAGTTACATTTATTTATCCAGGGCAGCCAGCAATAATCGGGCACAAGGCAGGAAGAGCTCCTTGACAGGGTGCCATTCTATCTCAGAGAAACCAGACACACTTACACACATGGGCCAGTTTTTTAACACCAAGCCACCCAATCTCCATGGCTTTGGACTGCAGAAGGAAACTGGCGCACCCAGAGCAAACCCACATGGAAATGGGGAGAACATGCCAACTCCTCACAGAATGCATGTTGGACACAAGCCCCGTCTTTCTTACTTACAGCAGTGTTGTCCATCAATGTAAGTGAGGGGATTCATTTCTCTCTCTCACACGCATGCACACACACACACACACACACACACAGAAACCTTGCTACAAATGGCAGTATCATATAGCAAAATATTTGTAATTAATGATTATGATTATGAAAAAGCCACACCATTGAGCTTTACTCTCAAATGAAGTCTGTTAATGTGGTGATAAGGCATTGCACATTATGTGTTCTCTTCTTATGAATCTGACATTGGTGGTGGTGTTCGCTTTAAGAGGTTTCCAGAAATGTGCGATGTCACAATAACTCCCACTCATACCTGCCTTACTGTAACAGAGTACGTGAGCCTTCATGATGTTCTACTCTTAGTAACACCTCCAATACTGACAGGATTTTAATGCTTTAATAATGCAAGACCTCAACCTCATCTTTTTAAAAAAAGAGCATAAAACTTCAGAACCAGGCTTTAGCTACACCACGGTACAAAAAATACAGTTCAGACAGAAATGACGCTCCTTCAAAGCCTTAATTCCTAAATGCAGAGGCTCTGGCAATCCTCTTGATGCAATGTCCTAGATCAGGATTAAAACCTTTGATCTAATAGGAAGGGGGCTGCCTTTTGTGTACTAATCATACAGGAAAGACAAAGATTATCTTCCCAAACTGATTTCATTCTCTCTTGCCTGTTTCACGAGTTTCATACATGATGTATTTAGAAGATTATGTGCCATTAGCAAGAAAGACAGATTAGATGGTACAGTTGCAAAAATACAATTTCATTGAGGGAAAATTTTTATAATATATATATATTTAATAATTATCCCTGCAGCCTTAAATTTTATTATATCATAACTTTACAAGAAGCAGTGAAACTAAAATGCAGTACAGTGTAGGAAGGTACTGTTTTACATAAATTAAAAAAAATCTATTCTACCACTTGCACTGCTGTATTCATCGTCATATAAACACTGGAAGCAGTTAAATTATAATTTGTCTAAGATATAGGAAGGACCTGTTCTGAAAAATAAGATCTAGGTATGGCCACATTTTCTTTCATCCGTTTCTCCAACAAACATCTATACTTTGGGATGCTGGAAAGTACACCACATCAACTTACTATAGGAAAATCTTCTAGGATTCCCTCCTTGTATGCTTCACTCTGTGCACCAATATCTACAAGTTTTGCAATAGCAGCAAAATTTCTGTGGTTGAGCACTTGTTGATAATTTGGTATTTTGTGCAGGTGGCATTGGTGGGAAGAGGCAGTATTGCTGCTAACCAAACATTTCCTTCCTATCTTAAACACACACAATTCAATATATGGAAAACACAAGGTCTATAAGTCACTAAAGAGCTCAGTGTATTAATTAATTGTGTATCTTTTATACAAAATCATTGTAAATATAATGTTGCACAAAAACATTTTTTCCATTATGTACAAATCAGACGTTGTGAACAACATTGCTCTCTTGCCATAACTTTTCTCTATAATCTTTTACAAAGTACTCCAGGGAGTGTGGTTCTGTGGCTTACAATATTCTCATTAATTCTGTCATCTGAGAGAGTGCTAGGAGTAGGACACCACCATAATATTCTAAGCTAATGAACAGAAGTCAAATCTAGACAGAATACGTAATTACTGAATTTGTGTAAAACATGGCCTAATTCAGCTCAAATTTGTATTGCACATATGCTTGGCTTGCTATAAAAAATATAAATACACTGTGTCAGACCCCAAGCTAAGCTCCCAGACAACCTCAACTAGCTTCTCTCAATCCGTAAAAACTACAGTTCTACTCCAACATCCCCCTGTATTGCCAAGCTTGTTATGGAGAGTGACCTTAGCAAATCTGGTAAGGAGTCCCATTTTGGTCACTTGTGCCTGAGATCTCATTCCTTCAGTCACTAACCAAAGTATCCGAGTACAGATGAACATGGGCCTGTAAATGGACAGATCTATTCACACACTTCGCTGCTACCATCCAGTTACAAACACCTGCAAAATTGCTGCTGCATACCTTGGACAATATTAAAGTAAAGCTAACCACGGACTGTGATGGACTGGCACACTTGTCCAGGGTTTGTTCCTGCTTTGTACCCTGTGCTAGTTAGGATAGGCTCCAGCACCCACTACAACCCTGTTGAGGACAAAGTGATTTAGAAAAACAGTGACTGATTTTATCTCAGAGTAAGACCACAAGGTGAACCTTCCACCTGGGGACATTATCCCCACCTAAACTGAAGAGAAGTCACACACTTGTGGCAGAGGGCCATGTCCTCTGATTTGGAAATATTAATTCTCATCCAAATTATATTATATTAAGCTTCACACCATTCTAGTAGGCTTCAGCCATGACAGTCTAATAACAGCAAGAGCACAAAGTCATTTTCAAAGAGCAGGCATGTCACTGTTATTTTCTCAAGATGGGTACCTTACAGTCCTCATATGCACCTTTTATATCCTGTCCATGCAGACAATTAAGAGGGAATGAGATTTAAAATGAATGGTCTCAACTTAGTACCAAGTTTGCAGGCAGCAATGCATACAAAGAGGGAATTGTATTGTCCAAAGAAAACGTTTGGTCCCTGGCTATATGCCATACTGTAAATCAGCTCCCATGAAACAGGCTGAGGTGCTGTTAGTGGCTCAGATGGAGAACTAACCATCTTTTAAATGATTATACAATGTGGCCTTACAGATTGAGTAGATTACTTACAAAAAGTTATAATTAATGCCAAAGTGAGAATGACAGAAAATGATTGCATCCTCTTAACTCCATGACAATCCTAATATACAGTAAACTAGAAATCCGTTACAACGTATGCTAAAAGTCCACCACTCTATAGTGATGGTGATAGCCTTTATAACATTTATCAAAGGTAAAACACAGACGCGTTTAATAAGTACATTATTTTATACAACAGTAGCAAACTTTTTAAATGTACTTTAAAAAGTCAATGGCATAAAAACAAAAAGCTGTTAGTTCAACTTTAAGTACATTATCTAACTGAATTCTGAATCCTATTCACACAATAAAATGTGAATTAAAATGGAGAGCTCTGTGACATCAGGCCAATTTTAAAACAATCAGCATATTGCGATACCAAGCCATAAATTTTAGGTACAGTATAATGTGACTAAAGCTTACAGGTTTAAAAAGTGGCCCCCTTTTTCATTTCATGATAATTGACTGAGGCTGCAAAATAAAGCCCCTTTTTTCAGAGATCTGCATACATTGCAGCAGAATGAGGCACGCTTTAAACAAACACCCCGTTAATTCGATCCTACCTTAAAGTCGTCCTTCTTACCTTTTTGTGTGATATATGTAATGGGAGATGCAGAGTCTATCTGAGCACCCCCGATGTGAGCCATGCCTCTGAGCTCCACTTGTCCACTTGGAACTGATGAACAGGAAGAAGCCTGTGGCTGTTTCAGCTGCTTCAATTGTAAATCTCCAGTGGGCTTTGGCACAGTCTCTGAAGGAGCTTGATCTGCCGTCCCGGCAGTGGGCTGCATGGAACTGGAGGTGACTGCACTTGGAGTCACTGGAAAAAAAGCATCCTTATGGTCCTTTGTGCTTTTCGGAGTAGTGGGAGTGTCTGTGGTTGACTGGGAGGAAAGTTTAAAACCAGAAATTCAAAAACCTATTTCTTCAAGTAGTGAAATAGTACTAAGTCTGTTGCAAATCTGTCTTTATTACTATAGTAGTGTACAATTATCATACATATTGTAGCATTCTATTTACTCAACTTTAAGAAAACATTATTAGAACCATGACATTAATAACATATACTTACTTTGTTTATGATTTCCAGTTAGTAATTAAAAACACACCAGACAAAGCTGTACTATTGCTGCTGCCCCCCCAAAAAAATGATGCTGCAGGATGTAGCCATTCTCTTCAAGAACTCATTTTGCCCCTCTTCTCTTATTTCTCAGTCCCTCCCTTTAAAAGAGCTCTCTCACAATGAAAAGGGCTCTGTGAGTAAAACCTTTAACAACATCAAGAGTGAACAGCAAGGAGGCACCATAGCAACCGAGGACATGCAACTGCAGCAAACAAAATGGATACAACTCTTGTTAGAGTCTCCCACACTTCTTAAATGAAGACCATACCTGCAATTTTTAAATCAATAACTGGCACAATGCTTCACACTCCAGTTGCTGGAAATATGAAGTCTTGCCTGGCATAACCCACATTTTTAAATTACTGGACAATCTGCATTTAGAAATAATCCACTTTGCTAAATTAAAATATGTAAAATCAACATTAGATTATAAACCCTGGCTATTACTGAAGGACCTTACTTGATAACCACCATCCTAAAATATTTCAGACCACAGCTTAGCTAATACATGCTTTGTGGTCAGCTTCCGGCCATGGTGTCATACTTCTGCCTTCTGCCATAAAGCCTAATACAATTTTACTTTCACGTTTAAAGACATGATATAAGAATATGCTACTTAAAGATAAAGGGAAAAGTGTCTCCCATCTGCCAATTATTAAAAATTACCCACAGTATGAATTAAGAATAGCTGGTCAAAGAATAATATACTGTAATATCATATTCTTAAATCATTTATTCTGTATTATGAGACTGTGATATTTTGCAGAGTGGGGAATCCAACAGATTCTTTTTAGGCTGCTACAAGATGAAACACATTAAAATATCACAACTTTAGCTCGACTTAAGCTCAGTATACATTTTCCACCCTTACAGATATGTTGATCCAGTGAACCTCAATTCTCTAATATCTGGTTACCATGGCAAGCAGGGAGATATCAGCTGAACTGCTCAAGAGGCAGTATTCCTGAACATTTACGATGCGTTATAGAAGGCAGGCCATAAAAGGGAGTTTACTCCTTTCCTCATTTTACTTTTTTTACTGTAAATTTAAAAATTTTCAGGTCTTTAATCAAAATCTAATATTAAACAAAGAGCATCTGGGTATACAATTATCATTTTGTTTGACTTATTTATGTAACTTACTGAATACACCAAATATCCAGTACCAGCCAGAACTGTGTGAAAAAGTAATTGGCTGCCTTTAAACATCTTGCCGCAACACCTCTGTTGTGTTTAGGTCTGGACTTTGACCAGGCCAGTCCAAAACTTTAATTGTGCTTTCTTTTAGCTATTCTGGTGTGGAGTTGCTTTTGTGGTTTGGATCATTGTCTTGCTGCTTGTCCCAGCTATCCTTCATCTTCAGCACACATAATGGATGACCGAACATTCTCTTGAAGTACTTTCCTGATAGACAGCAGAATTTATGGTTACTTCAACTATGGTCCAGGTACACCATGCAGTGTTGTGTTTGCTTTTTACCACCTATAATGGGAGCCACATCATTCAAAATATTACAGGGGATTATCTAAGAATTTTTTGGTAAGTAGTTTTTTCCGATCATTCTCTCTCCAGTGAAGCCTAGTTTTGCCAGAACTCTTGTATGATTCTTGAGTCATAAACGTAGCTCTGTGATGCAGAAGAATCCTGCAGTTCTTCAGATGTTTATAGCATCGTTTTCAAACTGCAGCTTCATTTTACACATACTGTACCCTTGCAGTAATTCTCCCAAGCCTGACCATCCAGGAAAGATTCACCACTAACTGTCCCCGGGTGTTTCCGTATGGAGATTAACTCTCACCGTACTTCGGTGTAGTTTGATCCAACAAGCCTAAGACATGGTGTTTGTAGCTCAGCCAGGAAGCTCTTTTAATTGTGGCATTATGTGCTCAAGCCTGGCTCTGTACTATCAAGTCGACTCTAATATTCCTTTATTTGGATTGATTTAACTGTGTTGCTTTTTAACACAGTTCCAATTGGTGTTAGATAACTTTGTTCATCAGGTAAGTTAACAAATAGCATTAGTAAATAAAGTGTTATTTGTTCTGCGGTGGGTTGGCACCCTGCCCGGGATTTGTTCGTGCCTTGTGCCCTGTGTTGGCTGGGATTGGCTCCAGCAGACCCCCGTGACCCTGTGTTCGGATTCAGTGGGTTGGAAAATGGATGGATGGATGGATGGTGTTATTTGTTTACTCATGTGTTCTTTAACTAATATTATATTGTGTTTGAAAACTTGAAAATATTCACTATCAGATATATTCAATATAATGGAGGAAAGCTGGAAAGGATAAGTCGTATTTCATAGCACTATGCATGTCCACTTTTCATTTTCACTTTATAATACTGGCAAAATGTAACATGTAGAGAGTGGCCAATGCCTTTTACCTTCAGAAACAACTTACTGTTCAGTTAATGAAGCATAATCTGGGCAGAGTATGCTGTTTAAAGCAGGCACACAGGTACTAATGGAGTGTTTGCAGGAAAAAAAAAAAAGTGTGTGTGTGTGTGTGTGTATGTATATATATATATATATATATATATATATATATATATGCAAATATCAGGAGAATTTAAATATGTGAAATGCATATACAGTATGTGGATAATAGCAGCTTTTGAAATGCACATACACTAAAATGAAGTCATGTTAATCATGATAAAGTGCTCAAAAGATTTCTAATCAATGCTGTGAAAATTTGCCGAATAAATGTAATATTAAAGAAAACCAGAGTAAACTTGTAACAAAATTTCTAAATTGCCACTTACCATATTAAATTAATAACAGTTACCCAACACCTGTATACCCTTATTTTCTATAACAGCTGACTAAAGTTCATTGATAATAAGACTCCGCTGACAGACTGGTGCCAGTGCGATTTAATCTAACCCTCATCATATCCCAACTTTCACCAAGAGAGTGAGGTAGTATTCACAAGGCGCATACAAGAACAACATGCCTTAATCAATGTAAATTCCTCAAGAAATGAGGGAAAAAAAAAAAAAAATCTGTAAAAACTTACCAATCAAAGAAAGGTTACAAAATTATTCGTTAAATTCTGGAAGGCCAGGATACTACAATGAGAGCGATTATCTTCAAATGGAGAACATTTTTAACAGCAGTGAATCTTTTTAAGAAAGGCCAGCCAGCAGAAATTATCGCAAGAGCACCAAAATGACTTCTTCAAGAAATCAGTGGACCACAGAATACCTTTCCAAGGAGCTGCAAGCCTCGGTAGCCTCAACTGAGTCAGCGTTTATGACTACACAATAAGAGGGAAACTGAGTCAAGGTGAGAGACATTGGAGAGTAGCAAGGTGGAAACCTCATCTATTCAAGAGAATAACAATAGCTAATCTCAAATTTGCAAAGAAACATCTTGATGGACCCCAAGCCTATTAGAATAGTGTGATAGGGACAGAAGAGTCAAAAGTACAACTACCTGGACAACACCACTCACACTAATTCTGGCATTTGAAAGTGAGATCATTGTACTTAAATTTAAACATGAAGCAATGTCTGGAGATGCTTAGCTGATTCAGGACATAAAATCCACACTTTACAAGAATATTCTTCAGAAGAATGCCTAATCATTTGTCCGTACATTAATAAGGTGACAAAATCAGCAACTGAAAAACTCCAAAGAAAAATATTTAAAGTTGTGGAGTGGCCTTGACAAAGTCTTGACTTGAAGTGAAAAGAGATGCTGTGGTGGCAGGACCTCAAACAAGCAGTTGACGCTCACACAACTACCAATGTATCTGAATTAAAAGTAGTTCTGGAAAGAAGAGTGGACAATGTGAACGACATAAATCACATTATTGGAAATGTTTAGCTGCAATTATTGCTCAAAGGTGCTTCAATGACGTATCTAGGGGCAATTACTGTACTTCATTTCTTTATTCAAGGAAATGAGATATCCAGCACATAGCGTTCATCTAGGTAATGAACGATTTAAAATCTTGTGTGTGTTCACTGCGGTTTTCTCTCTCTAATATTGCAATGTCTGAAGCAATTCATGGTGTAAAACTGCCAAAACAGAGAAAACCAGGAACAAGGCAATACTTTTTCACAACACGGTATATGCTTAGTGTTACTCCAGCTATTGTTGCCAATATATTTGTGGGTTGTGCATCTGGCTAACATTTTGTAGCAAATGTGATTAAGTATTGGGTGGTCCAGATCTAATTATGTAATTTTCATTACGCTATAACTTATTAAGTTTATTACATAGAAAATCACCCGAAAAATCCTGGACCATCGAGAAGTGTGCAAACTGACGACATGAAGAATCGTCCCCGCATAAATCAAAGTCATCCAGACGATCTGGATCTGCATAATTAGATCTGGACCACCCTGTATATACTTTAAAGGTTATATTTTCACAACTATACATCCCATTATTAAAGAATTATCACAAAACTGGCACACAAAACACTTGACTCTACAGCAGATTGCAAGAAAGTGGTACAAAACACACTGCAGATTTTATTATTTTGTAAAGTGCACAGATAATGTATTATTTTATTATAATTCATATTTTCTCCCAAGTGAATACTTTTAACATTCTAATATCGCACTAGTTTTATATTGCCTCTAAGAAGTCTGAGCTTTGTTAAAGGAGGATGTGAACGTCTTTTTGGTTTGTGTTGGTTATTTAAGATGAATTCTTTTATTTCTACTGGTGTTCTGTGTATGGGTTATATCTCTAAGTTAGCTCTGTCATTGATTCTCAACTCTGACCAGTGTCAGGTAAAGTTTCTTACTTTACTGGTCCACAGATGCGCAAGTAAGCACTGGGGCAATGGATAGCATCTTGCTGGGAAATCGTACAATGACATTACTTCTCAATGGTTTTTCCATTTGCTAGGGAAAAAAAAAACATTTACCACCTGTCCAATCACATATAAAACCCTTTATTATAATACTTAATAAAACTTGTATTGTGCCCCCTACCCTGTGTAAACATCTGATACACTAAGTCCTTTAACTTTGACCTTCACACTCTGCACTTGGCAAACATTAATTCAGCTTTTATACAGCTTCCTTTGTGTCGGTGAGGCTTCCTCAGTTCTATTATTCATGCTGACACAGAACACCCACCTTTTCTGTCTTGCACTTTTAAATTTTCTATTGCTGCATTGAATTCTTTTGAAATGGGCGCTAATGCACTTTAGTGAGTTAATGATAGTTTACTGTCCTGTTAGTTAATTCTCCTATATTTGTAATGCATTGGTATATTTTCCAGATGGATGCCAAAACGACATTTTACATATAAGTCATAGGAGTTTCTGTTGGTACATCTTGTATTGTAAATATTGTGTGATACTGTCCTGTTTTATTTCAATCATTACTACTGTTAGACCATCTGCCTGGTGTTTATTATTTTAGTTTATGAGTTACTTCAGTCTAAAACATGTTATGTAATGGCTGGTACAGAGCAGAGATATCTCAAACTGTACTACAGCAAAAGAATTTCTGAATTTTCTAAAGATGTGCTTTAGTAAATAATGTAACTGCCTAATAAAAAAATGTAAAACAGTCTTTGTTTTATATAACATATTATATTACTACGTGTGCCCTCACAGCATGACCTCTGTGTGGTATGGCGTGACTCTGTAACACTATGATCAGTAAGAATAGGGTTACCCATGACCAATTAGTCTAATAGGAGGCCCTAAAAAGGGACAATCCATAACTGACCCTCATGAAACTTGTGTTTAAACTGAAGAGAATCTCACTGGGGACAGTGGTACAGGAATGGCGATTCATAATCTATCAGAAGAAATATCATTTCCACAATCAGAATTCAGAAATTTCAACTCTCTAAGAATTATGAAAAGTAAAATAACTAAATAACTGTATAAAGCTACACAGGAGAAACAGAGGATATTTCTTACCTTAAGGAAAAACAGAAATTAAAACAAAAATGGAAAACACCAAAAAAAATGACATACTCTATCTGTAATATCATGAAAGCTCATTATTATTAACACAAGTCTGCCACAAATATTTAATGCAAAGCGTTACTGCAGGGCAACTGTTTTACATGTTTGCTGTACCTTTTATTTCACTTTCCATTGTTTTAAAATTGTGTTTAAACTTATTTCGGGTTTCATTTCAAATTTGTTGCACTTTATAGTTCCCCATTCCTGTTTTCATATACTAGGCCTGTTAAAAGTTTTATATTGCTTTTGATTGAAACCCTCCCAAACTTAGTAACGGTACAAGATTACAGATCAAAGCGTTACATTACAAATCTGTTTGAAGCTACCATTTGTACGGGATGTGCAACAAGGTGAAATTATATTTATGTGCCAAATTTCCCATTCCTATTAATTACCCGTTTCAGTTCCAAACATTAAAGTCTCCTGCAATGTTCTGGTTTGCAATGTCCATAAACAAAAGTCAAGTTACTTATAAAAGCACAAGCTGATCTAGACAGGAACATCAAACTCCTGGGTTAACTGTACGTGGCATGTTCAAAAGTAAAGAGCTCAAACGAACTAATAGGACATAATGGCTTCTGTCAGCTGAACCAGGTCTCTCGATTAGATGCCTACCCTATGCTGTGCTGTAACTGAAGCCCAATGTCTTAGGAAAATTCCCAGGCGAAGCAGGATAACACAGCCAGTGCACCTTATAAATTAGCAATTGTCAATAATAGAGCTTTTAAAAGATTATTAGAGGTTCCAGGCAACTAATGAGGCTTCCAACCCAGCAATACAGCACATATCAAATACATATTTAATACTTATTTAGTGTGCATTATTGGAGTTACAGTAAGTGAACTCTAAACACAATTGAATAGGGTTTATGTGAACTTTTGATGCCTAAGATTATTAAACAACAAAAATCTGCTTATGTGGATTTGAGCCAAAAACTAGGTTGAGACTATCTTCACATTTATTTTATTGTTTATATTGTTTAACTCAAAGTTTGAAAATTGTATTATTCAAATTGGTAATAAAAGTCAAATGGGACATTTGTAAATATGTCTTATTTATATATATAAAGAAAAGATGATCTTTTAACATGACCTAATTGACTTGCATACAAGTCAAGCTGTGTGTCAGCTGAATAATTATTCCACTAAAGAAAAACCCACTCCACAAATAAAACCAACTGAATGTCTGTGCTGTATTCACACCTTTCTAGGAAACAATGCTACAGTATACTTTTGATTAACATTTGTCTTACAGGAACCCACAGTTTGTCTCGATGACAGTTCTTGGGTGTTGATATGTTTATCACATTTTATATTCAGCAAAACAAAACTAAATCTGATGAATTGCATAGCGACTCATGAAAGTCAAACCCTCCTGGCAAATTTTCAAGCTCCACTGTGATGTACACTGTGACCCAAATGGTGCATCACTTACCCTGCCATTGCTAGACCGTCGCTATTTCCAAGTGCTGTAAAATGGTGATATTCTACTTGAAAAATAACACAACTGTTGTGAATGGCCAGCAACAAATATATCAAACTAGTAAACATGTTCTCTTAGATAATTAGCATACAATAGAATAAGCCTTATTTTCAGGGAGATATTGTTATAAATCAAAATATAGTGACGGGCAGTAAAATGAAAATACAAATTACAATTTCATAACTTGCGCAAAATTCTAAAATTTTATGTTAACTCTTACCAATAATCTTATTAAAGTAAAAAAGATGGAAAATGAAATGCTAAAAGAATACAAAATAACAGGGGCCATAAATTATACATTGCTTCAAATTATTTTTAAATATATTCTGTTCATATTGATTTATGTAAATGAGATAGTAAATGTGACTTCAATAGGATTTATGGTCATCTTTCAAATATCATATTTTATGTTTCTGTAAGCTGTGTAAGACAAACCCAAAATTGTTCAACTAGTGCACCAACCTGTATGACTACTGCCTGCCTGTGGAGGATGGTGTTACAGTAGAAATGGATGATCATCATCATATAACTTAATTAAATAATAATGAAAAGAGGATAGTAGCATGATGTGTATATAACCAAAAAAAAAAACTGCCACTGGACAATCATAACTTTTGCTTATGACTGTATTCCCCCATCCTAAATACTAAATCAAAAATTTGTGGGTATTCCTGACCCGCTAGTCCAAGAGAAAGAGAAACAATGTGTCAGAACCAATGGAAAGTTGGCATGAAGGCTGAACACTTGCTGGTTGAGGAGGGCAACTCAAGATCCCACTCACTACCCTTTTTGTCTTTGAGGTGGTAATACAAAGTTCCCAATTAGACTGAGGCAGTACAAAAGCTACCTAAACAGAAAGGGCCATCTAGGGGCTATCCTGAATTAACAGGTGCTGGGACTATTCAAGAATTATTGGCTGGAGTTCCTATAGCTTAATTTTGGAGCAAAGGCTCCTGGGCAGAGGGACTGACTTGAGAAAATGTGTTTTTAATTTGACACTTAAACCATATCATCACAAAGGGAAACATGTCTGCTAAGTAGAGTTCACAGCGAATGCAGATGTACGCATTAGTGCAACAGAAACCTTTGTTGGGGGTCTTTCACATTGACGACTTGCAAACCACAAGACTGTTACAACTGTGAAGATATTCGGAAAGCCAGTGAGTAGCAAGAGCATATATTAATATAGCCAAAGTCGCACGGAAGTAGTATTACGTAGAGTACATCGTTACAACAAGAGTATTACTATGGAAGTTTATTCCTGCTACACCAAAAACAAATTTTAAGTCTTACAATATTTCACAAAAGCACAACATTTTTTTTGCGAAGATATTACCTACTGCAAATATGTACATGTATGCCTTACTAATCTAGTGACCGCTACTGAGGAAGTGTTCAAGCACACAATCAATATATGCATACATTTAGTTTTAATCAGGTTAAAGTTCAGTCAGTTTAGTAGAGATGTTTCAACATAGAGGCAGAGCAGAGTGACAGTGCAGAGATGTCATTCCTCACAGTGCTACGGTCTGCATGTTCTCCCCATGCATGGGGTGATTGATCGGCGTCAGTGAGTGTGCTTAACCGAGTATAAATGCTTGTTTTAAAACTGAATACTGGAAATGTGTTGGAAAAACTTCTCTATTAACAAAATAACTTTAGTCCTTCATGTGCAGTGAAGTAGATAACATCCGTCCCACTTTTCCTTCTCAAATCCAAACCCCTGAAGATTTGAGGTATAAACACTAGCTGCTGTGCCACCAGATGACATGCTTTCAAAATGTCAACAGCATACAGTACAGTCTTTTCTGGCTAGCTGTGCAATTGACCCCTCAAAGTATGGAAGGCATTTGCTGCAAAAAAAGGAAATGAAAACTAAAATTTTTAAATAAAAATGCAATCTCTTTTGCCATTTTTTCCCCACAAAGTCTACATGAAAGGATGCTGAAAAAATCAAAAACCTTTTCATTTTTCCATACCCATCTTTGTGTGTCAGTGTCATAATTCAAATGCAATCCCAGCTTTAGATTTGCTTTTTGCTCATGACATAATAACTACTTAAATGAAAATGAATGTTTTTTTTTCCATTAGGTTTGCAGTACATATGAGCCAAAATTAAAAACTCAAAATGGAAATATCAATTGCAAAGTACCTGTTTGGATATTCATTTTCAGCCTGAGCAGCAATGAGGCTGCAAAAATAAAAAGCCAAGCGCAAATACACACTGGCGCCACCTGCTTGTCATTCAATTCTCATTTTCCACTTAGCATTTTCATTTTCAAGTTCTCAACATGCAAATATATTTTAATTAGTGTGGGCCAGTGGCCGTTGCCTCCATATGTGACTGACGCTTTTTTAGATGGCACCAGCAGTTTCTAATAAGATGGAAAGTGGTGTTCAAGAAGTAATGAGAGAGTTAATTTAATTTTACATTACTAAGATGCTAAATTATTTTAGATAGGCTTGGAGATGCTGAGGCTCTCACCAGCACAGAGGTAAATTATGTTGTATAGTGGAATTTACGTGAAGATGTACATCGCCTAATGCACAGCACCATGTCGGTCTAAACTGAATATTACCATAAAAGTGATAGTCGTATCTGTTCCATGGAATAAATGGGCACATTATATGATGCTTATGCTTGAAGGAATGTAGGGAGTATGCTTGTTTTTAAAATCTTTTATCACTGTCTGATAAAATGAGATTTTTTTTCTTTGCATTTTAGGAGTACATCAAATATTTATTTTTGAAGAGCAGCTATAAAAACTGCACAGACAAGAGAAGACTGTTTGTATATAACAACTTAACAACAAAAGAGCATCATAACTGCAATGGGAAGGAAGGATCTCTTCAAAGAAGGATTTCATCTGCTGCTGGAGTTAGTGTCAGCTGCAGTGTTGACTACACGATCAAACAGCATGTGGTTTGTCACCGACACCACCTAACTACTGTGCACATCTTGTCTGCACTGTCTTTTGCAGCCAAGTAGCTATTTCATGCATGCTTGCACACAGAATGTTTGTGAATTTGTGCTGTTTATATGACAAATCAGGCTAACCATTTAAATAAAAAAAAAAGTGAAAAAGGATTACCACTCACAAAAGATGATGGAAAAAAAAGACATACTTTTAAATATCTATATTTGTAGTATGCAGACTTATTACACCACAATTCTGGAGTTGTCTTAATCTTTGGCTTATCTGACTGAGTAATTCAAAAAGCTTTTAACCATCTACAATCTTGATTTACACAGGTTATCAAGTCACTCCCCGTGATTATTAGACAACATAAGTTACATTCTTCTCTCATCATCTGAGGTCATTACTTTAACTTAGGAAAGTTGGAAAAAGATTTCATGTAACAGAGTACCTTGCAGCAAAATTTTCAAATTGTCCACTTCTGGTTTCATAGTCTGCATTCAGTTCTATGCAATTTCTTTCACATACTGTCTTCAATCAACTTTACATACCAAAGAAAGGAGAATAACTCTCTCAGCTCCTGATCACTACTACCACCGTGTCTGTACCTCCATCTACAAATTCAGCAAATATCCAAAGTACCATAATATAGAATAACAGTATAGACAGAAATCAAATTAATTTTTTTAAAGATTTTATGTCTAACAAATACATAAGCATCCAGTATCCCTTTGACAACTAGGGTAATGCTTGTTTGCAGAAGACATCCCAAACAGCTCTTTTTTTATGAAGTTGCCTCAAGCAGCCAATCGAGTAAAGAATCCCTCTCAATACTCCCATTAATACGCACTGAACTCTTTCAAATGCTCCAGTCTTTGCTCTTTCCCATATTCATCTTCAAGCCTACATCCACAAACTTTTCAAGTCATACAGGTCAAACTAAACACTTTAGATATCAGTAGAAATAGGGCATGAAACTGCCAGCCAGTTATCATACTGAGTCTTTCTGTATGTTTCAAGTCTACATAAATGTTATACTTAAAATACATGAACCAAATCAATAATTTCTAAACACTTCTAAAGACCTGAATTCTGAATTTGCGGAATTCTTCCATCTTCTTTGTATCCAGTACCTTAAATCCTCAAAAATTAAAAAGGAATCCATAATCTGTAATTCTCAACAAGGGTGAGTGTTGAAATTTAAAAAAAATGAAAAGCAGCATCTCCTGACCACGGAATCCATTCTAATGTCTTTTAAGCTCTGTGACTTGGCTGTAGACAAGCGGTCAGTGTCAACTTGGCTTATACATGCTGTCTATAATCCAAGCTTTCCTTGTCATAGCCTCATTTGGAAAATCTATTTAATATTTCTGTGAATGTAAACCAGCTGAGTCCAGTTGATATTTGTTTCCCATAATAGATATGCATTTCATATACAAAACGGATTAATTTCTCTTCAAATTCTGTTGTAGATTTTACAGTTTACACACAATCTAACTAGATTGAATATTTTTAAAATTGAATTTACCAAGTCTTTGCACATTTTTACAGCATGCCAATAAACAGCGAGTGTACTAAAGTTCACGTTCATATTTTATTATGGTCAGATACATTTCTTACCTGTTTTTGTGTTGAGGTGGCCAGTTGTATCTGACAGAACTTCACAGCCTGCTCCAAAGCTGTGCCTTCATCCACCTGAAGTACAGAAAGCATTCAAAGTTATTCAAACATTACAATTCAGTTTCAAGTAAAGAAAGATACCAAACATCCACTGGAACAAAAAAAAACCAATTAAAAGCTTTATTAATTTTTTATGACAGTTCAAAGGTTTAATTACAAAGACACCAACACCATAAATTAAACTCTGACTTTTTAAATATTGGTTTTAATAAATGACAAAGTTCAAAACTTTGCTTCCCTCGCTTAAAGTAACTAACTAATACAGAAACTGGATCAAGTTGTAAACCTCTATATTGTTCTTACACTCCTGAAATATTTTTGAGGTAATTAAAATAAATAAATAAACATACATACATACATACATAAAAATATTCATCTGCATAGACTTAAAAGAACAGACTCTCATACTGTATTATAGGTTAGCTGCAGGATTCACCCTGGTTAGCTAGATGTCCTAAATTAACAAAACAAGATTTATGGAGTGCAGATAGAGGACTGTGGCTGTTGGCTTTTATATTCACTATGTTTCATATTTCTGGAAAAGTAGCAACACTCCACTTCCTGATGAGGGTGACTGTATTAACAAGCCAAGCTGGACTGAATATTTCACCCTAACCTTAACAGCAGCTTCCATTTCCTCCTGTTGAATTTCCTTGAGACTCTAAGATAAGATAAGAGGTCGGCTGTAATCTCCCCACAGTGTCCTTGATGCATCTTTAGTGTTGTATGATGGGCTGTGCTCTGGGAGGAACACTGCTGCTTCTCCAAAACACCTCCACTGGATCACTCCTCTTGATCCAAAGAAGCCACAGTTCTTCACCAAGGTGGTCTTGCATTGTTGACTTTCTAAATTACACCCTACTATTCTGGAAAAGATGTGTGGAGCCCCTCTTTTAACCAGCAAGAGTGGATTAGATTCAGGCATGTTAGACCTTGGTAATGGAAAATGCAGCATTTTGTCCTTAAGTATGATTTAAATGTTCTTCCTTGATTACAGATTAGTAAATCATTTATCAACATGGCATGAGAATGTCCGTAAAATGTGAAAGTATGTCTTTCCGGTTGCTATCAGTTTCTTTTTCATATGAAGTGGACAAAGTTTTTTTTTTCCTTTACATATATGTGCTATTTTCAGCAATGGAGACACACTGTCTCAAAGCCGACTCAAGTGTAGTTTGTCATTCATTTTTGCCCTAATAAGGCAGATTTCCCGAGTGATGAATCTCACATTAAACTCACATCACACATTTTAAAACTACTTACAATACAAAACACTATACAACAGTGAAAAAACTGAAAAGCGTTCAATAATGTCTAAAGACACTTAAAATTAAAAGCAAATATTGATTGTCATGTTGTGACCAGCATTCTAATACTGAGCAAAAATGTTGGTGGTTTTGCTGTAAAGTAGAAGGAGGCTAAGCTATGAATCCGTCTGTTGGCTTCATGTCTCTCATAACACAAGCTCTTCACTGAGAACCAAACCTAGACCAGCATTTGTATATATGCTGGACAAGAAAAGAGGTTAACTGTACTGGAAGGTCAGAATGGTTTGCAATGTTACATTCTGGGTTTGAATTACAAGGCATGGAGATTACATGTGACCCCATGCCTTGTGTGCCCGATGTTGAAAGGGTAGGCTTTGGAACCCTCAACTCTGAAATGGTTTAAACAGACTGAGTAATTCAGGGATTAAGTTTAGTTCTTAAGTACTCACTTTTTGAGTACAACCAATGGTGCAGAGGAGGCATAGATAAAGAAACCGAAAAATATTAAATCAAAATGTATAAAACTGAAAAATGCTCCCTAAAAGAGCATTGTATTACTAATTAACCTGGCATCAAAATTTCCAACAGAAACACAATTGCTGTAAAAGAATTTATAATGCAAAGTAACATACTGCACATTATTGAAGTTATGTTACCAGGCCAACATTCACTATGAATGGGTTTGTCCTCTTGAGCTGTATGCACTTTGAGGATTTAATTTACATACCCGATTACATTCAATGAGAGATTTTCAAACATTTAAGTAAAACATTAGAATTAAAAAGGAATTTTAGTTGCAGGTCTGCTTTGTGTCATAGCCGGTATAGACAGATAGATAGATACTTTATTAATCCCAAGGGGAAATTCACATAATCCAGCAGCAGTATACTGATTAAAAAAAAATAATAATAAATTAAATAGTAATAAAAAATGAAAAAATAAAAATAAAAAAGCAGACAATAACTTTGTGTATGTTAGCATTAGCATTTACTCCCCCGGGTGGAATTGAAGAGTCGCATAGTGTGGGGGAGGAACGATCTCCTCAGTCTGTCAGTGGAGCAAGACAGTGACAAAAGTCTGTCACTGAAGCTACTCCTCTGCCTGGAGATGATCCTGTTCAGTGGATGCAGTGGATTCTTCATGACTGACAGGAGTTTGCTGTATTCACCAAACTATAAAAATACACTGTTAGTGCAGAGGAAAAAAATAAATAAACAGTATTCAATCTTGGGGGGTTTTAACACTTCTGATATCTAACCCCATTGAGGAACAGTAGCCACGTCATTGTCCGGTCACCTCGCACAGAGCAGTTACTAGCAAATCAAACTAATAAGTAGGTGTTCAAGCACAGAACTGAGCAAGTGAATGGCCAAAAAAAGAAATAGAAACAATCCAGCAAAAACAATGAAAGGGTGTTGCCCAATATTTGGATTTTATGATAATTAGTCTGTTATTTGGTATATGACTTTTTCCATTCATCAATTTATACTATATATATATAAAAAAATGGGTTTTTAACAGAACTACATCCTCCTTGTATAGCCATAATTCATGAATACTTTCACACTCTGTATACAGTAACCTTTCATAAATATTTCAGAAATTATAAATAAACCCTGGCTTCAAATATCTAATTACAGTTGGAGAAACAAAAATAAAAAAAAGCAAAAAAAAAAATATTTTAGTTAAGTAAAAGGTTTACAAGGCAATGTTAACAAAATATTAAAAAAACAACAAAAGAACATTAAAATGGCAACGTAAAGGATGAACTTCTTCAAAGAAAGTATTTTTTATACTGCTGAAGTTAGTGTTATCAGCAGCAAACAAATATATATTAAACTGGTTATGAGCAAGCACTTATATACAGATGAAGAAACGGTCAGGTTTTTGTTTCTCAATTGAAGTTACTATAAACCAACGGCTCTGCATACATGAAACACTTCCTTTAACAAAAATAATTTCTTTTTTATATAGCAGGATGCACACTTGTATTTAAACAAATTCATGCTTCACTATTACATAATTCTATCTCGATAGCTAAGGGCTCATGTTACTTGGCAGTTTCAGAATGCAGGCAACCAAGCTGATAATGACTGATAAAACATCTGCTTTACTATCAAATGATGTCCCACCATTATACAAATCACTCAGAGGAAGCAATTCAAACACGTCTTCAAAGCCAAGAAACAGAGATGTTCCAAAAAAAAAAAAAAAAAGTGCTGGTGTTTTCTCTTTGGGTCCAAACAAACATTAAAAATTGGTTTATTAGAATCATCAATGACTATGAAGTGGTCCTCAGTGATGGGGTGTGTTGGTGCGAGTGAATCGAACCAGTGATGTTTATTGGCCCAGCTCCTGATGCTGCACAGACAATCGGAGATCCACTGCAACATGATATTAGAACAAGTGGATTCATTAAAATGACTGAATGAGTTACCTGAGAGGGACCCTACCAATCTGAAGACTCTCTGAATGTTACCATCTGTACATCCATATGAAATTTTATGAGGTCAGCATATAAATTGAATGTAATTCACTAAAAACCAAGGGGAACCAAAGGGAATATTAGGCAGATCGTTTTTAGGGGCTGTGAAAGACAGCCAGGTGTCTGTGCTAGGGATTTTATTGAACTGACACATCTAACAATTCTATATCTTAGTCAAAAAAAAAATCTGTGGGTGTATGCACTAATCAATTATAAAATACCAGTGACAGCACACTGTACGATAATGTGCAGTGAATACACTTGACTTGAGCATTCCTAGTTTTCATCCTCTTTCTCTGTACATTTAACATTCGTTTGCTGAGAGGTTGATGCAGTTGTTGCTTCCTAAGCAGCTCTTCTCTTCTCCACCCTAGCGGCCCGCTTCTTCTCTTCTTCCGTAGGCATATTTTTTGCTTTAAAACTGATTAAGTCAGTGTTTGTGTTGCGATTACTTGGTATGTTTTCTTAAATTTTTCACTTAAGCTGGCACTTAAGTCTTCAATCTTCCTCAAGAATGATTTAGGATATGAAGAGGTAGGGGAAGTGACAGCAAAGGTGGTAGGGAATGAGAACGGTGCCCGTACGCATTTGCTGCATGGTCGTCATGCTGGCCTGCCGAGAGTTGATTTTACAATAAAATAAAATAAAAATAAAAAGAGGAATAAACTCTTGAGGTCAATCATCACCCCGAAAGCGGATAGTAGACATCACGTAGTATATGTGCACCAAATTTCAGAATAATAGGTCAAACAGATTGTAAGCTACAGGTGATTTACAGTCCTGGACAGACAGACAAACAGCCACGGTAGTGCATTATATAAGAAGACAAAAAAAAACAAAAAAAAAAACAAACAAACTGACAAAGCCCATTTTTTCTGTGTCAATGGATCAGAAAGTCACCCTTTGACAATATTGTCTATAACTGAAAATGTTAGGTTTATCACTTAACATTCTGTAGTTGTAACCAGACATCACCAAAAGATTGTTTTCTAATGTATAAAAAGGCTAACAGCATTCGTAGGATTTACGTATAAACAAAATGTAAAAGCCCATACAGAGAATGTGCCTACTGTCCTTTTGACCGTTTGACGGCTCCTTGCTGTGGGTACTCAGAGACAGTTTAGCTGTGCAAAGCCAGCAATTGTTACTATAGATTTTAAAATTGGCCACCCAGGGTTTCTCAGAGTAAACTAGCAATCGGAAGATCACACAAACACTCGGGAGTTCTTGTGAGGACAACAGAGTCAATTTCAGAAAAATGTGTGGAAAAAATGAAGACAAACCAGTGTGTCAATTAATTTCATTAATTCAAGTATGCAAAGCTATGACCCATCCATTGATGCTTATTCTTTCAAATTGTATTAGTTTAATATAGACAGGAGTTCCACTTTCTAAAATACTACAGGATAGTAATGGTTTATTCACTAATAATTTACAGTATATTAAAAAACTTCCAAAAACTTTAAAAAAAAAAAGAAAAGTAATCAAACTAGTCAATTGTCTACACATTCACCTATTTGTACCTACTGAAGTAGTTCACACTTTTAACAGTCATGTTTTAAACACTTTTTGTGCATTAATGTCACTTGCTACAGCCTAAAGTGTAACCAAAGGACACATGTCAGCAAGCAACTTTCTTATTTATTGTCTGCTTAGAGTTCTTAATGATGTGGTGTTCTTTTTGTAAAGCATTTCAGTGAGTTAGATAGAAAACGGATGAATTTCCTAGTAGTACAGATTTTGTCTAAGTAAATGGAAATCAGATAAACAGCTTGTTTTTTTTTTATATAATGAAACATGGTTTTATTGTATATTCAGGCCTTATGTATACAAGTCAAATTATGTGCACTAACATATTTGGGAAAATAAATATACAGTATAAGTGCTATTTTAACCATTAACACATAGGGGAATTCAAACTGACATTTAAAAAGCAAAGTACGTATATTTTGTCGTGATCTACTTGTTGAATTAGAGTAAATTAATTTTATTGTGATTCATTTCATTCTCTTATACAGTTATACAGTCAGATACTTGCTGAAGTACATAATCCTATTCACACCACCATCCTTAAACACGGCATATCATTATTACCAACACTAGCTTTCCTTCATTTTTTGACCCAGCTTCTTAGTTGCAGGATGACAGACGGGTGTTGTGTCCAGAACATTTGTCTGATACTCTCACACAGACACAAGTAGGTCATCCAGTAACATAAATGCATTGACTTAGAACATGGGAATAAATCCGACTTCTAAGTAGAAAACTAAAGGCACATTCAGTTGAAACGTGCCATCCCCTTGTACTTATGACCTTTATGAAGTCAATATAGCCACTTCTGCTTGGACTACAACTGCAGATGGCATGTGTGAGGAAATGATTCAAAGCTTGTTTTGATTTTGGTTTATTCTTTACACCAAAGGTAGGTGTCAAAAACAACACTGATGTAAAAAAAAAAAAAAAAAAAAAAAACCTGTTTAACAACAGTTTAGGGTATATGTAAAAAATACACTGCCTCATGGTAAAACTGTTTGCCTTAATATTTCATAGATAAAATGTCTCATTACTTTACTGCCATGGATGAGTATTACATGGAGAAAAAAAATAAGACAAAATCTTACAACCTTATCTTTCAAAAGGCAACTGTTTAAGGGCAGATTAACACCCCAGTGCATTAACTGTGTTCTTGAAAGAGCAGTCTCTCCTTAAGTGAGCATGAGTCATATCAGGTATTCACCGTTTTTGAAACTGCAGAAAAATGAGTGGGTTTAATTTCCATCCACACAACCTCTTCAGAGCACAGCATGCTTGTGCATGTTTGGAAACCTTTCATACAAAATGCATCATTGGCACTTAGTTTACACTTTTATCAAGTTATTATCAAAATGTTGAAGGATGGCTTGGGCTAAACCACTTAGGTTTAATGTATATGCAGTACACGAACAAACAACTTTCAGGTTACTTTACTGTACTTACACTGCAAAATATGTTAGCAAGCCATCCGAGATTCTACTGCATCGCCTTAAGGAGAACTCCATTAAAATGTGTACAGTGTACATGAATGATTACAGAGTTAAGCAAATCAAATCAGATTGGCCATCAAACAATCAAATGCAGAAATCTATAGCTATTTAAAAAAAAAAGAGGTTTCATGACAGAGAATAACAGGCAGTTACTTTAACTGGTGCTTATGCCCCGTTATGACTGCCACTCAGTTTATTGTTTTTAAGGGAAGCTAGAGTTTTCATTTGAAAAGCCAAACTGGTGTTTTCTTTATCTCCTCATTGACATCAACACAATGGGCACTAGTGAAGAATGATCTAAAGGTGAACCTGAATCTTCAGAACCCTGGCTGATGGATACGAGAGGCTGAACAAACCAGAGTATAGAATGGAGACTGAGAATAATATCTTTGAAATGTTATATTAACCCTCTTACATCAGCATCCACACAATTAAACAGGTATGCCAACTGTACACCATTGATCTTGGCATTTTTGTGTTTCTTTTTACAAAAGACAAACAAAATTTGATTTGATTAAAAGCTGCCACAAAGTTAATGATAATCAGTTAAATTCACAGCAAGAATTAATGGGAAAAAATCCAAATATCTATTTTTTTTTTCACTTTCATTTTCATAATTTATGAAAAACATTGTATGAGCTTGAACTTTAAGAGCTGAAATCACCAATATATATTTTTTTACCTGTTTAATGAGCATATATGTCTCCGACATGATTTCTTCAATCTCTCCCAGGTCATATGTCATGAATTTCTGTCCTTGTTGCCACACTCTGTATGCATCCAGCAGCAGAGTTTTACCAGATTCGGTGTCCTCCAGTAACTTCCTCTTGCGACAGGGCTTCCTTATACTGCTCAATTCTGTCCCACTGCTGGGTAGTGATGCCTGCCCCATTGTGGTGGTTGCTTGCTGCTGTTTGGAACTAATACTCAAATCTTCTAGTGACAGCTCTGGTGCTTTGTTGTTATCTATGGCCTTTTCCGTGCCAAGGGACTCTTTGTTAAAATCCACCTCCAAAGGTTTGCACACAGCATCTGTTCTGCTTGACTCCACCCAAAGGTTGCCATCCAAGTCCATAGGTTCTACGGAACCTGGTCGAGTGCTCTCTTCTCTTGCACGTCTTTCTCCTTGTTGCTCAACAGTATCCATGGCTTGTGGCAAATGACCGCTAGATGCATTTTTAGGACCATTTTCTGAGCCTTGTGGAGCAGCTCCATCAGATAATGCTGGCTTTTTAGGTAGTACACGCTGACTGTCCTCCGCATTAGGTTTATTGGTAACGTCTGTGGTCATCTCGCCCATCAATGACCGGAAGTCTTGGGAAGCTGGCTGATCAGACACCTTGCCATGTTGGCAAAAGACAAAAAAAAAAACCAAAACATTTCATTAAAAATAATTTACATATAATTACACATGCTGGGTCTCTGACTGTAGATCTGCCATTCACACATCCATTTTATAAAACTGCTTTGTGGAACAGAGAAGTAACCTTGCATGAGACACCAGTCACTTGCAGGACAAAATCATGCATCCATCTTTGTCAGCTCTTAATGAGCCATATTATACAGAACAGTTTATGAAGGAAAAAAAAAAAAAAATTGCACATCTTTGGGTTGTGGAGGAAGTGACCTGAGACAGACACAGACAATGTCCAGGTGGATAATCAAAACTAACCATTACACACCTGCAGATACCAAATGTATACCTAAGAAGGACAGAATAACATGTGCAAAATACACAGCAATATTTTTTAAAAAGCTGCCTTCTGGTGATTAAGGGTAAGGTACAGTATGTACTCATTCACCCATCTACTGTACTTTTTATGATAGCTTACTCCAGTGGTCATTACAAGACTCTGAGTTTCTCACAGAAGAAACCTTTATTACCATTAAAGATTTCTCTTACTTTTACATGCTCAAGATTTTGAGGATCAATTAACTATTATTTAGGACTGTAGCAATTACCTTAAATATGGTGTGGTGAAGGTGTCAGGAGAAACAGACTACAATGCACTGTTTGTCAGAAGTGAGCACATAAAAAGAGTGGTGGTGCAAAGGGTAGTGTGCAAGGAGCCAAGTGTATCCTTTGTTTGCAGCAAGTGTACAAGAGAGGTGCAGAATACTGATATAATAAGTGTAGGAGAGCTGGGTGAGGAGAAGTATGCTCTGTGGGAATGAGACGTGACCAATGAAGGAAGAACAGGAGGCAACGCTGAGAAGAACAAAAGATGAGAATGATTAAGTGGGTGTGTGGTGGTGAGAAAAGTATGAAAGCAGTTGTGTAAAAGCAATACGTGTTTTGTAAAGATGAAACAAGCTACATTTTGGGCACTGGAAGAAAAGCTAATAGGTGTTTCAATGATGAGGTGCACCAAGAACAAGACGGAAGGAGGATGAGACCTGGGGGAAGTCCTGATTAAGGATGGTGCTCAATAAAATGAAGGCTTGGGCCTCACCCCAAATGATCTTCAAGAGCATGAAGAATGGAATGAAAACACTTTGGGGGCCAACTGGCTAACATGGATACAGCCAAAAAAATGACTGTTAAACCAGTAGCAATGTTGATAAATATGACTGAAAAACATCCAATTGTATTATTTTAATCTACTTTTCTTTTACTTGAACTTTAAGCTAAACCTCTCACTTCTCCAAAAAGAACTATAATATTAATAAGCTGCTGCAAATTTAAGACACATTGGATGCAATGTTTAGTGGGTCCTGATACAGCCAGCATGGAGTTTGGATATTCTTATAGTGATTTTCTTCCACTATGTCTAGGTTCTGTGTTAACTGGACACTGGCCCCGTAGTATAACTGACTGTATTTCTATGTGTCCAAATCAGATTTGGATCTCTTTGATGCTGAAACAGGCTGGAGACCTACAAGACCATGACCTGGATAAGTGGAATACATAAAGGATAGATGGATGAATCATTTGCTATGAACATATATCCCAATAATAAAATCTTTCTATTCATTGTGTCTTTTTAGTTTTACAATGCAAAAGCAGTTTACAGGAGAATCACAATTTATCCTTGGTGAACAATACTTTTACTCAATCCAATTAACTGTGAGCACCAGTTGTACATTCATACAAAAGAAAACATGCCGACTTTCTCAGCATGAGAAACTGAGGAGAAGCAACAGAAGGTAATACAATATTTAATTACCCCAGTTAATTTATTCAGAGTGTCATGCAGGACTTTCACAGTGAAGAAATAAGCTTGCTTAGCAAGAACCTGGCGATCCACATCACGCAAATATTTTCTGGAGAGAAAGGATGGAAATGAAAGAGAAAAACGGTTAAGGGCCCCAGCCAGCTGGAAGTAAAAAAAAAATATATATATATGCAACAGTTTAAAGAGTACTGCACAATTTACATAATCTAGGTTCATATTTTTGATGAAGACTTGTCATTAAGAACTACTTAATAATTCACAACTTTATAAACAAATATGTTAATACCATTTGCAACAATTGTGTTTTTCCTAGCTTTTTAACTCAGAATTTTTAATAATTCTCAATACCACATCTAAACACAATACACATTAATGAGAAGTAACATGCCATCAGTCTCCTTCCAGAGTTGTTCTTTGTAACATCTACTGTACACTGGCAACTCCATATACAATTTAAAGTTCACTGCTTAAATAATGAAATATATGTCTCATTCAAAATTAAAATAGAATTTACGCCGCTTTATTTTATTATATTATATAAGACGACTAACATTTATTTATTACTTCATTAGTACTTACTTTCCTTGGTCTGGAGTCCTCTGAAGCAAGCAAGACACTTTGAGAAGAGTGCTATGGTCCTTTAGCTGAGACAAAACCTCCAGTAAGAGAACAATGGAGCGATTCATATGCGATGCAAAGCTTCCTGGACGGTCAATTTCATCTACTGGAATACGCCAGATTCCCTAAACAAAGGAAATTATCAGTATACAGTAAAAGGAATGTTCCTCAATGTTATGTTAATGTTAACTTAGGAAGTATAGTTAAGGTACAAAAAGGAAACAGACACAAATTTGCAATGTCTGGCCATCTTAGTATCTGGTGATCAATACATAACTCTCCGATTCATTGAGTTTCTTGTCTGCTAATTCTTTACAGACACGTTTCTTTGAGTATATACAAATGTTTACTTAATTAAGTGTAATAGTAACCCCTTTAGTCCAAAAATGAAAGTTAGTTTTTTTGATTGTATTCAGTTTACAATAAAAAGAACAAACACCGCTGCAAGCTAAAATTTAACCTCAGTCATGTATAGGGTGGTCCAGATCTAATTATACAATTTTCATTACGCTATAACAACGTGTAATGCAGGATGTTGGAAGAATTTGGACCGCCTGCAGTGCATAGGAACACAATCTCCCAAATCAATGAAATGTTTGACCGGACTGGTAGCGCCAATCACCCAAAATTATATTGTTTTCCTGCATTGCATTAAGAGTTGCATAATAAGATCTGGACCACCCTGTAAGTAATAACATAACATTTTTAACTGCACACATTTTCGTTAATAATAAGCAAGTTAAGCAAAATAACTCTTGTACTTAAAGTCGTACCAGAAACTGCATTCCTAAGTAAGCTCTGGAGGTAACATGAATTCTCAGCCACGGCTCCAAGGGGAAAAAAAATGAGGTGTAAACTAATGAATACAGTAAGGGCAGACATCTCTCCACTGATCTACAAGTGTTTGGGAATTCCCCAGGAGCAGCTGGGGATAGGGTAGCCACCATGACTGTAACCGGGAAAACGAAAATGAAATGATGACTACCCAGCTTGGCAATATTACAGATTGAATGTTAAAACCATACCCATCATCTCAGATTCAAAGTACTGTTTAGAAATAAAATCTCAACAACCTCCGACTATTTCTAAAGGTTTTTTGGAATGAAAAAAGTGTTTGATTTTCTTAAAATAATATACTCCAATTATTTATTTCTTCAGTTTTGTGTGGACAGCAAAACTTGCTGAATGATACAATACTACTAACAGCCACTATTTATTCCTGCATCTCCAAGATAAACAAGAATATCCAACATGTAAAAAGTACCCACTACTAGAGTTTTTCACACTGTACTGTGTTAAAAGCATAAAGGGGAAAAATAAACTAATAGGTTTATCAGAATATGACTGAGAAAAACATACTGGAATATCTCAAGCTAGAGGTTCAGCACAGACTTAAAAGCTTAAAGTACTCTACCGGACTAACCCATAATCAGAACGATCATACATTACGAGGTCAGCTTAACTCTACTACTGCAGCGTTTACTCTAAATATAAACTTAATTGTAAAAGAGTACTGTATTTTTGCTCTGCTGTACACAAGGTCAAAATATTTTATATTCATCTCTTTCAGAGCCTAATTTTAAAATGTATTTCACACACTTCACTACAGCAGGCTGACTTTACCTCCTGAATGTGCAGACAGGAAACAAAAACCTTTATTAGGACATAAAGAGAGAATAATTTTCAATATTAATTAATTAAAATTTGGTGGTACAAGGTATAGTTCATATATACTGTAAATAGATGCTATTATTTGCTTTATACATATATTAAGAAAAGATGTTCTCTAATGTATTTTTGAAATCTCTCTCTCTCTCACGGAACTACCACCCTTATCTAAAAAGTCATTATTCTCAGTCCATAGATATTTCTGAAGGTAACAGAAAGACTGCAGGATGGAGCCCCTAAGTAGAGTTACATTTAAATAACCAGTTTTATCATTTTCATGGCAGTAACAAAATGTGCCAAGTGAATACAAAAGCTAATGTGCATTCCAATACAGGCGTTTTATTCCCTCCCACACTCCATGATATAAAATGAGCTTCCTGCCAGATTTCTGGCTATATGAATACACAAGGTGTCCAAAAAGATACCCGAACAGATCTACTCAATCATCTTCAACAAGGACAGTTCCAGAAAATGTATACTCTTGGCTTGTTTACAGTTTGTAATATGTAAAGTGGTACTTAGTTACCAACAGTAGAGTGCAATTTTCACCATTTTAACAAATCTACAATTACACTGACAGAGTAGATCTGCCAGCCAGCTCCGTGTCTTTGCCACTGGGGATGCAGCTTTCTGTACTGTCAGTGGGATGTGTGGAGGTGATGAGTAGATGAAGATGAGCATCTTTTTCAGGAAATGAATCATGCACTGTTGATCCAAGGATAAACCCTGTCAGTATACAGACTTAAAAGGACTGCAGTGGAGCTGGCATTATAAGTGAACGCCTGGAAAAATGCCTGAATATTAGAAACTGCCAGCTGACAAGAAGATACTATCCAAATTTCAGCAGATTTTTTTTTTAACTAAACAGTTCGATACCGTCTAAAATGACACATGTTTTTCCTTTCTTTTGCTTGCTCCAGCTGTCTCTTAAGAGGAGTGACGTATCATTTCCACTTTACATGCCAGTTGACAGAATGAGGATGAAGATACTCTCTTCCTGTTTCACCAAAGCAAACACTTTTCCTGGATAAATAATGCTGACAAATGTTGTGCTTTTGTAATTTCACTTTTGATGTTGTTGTGCCAAAAGCTAAAATAAACATTAAAACTTAACCATTCAATAGTCAGTTTATATGGGCATCTATCACATGGAAAATAATTAAAAAGACAGTATCTGAAAAGGTAAGCATACAATTACTACAGCAACAAAACTACTGTAAATTATGAATAAGACTTGTAGCCAGCTGAGAATGTATAAAGTGCCTATTTAATTATCTTAAAACTAGACCTAGGGTGGATAATTTACTTTTTACGCAACTTCCTAGAATTATACAAAAGTAAGGAATTAATTTCTAAATTGAGTAGCAGTTGTATTAACGATC
This sequence comes from Polypterus bichir lapradei, assembly GCA_026402145.1. Lineage (NCBI taxonomy): Eukaryota > Metazoa > Chordata > Cladistia > Polypteriformes > Polypteridae > Polypterus > Polypterus bichir. Next base: position 7,552,542 of record JANRMT010062838.1, on the reverse strand, counting down.
ACCACATTCAAAGCATTTGTAACATCTTTTGTAACACATGAGAACACTGATAATATTAAATGATAGTAAAAATGGAACCTCTTGCTCAAAACGCGTAAAAAAATAGCAAAATAATACAAAGAATCTGAAACCACCGTACACAACGACAGCCAGCCGGTTCCACATCTGCTGTCATTGTGGATCCAAATGAGCATTTTTGGCAGAGCCCAATCCCAATGACACCTTATTAAAGGAGTCTTAAACTAAAACGATTAATACAGTACTCAAAAATTGCTTTGTTTAATTCAAAGCAGACCATCAAAGGCCATACCTTTAACAACTGTAGGATACTGAGCCAGTTCTCAAACTCTTGCACTGACCAGAATGTTACGTTTAAAAAGTCATAAATATTTTAGCCCCAACCCTCCTGTTAACTTACAAAACTTCTGTATCTATACTTCTGAGCAAATATTGTAATCCTGACAATCAGAACTCATTACAAGTCCAAGAATAAATAAAACTTGTATAAGAGACTGACTCTTTAACAATAAGGTCCCCCGAAACTCAAGAATGGTCCACCTACCAATATTTGAGAAGTCCTGTCTCTTTCACCCTATAAATCAAACCTAAAGATGTTAAATATTTCACAATGGCTCATTTATAAATAAACATAGTAACTGAAAATCACAAATACTTTAAAGCATACTTTGTAGATAATTACATAACAATTTTTGTATAGAAATGAAAAGAAAAAATCAATAATTTGTTAAAAACATTTTAGATAAGCTAAACACACCCAAAGGTCTGTTTTGTTAAAAGAAGCAAATGCACCTTAAGAAACTGACAGCAGCCTGACATTAATATTTTTGCAGTTAAACATCTCAGTGACATCCATCCATCCATTATCCAACCCGTTGAATCCGAACACAGGGTCATGGGAGTCTGCTGGAGCCAATCTCAGCCAACACAGGGCGCAAGGCAGGAACAAGTCCCAGGCAGGGCGCCAACCCACCGCAGGACACATACACCCACACGCACACACCAAGCACACAGTAATCTCAGGGACATATCTGAACAAATCTTAATTCTGTTCAGGTCCACCTGCATTGATTTCGCTGTAGCCAGTGAAGATAATTCCAACATTTAGTGCAATCTACAAACGTGATCAGCTTATTAGCAATGTAATTGTCTAACCCACTCAATCAAGACCAAGTGAACCAACAGTTGATTAAATATTATCTCTAAACACAATAACAGTTTATGTGCTAAAATCACAGCACTGGTATATTAAAATGTGACATCCAGTGTGCCCCATACAAAAGACCTGCAAAGAGACAACTAGTGGGTTGTAAATTTACCAACACAAATCTTCAGACACTGAGAAAGAAGAAGCATCAAAAAGAGAATGCCAAGGTGAGTCAAGGTAAGTATGCCATCTATCTGGCTACGTGGATTAGTGACTAAGGAGACCAGAGACTGCAAAGCCAACCTTGAATCAGTTTGACAATGTGCCTAGGACTTTCATGTATTTAAACTGTGGTGGTGCGGTATACACTAGAAAATAAACTACTTCTGCAGTGCACAGTAAAAATGCCTTTTCTAGATAAAACACAGTATTCAACACACATATCATCCCTCGTACTGCCAAGAGAGCTAACAGACCTTAACATACATTATAGAGAAGGTGGATTTGCACAGCGTGTTATGTAAGTTATGATCTCTCTGTTCTGAAAGGTGCCTTACCACAAAAAATGCCATAAATGGTAGCACAACACAACAAAATATTATAACATAATAAAAATAGACAAAGGACCATTTGTACTCTTTTTTTCGGCATCTATTACTTTGTGACATGTCAGGATAACACAAAAAGCAGGTGACATAGAACTGTATGTTGAGCCTTTGTTAAACCCTTTTGTTCAGAGAAGCTTTGCTTTGCTTTGTTCAATTTTGTTTTTTTGGGTTTGTGGTTTTGGGCCTTCATTTTATGGTTCTCTTTTGGGAAAGATTTATATATAACAAATTTTCTCAAAAACAGCCCAAATAATTTGAGTGAGTTTTGAAAAAGCTGCTCTCAACAGCATGAGAGGCATAGTAACAAAATAAAGAGATCCAAGACATATAAAATGAAGCAAAGGTTACAATCACTTCATTTTACACTAATGTGGAGTCATAATTCAGGTATAGTGCTCAATGAAAGGGCTCAGCATGACACATGTAGTGAATCATGACCCTCATTCTGAATGTACTTTAAATGTTAATTTTTTTTTTTATTTTTTAACATTTTTAGTCACACATTTCTATGAGAATGCTGCCTATGTACAATGAACGCCTCCATACTTGACACGTCTGGGTAACTTGATGACTCTTCCTATTTTTTTAAATTATTTTAACTGTTGTGGAGCTGGCATAAATATATTTTTGTAGCATGGCTACTATAGTAAACCAAGGCACTGTGTACAGCATTTTCAACAGAATTACACCAAATATGCCAAACTATGTTAAAGAAGGTATGCCTATTTTCACCAAGTAAAAACACTAGGAACAAAAGAAAGCGCATGATAAGCACAAACTAAAACCACATGGGCTTCTCTATAAGGCTGCTATGGCTTACTTACAGTCGAGACCGGGGTCCCCAACTCCAGTCCTGGAGGACCCCAGTGGCTACAGGTTTTCATTTTAACCCTTTTCTGTTTTTGCTAATTAACGTCTTTTAAAATAATTTTAATTGACTTGCTCTTGAAGACTCAGACCCCTTAATTGTTTCTTTTCCCCTAATTAGCAGCTAAATAATAATGAGATACAAAATGAACCAAAACATGACCAAGATTGTCGATCATACAATATCTGAAAGTAAAGAAAGCTGAAGGTCTCAGGAATGTTGATCAGCTCAGGTCCCCAAAACATTTTAACAGCGCTCTTAGTAAAGAGAAAATCAACAATTTTGGAAATGTCTGCTATTGCACAATGAGAGCAGCAACAAGCCAGGTAATTAAAGAATGGGTTTGTGCAACAAGACTCAGTGCCTAATTAAGCAACTGGTTGGAAAGAAATTGGTTATAGAGTTTAAAGCTCCGACTTAGTTGGTCTTCTGTTGGCTCACTCACTTCACATTTCACTGTTTGGGTGCCATTTAAGGATAGAAATAAAGCAATTCGGAGGAACAAACCTTAAAAAACAAGTCAATTAAAAAGGTAAGTAGCAGCAAAAACAGGTCACTGATTAAGAAAAGGGTTAGGGTGAAAACTTGCAGCCACTGGGGCCCTCCAGGACAACAGTTGGGGACCCCAGGTCTAGACCCTAGGCTCTCTTCCTCTTGCAGGTTGAGTGCATGTCATAAATTACAACTCAGTCCCATAAAGCTATGGCTAAGCCCCAGAACTACTCCTAGGTAGCTGACCTAACCTCCTGCATACAAACACCAGAGTGATGTTTGAATCAAAATCGTCTAGATCAGACTTGAGAATATGTCTCACTCATGGCTTTCCATAATTTGAGTGCCCTATGCCCTATTTATTTTGCTACTATAGTATTTAGATTCATCTAAAGCTGGATTCTAATCTTACAAAACAATGACTTTTAAGTTTTCTCCTTGAAGAATGTTTGAAATAACAATATCAACTATTAATATTAACTTAAATTAATGTTTGTGCAACAGGCCTTTAAAATACATGGAGGGTGTCAGTTATGCTGAACCTATCATTTAATCTCTGGTGCATTTTGGGCAGAAACAGTAAAAAAAAAAAAAAAAATGTGTTATGACTTATTGGTAGTACTAGGGTGTTGTACCGTGTTAGCCATTATGAATGTAGAGAAAAGCCAAGCAAAATGACACCTTTTATTGGCTTACTAAAAAGATTACGATACACAGGCTTTCAAGGCAACTCAGGCCCCTTCTTCAGGCAAGATGACTTATTGGTAGTAATCACTGGGGATTGCATCATTTCACATCTTTGCACTTGTCCTGTCTGTGGTGAAGGGGGTCACATTCAATAAAACAATTTTTGGTTTAATCATTTCCTGGGAAATAGATATTGAGCATGTATATTCATCTATCTTCCTACATCACTGTGCTCTACTGCAAAACGGCAGTCAGATGTGTGACGACCAAAGACATCTTCAGTTATGAAGAAAACAACTAGAGTGTAAGTGCAGTGCCCTAACTGTAGGTAAACATAATGAGATATAACATACCTTCAAAAGCAATACAGGATGATATAGAAGCAAAGGAAATTTAGCATAATAATCAAGAACATGATAAAACTTTCATTGCCACATCTGTTCCAAAGTTCTGAACATGAATCTTCAAAAATATTAATGGTTATGGCCAGAACAAACTGATATCTATATTATATTTACCACAGAAAAATGCTATATTATGCAAAAGCCATCAAAAAACATTGACCATATATCTGTATTGTGAAATATGTTGAGGCGATTTAAATAATTAATATTTCAGATCATGCAGAACTAATTTGTCACCCGATCATGCTTCTCCTGTATGAATAAAACATTAGAGAGCTGCAGAGCCAGGAGCTCCAGCCCGTCAGTTACAGCGAGGGATTCCCCACCACCACTGCTGCTTAAATGTGATTGAGATTCTGAGCGAGTCACTGCTTTCTCTGAAGGCTGCGTCTTAGATTCTCAGCTCAACTTTGCTGACCCCTAAACAGAGCAGCTTCATGTCACTTACTGGTCACACAGTTTCACAGGCTTGCCTCATTTTACTAAAATAATGAGAGATTAACATTGGAAATTTTATGGCTGCAGCAAGTGGTGAGCTACAATGAACAAAGACAGACTTGATGAAAAATTTATTTTACTCTGTATTAATAATTCATACTAAGAAACAATATTTTGCTTTCAAGGCCACCCTACAGGCACTGTCATCAGACACTCTTGAAACAAATATTAAATGAACTGTGATACATGAAAATTGACAGAGGATTTTCTTAAAATACATATAAAATGAAATAAAAAAAAAAGAAAACCTAATAAATCTTGTAATAAACACAATGAATAATTACAGCCAAGACTACGTTTCATATGCCAATGCTAAGTCAATGTTTGAATCACTGTACAAACACTTTGCCACCCCACCATCAGCAGATGAGGACTGGCTTTAATTTAAATGAGCTGCTATTTAATTATGACTCGTCCTTTACATTCAAACGTGAGGCATATCTGCTATGAGGTATAAACTGGAGAATCTCACAGCTGGCGTGACTGCTCAAAGCAACAGCAAATCTTCACATTTTTTCCCCACCTCCTCTCATATGTAATAATGAAACACAAGGTCAATTCCCACATCACAGTACAGTGGTTTTGTTAATAATCCTCACTGTAATCAGCCCATCCATCTATCTAATACATCAGAACAACACTGTGTTAAGTGGTCGGTATGGTCTTGACTGAAAGTGAAACTTATTTTTAAACATCTGGAAGACAAAGTGAGTTAAACGACTAAAGGAGAGCAGTTGAAGTACATTACAAACACGACACTCTGACAAATTTCATATTGACCAACACACCAAACTCAGGGGGGGGGGATAGAAAAGCAGATAATACCCCCCCACCACCACCATTCTGTACCCAGCCAGTTACACTACGTCCCATGGGATGCGTATCTGAGCATAACAACATCCACACAACATATGAAAAAACTAATTTTCCCAAAATATGAGGTGCCCCAAAACATGGCTAAATGTTTTGGACATTTAACATCTTCAAGCATGAATGTTCGCAAATAAAACATAAAAAAGGAAGAATAATTTGAAGGGATAAACAACTCACCATTACAAATGAAAGTGCCACCACTTAAATCCTTACTGTTGAGACCACAAATGATCCCCTTTTATAAGCAACAGCTCCAAACAGTGATGAGAATGAAGTTATAATCCACTGTGCAATATCTATTGGTCGGCTGGGGGCTTGGCTTGATTTTCGTTACAAAAAAGCGAGTGTCAGCAAACAACCGTGGAGAAAACAGCTGAACAAGACGGTGGCAACAGCAGCAATAGCACTAGTGTCAGAGCTAAAGGGAAACAGCATGTTAGTGACAGACAGGTTTGCGTTCTCTTCTTCCCCTGACAAGCCCTTCCACCACACGCCCACGCACACACGCTCCCTCGCTCTCTCTCTCTCTCTCTCCCCCTCTCTATGACCCAAGCCTTCTCAGGAAGGAAAAAAAAAAAAAAAAAACACACACGACTGCTATTCCCTAGGCTGTCAGCATCCAATGAGACAAGAGCTTAAATCCACCCACAAGACCACCCCCATGCAAACATACACAAACACGACAGAGCAGAATTTCCTTATCCAACCACTGCACTCTGTCTCCTGAGCATGTGGCAGATTACAGAAACACGGTGTGTGCACATCCACTTGTGCAGGTCTGCTAAAAACAAAAAAACCCTGATCTCGGTGTGTATGAACACACACAGAAAAGAAGGCAAGTATGCCAGCACACGGGCCTTTGCTGATGCCTCCTGCTCACCAGCTTTATTTAAATATCCATTTCCGTCTTTTACACACAATTCTTTTCTTCTTTCATTTAGACTGCTCTGGTAACCACACAGACCTGTTGTATTTCCTGTTATGTTGCAGAATGTCAAAACTGCTGACTCTGGCTTTACAACTTTCAGTTGTATGTTGCGGGAAGGGCAGAAAAACATTAAAACATTATGTGAGAAATTCATATTTAAAAAAAAAAAAAAAATTCTCAACATACATTTCAGGGTGTGCTGCACTCACTAGGGACAAAGCTACAAGCTAATCCTGCCAGTTTTCATTTCCATCATGCTGTGCACTCATACAGTAAAGCACTGTTGTTGACCATCTGAAAATTTCTCCAAGCGTGGGTGGGAAAGTGCATTCCCCAGGAATACAGCCTAAGCACACAAACAAACTCTTGGACTGCTTTTCAAGCTAAGATTAGAGTAGTGAGGATTACGCGGCATACAATCCCTGATTTATATCTCCTCATTTGTCTTTTTTAATCTACATCTTTAGGAAGGCTTTTTTAATGCTTTTATTTGTCATACATCCATCCATTATCCAACCCGCTATATCCTAACTACAGCGTCAAAGGGTTCTGCTAGAGCTAATCCCAGCCAACACAGGGCGCAAGGCAGAAAACAAACCCCAGGCAGGGTGCCAGCCTACCACAGGGCGCACGCACACACACACACACACACCAAGCACACATTTTACAACTTCTGTTAATATGGTGCTAAAAACACAGAAGCTCCGGTGTACAGTATGCAGCCTGTCAATTTCAAAGAAATACAGAATGTTTCTCTACAGCAAAACTGAATTAAAAGAATTGATGGATAACCAGAATATGATTCTACCAAAAATATTTAATAATATTACCTTATAAAAACCTAACCAAGATTGAGTTTTGGATATATATCAACTAGACAAATGCTTCTACATAGCAGTAGTGAACTCTAATCCATCTTGCAGCAGAGACTGAACAGACAAGCTGGAAAGTAAAGGTATGCCCAAGTTGAAGTCAGTTGTAGGACAGTTGTTTGTCATCTCCATGTTGAAGCTTCTGAATGAGTCACAAAACAGGCCTTCAGAAAGGCAATAAAATCAATCTCTGATGCAGCCAAAGTGAGTAATCACTGGCTAAGGTTGAAAAAATAAAAATGATACAAGCAGGACCTCCAAATGAGATCAGACAGACACCTGTGAGAAACACAACCTGGTCCGATGAGCTACAGTGGGCCTGAGAGTGTCTTATGCTTTAAGGGCTGAAATGCTTTATGATGCCTAGGTGCACAACTACATCAAGACAGTGCTTCCATTTCTAGAAATTCATCATATGGGATATTAAGAGAAAAAAATGTACATATCATTGCTATTTTTTGGTAAAGAAAGACGCTAAGTGAAATGTTACCAACATTACAGAAGATAACCAGGTATCATCATAACTTAATGAGCGAGACTGAGCAAAAGAAAAATTCAGAATTGGACAAATGTTTACATAACAGACATTTTTGCTTAACATGACTTGAAAAGCACTCTACAGTAGTTTCCAAACTTGTGCAATAGAGTGGCATAGCGGTGAAGGCTTAAGACTTCCAACCCTGACGTTGTGGGTACCGACACTGTGTGAGCATGCCCAAGTCATTTCATCTGCCTGTGCTCCACTTTGAAAAATGGAAGGAACCAATTATACCTCAAAAGTTGCAAGTCACCTTGGATAAAAGAGTAAGGCAAATAATAATGTACAATTTTGTTCCCACACACATGGTTGTATAAATAATCTGCAAAATAACACTGGTCTTAATAAACATGTAGTACTTACTTTTATGGAAGTTTCAAAAGTTTGTATTTTGGGTCCAACAAGTCCTAAAGTGCTAAATCACACTTCTATTATGCCAAATCAGTTATCTACAAATTAGATGGGAGATTAATAACAAATGTGATTGCTGAATTTAGAGACATAAAGTGATAAGAGAATCTCATGCAACCCATTATTAAATCAGGCCCATGTTAAAGGCATCTACATTTCTTGCTACTCAAGTTCTAATTGTGCCGTATAAATTGTGCAACCACACACTCAAGACACTCACACATACTGAAAAACCATGAAGCATGAATATATACTAATTAATTGTTCTGTCATTAAATGATTAATTATAGTTCCTACAGAGGAGGATGCCTGCAGAACTGCTGAGAGGTTTGAGTGGAATTGCGACCTCCCTCAGATCATCTGCTGCAAATTCGCAAATGCACATTCAAATTTTATAAGAGGAACAAGGTGCTTACAGTATTCTCATTTTCAACTTTGACATCCCTACAACCTATCCTACTTTAAGTTCTGAATAATCCAAATAAGGCCTTCAATCACAACACAGGCACTATTCAGAATAATACGTTTTCATGAAGACCGTCAAAGCCTTAGTACCCGAGGATGTGGCTTAAATATTAAGACATTTATATGCATGTCATCTCAGCCAGCAATCAAGTGGTCCAGATTGAACCTGTAGTCTTTACAGGTCAACACAACAGTCATGGTATGACACCCTCTGACTTAGAAACAATCAGCTGGACATGATGCTGGCTGTTATCATCAAAACATTTGTTAACTGTTGTAGAAAGTAGCTTTGACTAAAAGGTTACAGCATATCTTGTTTATTGTTTGGGACAATAAACTTCATTAAACTGCACACATATATGCCTCTCCCCAAAGCAAATGTAAACCAAAATAAACAGTTCTCTTTACATCAAGAATGCCGCAAAGCAACAACCACAAAACACAACGCAACCTCAAGCATTCTCTTCATCTTATCTATACTAATAAACGGCAAAGCCCTCACTGACTGATTGACTGACTGACTCATCACTAATTCTCCAACTTCCCGTGTAGGTAGAAGGCTGAAATTTGGCAGGCTCATTCCTTACAGCTTCCTTACAAAAGTTGGGCAGGTTTCATTTCGAAATTCTACGCATAATGGTCATAACTAGAAGCTATTTTTCTCCATTTACTGTAATGGAGTTCAGCTGTAGGGGCGGAGTTTCGTATGACATCATCACGCCTCTCACGTAATCACGCATTACGTAGAAAGCCAGGAAGAGCTACAAAACGCGCTTTAGAAAACATGCATTATATAATTAAGAAGGCAGCGAAACAATTAGAAGCGAGCGAGTGACATATAAAACCATATTCAGCGGCTCACGTGAACTGACGCAGTGCGCAGACAAAAAGTAACAGTTCCAAAGAGTGCTGAACAAAAACCGAATTACACTGCTACGCTCAAATAGATAAACCACACCCCGTGGCGCGATAGTAAAGCTTTCGCCTGTAGCGCCCACGTCCGAGGTTCGATTCCCGAGAGGGGATGCACTAAGTATGTACGCGCGCTTCTCGATTTATTTTAACCTCGCATCCCCTTAGTTTGAGACGTATGAAAACGCATGCGGTTAACGCAGAAAGACAGATCACCTATTCACCTATTGAAGCTTCATGAATAATGGATACTTTATTCGCGATCAATGATTGTTTTGGTAAAGCCATACTCAGTGTATTCATTAGATGAAC
>JANRMT010062838.1:7512382-7537509 GCA_026402145.1 Polypterus bichir lapradei | reverse complement strand
GAGATGGCACCTACCTTTTCCATTCTCTGTGTTACATATTGCACGGCCATATCAGGCTCACTCTTGATATCCGGAAGAACATTGTGTCTTATGTATTGAATGACTGGGACAGGTTCAAGGTGTGGACTGATGACGGTACAGGAGATAATTATACTACACAGGAGCACTAGAAGAGTGAAATGCTTAAGCCCTTCACCTATGGTTCTGCATGTGAGTTGATGGCTGCCGCTGAATTGTTCAGTTGGTGCTTTCAAGTGTACCGAAATGGCCAAATATTTTACACCTTTCGACAACCGCCAATGCCTCTTAAACATCTTACATTCACAGGTGACGATTTCAGTAGTGGACACTTTGATGTTTATGAATGTTTAAACTCTCAAAAGCTGGATGTGAAGTTATCGATGAAACCGGTTGTAAGCTTACAACACTTGACAGATGCCGAATGTCACTTCAACACAAGTCCTGCAAATACTGTCGTAATTGAAACAAACCATGAACCTCAAACTGATTATGACAGCAGCAATCCAAGCTGTGAGATTTGAAACAAGATTACTGTTCACATGGCCAACTGTAAGTTGCATGCTCAAGAGTAAGCTCAGCGCACAGCTTGGTCATGTTACAACCGGAGGGCCGAACTGACAACGTGGCATACAAAGAGATCCTTAACAAATAATTATTGGCATATTTTCCCTCAGTTTAAAAAGGTTAAATTTTCTTCTTAATAAAAATTTTAATGCAGTACTTCGCCGCTGCGAAGCGCGGGTATTTTGCTAGTTCTTAATAAAAAGTATACAGGTAGCCAACATATCATACTGGGTTAAAAGCCAGAGAGTAAAAATGTGTTTTTATATAGGATTTAAAGACAGCTAGTGAAGGAACCTGCCTAACGTGCAACGGCAAATCGTTCCCGCGTTTTGGGGCTGCAACTGAAAAATCTCAATCACCTCGGAGTTTGCATCGTGCCTTGGGAACAAGTAAAAGCATCTGGTCTGCTGACCTGAGAGGGCGAGACAGTACATAAGGGTGCAGCAGTTCTGACAAATAAAGTGGGGCACAACCTTTAAAAGATTTAAAAACAAATACAAGGATCTTAAAATGGATTCGAAAACTAATTGGAAGCCAGTGAAGAGAAGCCAAAATCGGCGTAACATGCTCATGCTTTCTTGTGCCAGTTAAAAATCGAGCAGCAGCGTTTTGCACCAGCTGTAGGCGAGCAATGGAGGTCTGGCTAATTCCAAAAAGAAGCGCACTGCAGTAATCTAGGCGAGATGTTACAAAAGCAGGGATCACTGTTTCAAGGTTGCACTTAGACAAAACAGGCTTGATTTTTGATAGCCGCCTCAACTGGAAAAAGCAAGATTTTACCACTGTGTTCACATGGTTGTCAAGTTTTAAACTGGAATCCATTTTCACACCTAACTTTGTGATCATTGATTTCTCAAATTGAGCCACAGTGGAAAGGTCGATGCTGGGGGTCCCGCTGGTGCTATTGGGTCTAAATAACATGACTTCTGTCTTGTTCTCATTAAAATTTAGAAAATTTAATGCCATCCAACTCCTTATGTCAATAAGGCAATCAAGCAGGGGCTGGACAGAACATGGACCTTGGCGCTTCAGAGGGAAATAAACCTGACAGTCATCTGCATAAAGATGAAAAGAAATACCGTGCTTCCGAAAAACAGCGCTGAGAGGCAGCAGGTATAAGGAGAACAGAAGAGGTCCCAGGATGGAGCCCTGTGGTACCCCCAGGGGAGGGCAACAGAGGTGGAAGTAAAAATCACCAATGCTGACACAAAACCTTCATCATTGGTTTCTTGTCAAAAGTAATGTATGTTTAAGTATGGAACAATGATCAGTCAATGAACAGGTCACTTTCTCTCTGCGGATCTGGTAAATTCTTTCACTGATAAAAGAATTTTCATTCCCCAGATTGTTTTAGTTTAAACTGTTTTCCCAAAAAACAAAAGTTGCCATAGTGGTCAAAACCATTCCAACATAATAAGAATAGAATGAAACTGTTAAAAAGTTTTTGGGGCAAAAAATAACTTTAAATGAAATTTGTACTTTAATTTTCTACTTTTTTAAGCTCATTAACTACAAGAAAAAAAAAGATTGCTTTCATGAGTTACATATACTATTGATGTAAAGATGAACTGGCATACACACTTATACATAAAGAGGCACCATGCAACAAACTGTGTGACTCTGTCCAGAGTTAGTTAAAACAAACAAATACATAGAAAATCATTCAGAAAGTCAAAGTTGAAATTTCAATACCACTACAATATTTTCTCCTGTACTATGGTAGGGAGTGAGGAAGTGACACATGATTCATTAGCAAATAAACAACAATTTTAACGTATGCAGAATTTTCCTGAAATATCAAATTCATACATAATGACCCCATATATTTAGGCAACAGTGCATTATACAGTTCTTAAACTGTTATACAAGTACAGCATATATAGGTGACATGCTAATAGTGCGAGGGAACCTGACGAAAAAATTAGCCAGTACTAAATACATACACATGCCCCACTAATGCTAAAACACAAAAGCTCTGGCGTACAGCATAAGGCCTATCAACTTCAAAGAAATACAGTAACAACAACATAAAGGTCAACTTGGAAACATCCATCATCCTAACTTGTATTTGTTTACTGGATATGGAAGGAAAACCAATGAACTTAGTTGGCTTTAGGGTGGAATATAGAAACAAAGAAAAAAAGTGCAAACTACACAGACAACCACCAGGCATCAGAATTGAGTCCAGGTTGCTTGATATGGGAGACAGCACAAGGGCTAGCATGCCACTCAATTAGTTGCATTTTAGAAAAGAGTGAAGATGATCTCTTAACATCATCTTTAACAACATCTCATACTTCAGTCCTTATAAGCATAAATAAGATACAGGAAGAATGGTAGAGGGGACAAGTAGAAAACAACAGTGAATCATACGCAGGCTTTCTCTTAACTTAAACACTGTCTCGATTATTTCAACATATTTACCCCATCTTCTTTTTCTTTGTGGAAGACCCTTCATATTATGCAGGCAGCCCTGCAGATACAATATCAAACTTTCCAAATTAAGGATAGAATAGATCTTAGATAAAATTAAACATGTGAAAGAAGATTCTGTACCTATTTGTTTCACCTCAGTGGTACTTGTGTTTTAGTCCATATATTGCTGATTAAGATTAATTTACGAATATACATATCATGGAAACAGTGATGGTTTTCACCAGAAGAGCTAGAGACATATTTAGACAAAAATACTCTGTATGGAAATTCCATAATTTTTGGAGAAGCCCTAAATATTTAACGTGGCTAGAGAATGGCTAGGACAAATACAATTGATTCTTCAAATCCTGTTTGGCCACAATCATATTTCTTTAAAATATTTTCAAATGTTGCAACAACAACCACAACATAAGTAGTCTTTTAAATTGTACTTAATTCGTGATTTCAATGACATGGCAAGGATTTTCTGATTCTGTAAGCATAAAACTGATAAGTTGATTTTAGATGAACAATAAATATTTGTTATTCTGTCAAAACAGCATTTCAAGAACCTGGATGAATAAATTTAAAAGAAAATGGGTATCTGTTGAAAAGTTTTTTTAGAGCAGGCATAACAGTAAGGGGGCAAAATAAGCATCAAGAATTGTCTCAGCATGTTGGTATAAAATATATATTTTTTTAACATGTTCAGCTAGTCTTAATTAACAAACGAAAAACTTTGAACTGTATCATACAAGAAAAAGACAACAGCATTCTCCAATGCATATCTTCCTACAAATTACAGATTGGGAGGAGGGAGGACTTTTACAAGAAATAAAAAGTTGGCAAACTCAGATTAAGAATGATTCTATGACAAAAGGCTATCTCAATTTCGCTTAGACAGTCTGAATTTAAAGGAATGTACGAGCTAGAACTTTACACATAAGAAAGCAATAAAGCAATCTCTTGAATGGTCCTTTATTCCATATTTGGAGATATTATCAGTCCGGTTGAATAATAACCAATTGTTTCACATTTTATGGATTAGCATGGTAAATGATCAGGATGCCAACAAAGAGCCAAATTAAACTTTCAAAAACAGCAAGGACAGCATGCCCTGCTAATAAAAGACAGCTAGAGAACTTCATCTTTTTAGTTGCAAATCACAGGTAAGAGATCAGATATTAACGATCAAGTTAAATAAGAATCATAATAACAAATACTGTATACATAAAAGTTTTATTGACTTTCCTTGATTATTATTTACCTGGATATTTGCTCTCACATTTCAGTTCACTTTCTAAATGTTCTATATGACACACTACACTACTACTACTATTTTAGGAATAGGCCATTTATATGGTTTGAGCTGATATACTTTTCAGATTGGATATTATCGATTATGGTCAGAATCTACATTTCGATGGAGCTCATTTCTGCACATTTTGTGTCAATAACCAGCTTAGCATATTGGAAGAAAAACGTGCTATTTTTGACAGCTTACTTGGTTTTCGATGTTTTGTATAGCCCTAAAGCAGTAAAATTTGTCCACCCATGCCTTATAGGCAGCAAGGCTCCAACGACTAGCGAGTACTGATATGCACTTCAAAGTGTTCATAAACGTTCAGTGCTGTACAGACTTCCTATTGCCACAGTCGTAAAACCTAGAAATACCATATAAGAAGACTGTGTTTTCTTTTGGTTTTTTTTTTGGTTTTTTTTTTTTACATGCTCTGTCTTTCATCAATATCATTCCTACTCTTTTTATTCCTTTCATTCAGCTATATTTTTCCAATAGATTAAATAACATGTCTCCTATTGTTTTCATAATTGATTGTTTATAGCTAAATTACTGGATGAGTGATAACTACTTTTGTTTAAAAACTAGTGGAAAAAACGAGATTCTAATAATTGGCAGGCCCGAACATTGATTTTTCTCAATTAGTTGTCAACTCAGGCATTGTATTTTATACCAGCCTCTCTTGTCTGAAGCACATTACTGAGCTATCCAAAACTTGTTTTTTCCAGCTGAAATATAGAATCATTAGAATCTTTTTCTTAATATGCATCAGTTTTCAGTTAAGTTTACAAAAAACTGCAACCATGTTGATTAGTTTACAGGTTAAAAAAAAATTAGAGTTACCATTGAAAAGAATATGTGGAGAGAGAGAGAGAGAATGCTCAATTTCCAAATGCTGATCTCTTTACATTAAATTATAAAAATATTCCAACACTTAAAAGCCTCAAATGGAAACACTGTAGTAACATGACCACTGAAATAAACAGCAAAGTGTACAAAACCACCTGCTTTGTTTAACTTCTTATTTTTTTTTTTTTATTTTTTTTTTTATAAAACTAGAACAGGAAACACAATTTTGCTACATTTGCTAAGCAATGCGCAACCAAAACCGCAAAGAAGCAGACACTGTTAAACTACTCATACAACGTGCCGTACCCTTAATCTAACAGTCCTCATCATCCACATTTTGCTTCATACACATGGGTGGGGACTTACAGATCCTGCATGTTTTTCACATTTCTTTGCTCACATTCACTTGATGTGGTTAATTAAAATGGTTATTACATTATACTTTCAACAGAAATTGGGAATGAAAGTTGCTGTGTCAGTTTGTAGAGCTTACAGTTAACTCTTAACAAAAGAAATGAAGGCAGGGGCAAACAAAGCAGCCTTTTAGACAAAAATACAAACAGAATCTGAGCACATACCAGCTATTCAGAGGTGTTGAGGTACTTTCAAATACAAAATTATACATGTAGGCAAGACAACTAGCAACTTCCATTTTTGCCCACTAACTCTCTACATTTCTCTCCTTGATTTTTTTGCCTTTCAAATCTTTGTAGTACACGTATGCAGTCATTTGCAGGCATTCTTTCAAATTAGGCATATTCCTGAGTAATACTGCAATACCTTACATATACAGCTCTTCTCTACAATCTATAATAGTCTATCTAAAGAAACTTTAAAAGTAATTATGCGACTGATCTGAACTTTGTTTCAGGTATGAAAAATTATAATAAAAGCATCACCCTTTTTGCCATCATTGAAGTTAATTCTGGTAATGTACAACATTAATTAACTAGACTGTCAAAAGAGGATCAGTTGTAAGAGTAGCATTGGTGACATTTTAAAATGCATCCAATATCCTTTAATCCTAGGCATTTTGTTGTGCAACGCAAATATGAAAGAATGGCGTAGGTCAAAAATCATAGATGCAAGAACGACAATTTTGCGGAAGACAATGTAATCCCTGTACGGAATGGACTAGTTTTAGGAATAGGTTTATAAAGGATGACAAAATTTGCTAGACAGTCAGTTCAAAACATGAATTTTGCATGACTCTTTAACTTCAAATTTTTTTATTAGTGTTATTAAGAAATTGACTCCAAAAATAAAGATCTAACTGTGTAAAGATTCCACACTAACTTCATTTAGGATTTCTGATGTTTACTGACAAGGTTTTTAATATGAAATCAAAATATTGTATGCAAATAGAAATAAAGGAATTTGTAATAACTTGTTTAAAAAATGCTATGGGTAGTTAAATCTGGAGTACAAATGTCTAGCAAATATAAAAATAAAATCGCTAGTCCAGCATGGTCACCTTCTGCTGTGTCCCATTGACTTCAACGTCCAACACAGCATACATTCAGAGATACCTCTTTTGCAAAGCTCAATTATAAAGAGCTGTTATGCGAGTATTTTTGGCCTTCCTTTAAGCTTCAGGAAATATGGCTATTGTCCTCTGACCTCTCTAATTATCAACTAGCACTCATCAGATCTTTACTGATCATCACACTTTTCTCAGAAAACTATTATAGAGACTATTATCACAGAAAATCTCAGGAGAGCAACAGTTTCTGAGATGCTGAAACCCCATGTCTCACACCAACAATCATATCATGGTCAAAGAAACTGTTATTACTTTTGTTAATGAAGAGGTGGAATTAATAAAGTGACCACTTAGTGTTAATAAGTGTTTAAATAAATCATCTTGACTTTACTTGTGTCAGGAAAGAAAAAATGCTAAGAAAGACTTTCTCGAAAGCATGACTATAAATTGGGTTTTAGAATATTATATTGGCATTCATAATATTCTGGTTCATCATAGAGTGTGTAGTCTCTTGTTTTTGTGAAAGCCAGCATATTTACACGGTTCTGGTGGGGTTTGTTATTGTTAAAATACAAAGGAAAATAAATTAAACAAACTTGTCAAAATCCCTAGGTATACCTTCATTCATTTGAAGCTATGCACCTCAATTATTGGACTAACTTTAGAATGACTATTCTTTCCACATCTGCTAACTGTGTTGTCCCTTAAGAGTAAAACCTGTGAATAGCCTTTTTTAAAATAAAACCATAATAACTAAGACAATCTTTAAGCCATATAAAATGAAGATAAAACAGAATATGTAAATATACTACTGACAAGAAAGACTTGCTCAGATTAAGTGATTTTTACGTAATTGTTTAATTATAAGCCTGTGCTGGCCAGGGTTTATGAGACGAGCATTGTGCATCTGTTATACAGCATGTCTGCACTTTTTCCAGGCAACAAAAATGTTTAGGGCCTCATTTTAAAAAGTGGGTCAGCTAACGCACAATGATAATTCAGCACATATCAAATGCTGGTGGTGGAGTAGGGGGAGGATTGTACATTACCACAGAAAAAGTAACTCCCATGCAGTTCCTCCTGTACAGAGTGAAGTAAGCAGGTTTTCAGCAATTGAAAACTACCAACAGGTTCATTAAATATGAAGGATATTCTAATTACATCATTTATACAATATATTCTGTAAAAACATCTGCTCACCTGTAAGGTAGGATTGCATTATCTTTAAACAGAGTCCTTTGTTACAGTCTGATCAAATGCAAATATTTCAGTGGAACATGTGAGAAATAAACTGAGAGTCTGTTGCTTGAGAAAAGGCTTTCACATTTGTATTAGCTGACTGTAAGATGGAGACACTTCTACTGCTACTGATGGACTAGATAAAGAACATGCTCACTAGAACGCCAAAAAGCAGTAAAAGAAAAGGTTTGTTATGAATGATTAAATTAGCAAAGCAATTTTTAAACTCTGATGTCACCATGTTCACAATTCTAATATTAACATCTCCAAAAATGTCAATGGTCTCATAGGCGGCAGTATTTTTCAACAACTATGTTGGTATTAGTTTCCTATTATTCATTTATTATCTTGAAAATATGGACTATAAATCTAAAATTCATGGTCCAACAATATATGTTGACTTAAATTTACCAATCTGTTTAAAAAATTTATTTTTTGATTGGTGAAACACTAAAAAAAGTCCAATTCTTAGATTTCATTAAACCGCAGCCACTGCTAGCATACAGTATAAAACTGATATTTGTATAAGTGTCATACATTATACAGATGCCCTAGTTACAGGTATATATTTAATATTAAACAAGCATAACTCAAACTTTCAACAAGAATTATTTTGATGTCAGCAAGTAATCAGCACCTAGCAGCTGTTTTTTGTTTTTTAAAGAGTCGAAAACACAGCATATAATGAAGTCATTGCTGCTCTTATTTATTTTTCTGAATACTATCAGAAGTGACTATCCTGCTTTATGCATGAGGTGTTTCTCACAATAAGAGCCATCCCTGGGATGAACTGCTCTGTTCTCTTGTCCTATAATCGCTACAGGAAAGTATTTCCACTGACACAGAATTTCACAATTACCTGCGAAGATGAAGGTGATGTTCATTCATTCTTTGTCTCACGTGCAAGATGACTGAACTGCTATTTATACTTAAGTAAATTTACTATTGAGTAAGCTTAGTTAAAGAAAGTAGAAAAATAAAAACATTTCTCTTGCAGTCCATTTATTTAAGTCATTACGAAAGATTTACATACTATGCAATTATGAATTTAGAGTTTTTTTATAATAAATTTAAATAAAATTAGTTAATTAAAAAAAAAAAAAAAACACCCTTTATGGTCCTGGAAGCATTACACTTTGAAAATAATTATTTCAGCTTTAAGAAGTGAACCTCTATAACTGAAAGTTTTTTTTTTTTTGGTAAACAGAACATCAAAGTGTATAAAAGGGAAGGTCAGACAGTGTTCACTAATGTATTTCAGCATAGCAAAGCAAATAATTACCACCAGCCACTCTTTTCAACTATCTTTAAGCATGAATAATTAACTAACATATTCAGTCATTGCAGATTTTAGATTATTGTGGAACCCCCTGAAAACAAACTACCTGAAGGGGAAGAAATTGATAACCGTTAGGCAGATTAATTCTACAATAAGTCCCTGTAGCAGAATTTATCAAAAGAGGATATTCCTCCTCACAGCACTGACGGTCCAATAATTTAAATTTACACTTTGACCTCCCAACTAAATAAGAAAGGCAGGGAGACAACTACCTGTCTCACCCACCTCTACAAATTTTATGCACACCATCACCAACCCTTAAAATATGAGGTATAGTCTTATCAATGGAAACTTACATTGAACAAATTAGTCTTATTTCTTTCACAGAAAAGTCCTTGTGCAGGCATGTGCTTCAGTTGTTGCCATGGGACACTGCTTCCTAGCAACACGTCTCGGGCCCAATGAAGGTTCTGTCAAAAAGGGGGGGGAAAAATAAATAAATAAAGTGAGCAGACAGAGAGTGTGCCTGGAGAGACACCCACATTATTAGAAACAGGTGGGGGGATGGAAGAGACAAGAGGAGCCGTTCATCATTTGCAACCTGATCTTGGTTAAAGCCACAGCACCTCCAAAGGCAAACAAAGAATAGGCTGCCAGCCGTGCACAAAGGCAAGATGCACTGGAGAAAAAGATTCTACTAACTAGGTTTAACACCTTTGGCATTGCTAGAAGCAATACCATATACTATCAGGATATGTGTTGGAAACCTATTTTGCAATTTTAGCCATTACTGTGTCCTGTTTAAATTGTTTTTCTAAAGAGAATAATGTACAAAACAGACATTACTCACTCTTCTTTACCTGAATTTGTTAACTTAAACATCATGACTAATGTAAAACAAGAAGACACAACTGGGTCTCTAAAAATAAACAGTACAAAAAGAACAAAAAACGGCTGCAAACGATGTAATCTCTTTATTGCTAAGTAATTATTAAAACCACCTGGTTTACAATAATCTTCCACAGTCATCATGGCGTATATCAAGCACCATATTTAGGACCATAAAACAGTCCTAGTGTCGAATTCCTTTATGAAAACGTAATCATAAAAAGTAAAAAAATAATAAATTTAAACAAATGAAGAAGAAAGTCGAAAAACAAGTCAAATTAACCAGTAAATCCCAACAAACACCACTAACATCTAGTCACCCCCAAACCCCTGCTTAAGCCTGCAAAAAAAATAAATAAATTGAAGGATTACATTAAAAGGAATCCTGAGATCATCAGAGGAGGAAATAAGAAAGTGAAAGAGAATAAAAGTCCATGAGGAGAAAAATCTGGAGCAAGAGGGGAAGGTTAATCAACAAGACAGAGGGCAGAAACTGGTGAATGAAGGTGTAGATAGGAAGGGCACTTCCAGAACATACCGATAAATGTTTGGCAGATTGTGTAGTCCTTGGCCAGTTGGATAGTGTAACGTTTGCATGGAGTAAGATAAAAATGATGCATATATTTGAAATGAATACTGTATGTTGATCTTTTAAAATAGGATTTCAAGGTAATGAGGGTAGATCATGCTGCCAAACTGAGGTTAATGGTAAGGGTGTGCCATAGGGTTTATGGTAACAGTGAGTTAATAGAAAAACTTAAGAAAAAGGATGAGAGGCACGAAAGGAAGATAGCAAAACCACACAAGTCCTGAAAACAGATCTGAGGGAATATCACCTCTAAAATTTACAAGCAGGAACATTCCAAAAGATATACTGCATTCCTTTGATTTATTTATTTAATTACGCTTATTCACCATACAAAGTGTTAACACAAGAAGGAATTCAATAAAACAAAATGATCTGTTATGCTCAGCTTTCTTTCCCCGGGTTGTCTAATGTTAAGCCTAAAAAGATATTTAATCAAACAACATAAACTAAAGAATGGCAAGATTAAAATAAAACAATTTTCCTTACAGTTTTGCTACACTGTGCAATCCACCATACATTCACACTGTTATACAGTTAGCCTATACAAAATTTCCTCATATATATATATATATATATATATATATATATATATATATATATATACAGTATATATATATATAAAAAGAGACTAAAATTCTTGAGTGCTACTGTGATGCCAAAATTGTACTGCCAACATTTTGTCTTTGCTTAGAATAGCAATAATGGATTTCCACAAGTCTGTTTAGAAAAGAAGTTCTATCTCAGCACACACATTCTCTGCCAGGTAAACAAGATGGTTCTCCCGTCTACTTTCCCAGCAGAAATTCATCTCCTACTTGTTCTTGTGCTTTTGAACTAGTTAGATTGCTTATGCCAAGTTTATCCCAGGCAGCTGCAAATGCCAAGTTTAGGATTACCAGATGTGCCTAATGTTCTCCCATCTGGAATCTTAAATCTTAAAAATATTAAACATGGAGCCCACAAGAGGAAATGTAAAATCACTGATCAAACAAGGCCTCATTGCCAGCTGTCAAAAATAAACAGTGCCATCTTGTTCACTGGCATTGCAAATGAACAACCGCCTTCTATTCAGTTTCTGTACAATGTCACTCCAGGTTTCTTTCTGTCAGCTTGAGCCCCTGGAGATACAACAATAATATACTGTATATCACGATAAAACCACTGTGGATCATAGATATATGACTAATGATGGCTTGTCACCACTTTGGTAACAATATGTTAAAAACTACTGGCAAAGACGTGAAATAATACTGGCAGTTGTTATTTTGCACTTCTTGGTAACAAATCAGTAAAAACAACAGAATTTTGTTAAATAACTTCAAATTTTTAAATGCGGTCAGATTGTACCTTTTAAAGAACTGTGGGTTGTACATGTTATAAAGAATGTTGCAATTTATCCATTAAGGAATACATTGAACAAGCTGTAAGTATATTGAACAAAAGCCCTGCAATAAAAAAAAAACAAAAATAAGTGATTCAAGCACAGCTGATAAATGCGCAGGATTCAAGGTACCTGAAATATAGTTTTTAGACTGTTATGGTGCTGCCATATGTAGTTTCTTTCATAACTAATCTGTGTTATTCTGGATACAGAATGAAACTCTGGGTAACAACAGTATAGTAAATAATGTGCACTAATTGAGAACAAAATAAGGGAGTTTTTCTAAATGTCTGTTTAAAAAAATGTAGCAAGTTTGCATTCTCAGAAATGTTAACAATGTACCTGCAATGGCTATACATTTTCCTTTTAGAAATCAATTTGTTCTGAAACACTAGCAAAAAACACAAATTAAGGCAATCTTGGTGCAACAGTACAAATAACGGCTTAATGTCCTTCTGACAAATACAAAGCATTGCCAAGCAGACTATTAAGCTTCTTTTCTTCACAAAAAGAAAATATATTAATGTTAGGTTCAAGCCATATTATTATACTGTAGCACAGGGAACCATTTTACTTATTATCTCTTTCATCATATTTATTGACCTCTAAACATTCTCAATGTTTATACTTTCCATGAAAAGTAAACATAGCTATAGACCAATATATCACTAAAGCATTTGATATACAAAAATTAAGATAAGAAGTGGTTCAGAAATTAACAAAAATCCAGACTCTGAGAAACAAAAATAAGGTGCAACTGTACTGGAAAAGATAATCAATTATAAATTGAAGATGACACTTAGTAACATGTGTAAACATGATTTATAATATCAAAGATACAATATAAAAATAAGTGAGCCTAATATTTTATTGATTGTATTTCATTATGACTGAGTAAAGTGTGTTAGAAATAAATGGATTACAATGATTAATTTCACTCACTATATTTTGCAGTTGTTTACGCACTTGCAAAGCCTGAATGATTCAGTGTATTATTGTGAGTGAGTGAGTGAGTGTTAGAATATCAGGGTGCATGTGCAACAGTGGTCTGCAATGAACTGGCACTCTGTCTTGGGAGTTTCCTTGCAATCCTGACCTGGACTAGGTGGGTTTCACATAGTATATACTGTGTTTCTTACTGTTTTCGTAAGTATTGGTAATTTAATTACATGTATTACATGATATATGAAGTCTTAGTAACCAAATTACAAAAGATTCCTGTGAACTTTATAATACAAATCAAAAATCTGACTAAATTAACAATGTGAAAAAATGTACTCAGTCTTGTATCGGTGATCAATGTTTTTGCCTATATTTGGTGGCAAATGTAAAGAACGGTGTTGACCAATTATAAATAAAGCTAGACATTGCTCCCTTTCTTTATGTTGGATGTCCTGGAAATCAGCTTTTAGCATTTTATTTCCATCTATGACAAAGCATGAAACTACTGTATCTGAACACTGATGGAAGGATGACAGGATTAGGCCAACTATTAAATAATTTTCAATTATGACAAGCACTGTTCAATGTAAATCCTCTCTCCTTTTAAAAAATTATTTTCTGTATTTGTGACACTGAGAAACAATCTCATGTCAATCATACATGATGAAAAAGAAAATAATAATCTTTGTTTCTATAATCATACATTTGGCAAACCAATTATTATTCAAATTTACAGTTTTGCTGTCATAATCAAAGTAGCAGGCATTTATTCTGGTGTAAAAAATGTTTTTGAAAATGTTAGGAATAATGAAAAGATAATCCGATAGGCTCAATATCAAGGAAAAAATCAATGCAAATTTCCAGTCACTTTATAAGGTTTATGCTTCTGAGAATATTTAACAATGCTAAATTGAGTTACTCTGCATATATTTACGTTAACAAATAAATATAAAATTGGAGGATAATAATTTCCTAAAAAGCAATGTACTGCACCATACACATTGATAAAGACAACAAATTGTAGTCAGGTACAAAAATAATAATATACTGTAAATGTCAAATTGTCAAAAAAGATTAAGAAAAGTCTGAATAAAAAATGCAACTACATATACATTTATATGAACAGCTTTATGGGTCTTGAGGCTGATCATCCAATTAGCTGTAAACCACCCAGTCTCACTGAGATTGCACAGGTGGTGAACCAGCTGAGGGGAGGGGAGGGAAGGCTGCAGAGATCTGTGGTATCTGGGGTGAACTTCTCCAGGCTGGTGGTAAGGCTGTCTTCCTGGCATTGCAAGCAATCTTTGCTTCCATTTGGGAGACTGGCATCATCCCAACTGACTGGAAAACGGGACTTATCGTCCCTATGTGGAAAGGGAAGGGTGATCGCCTGGATTGCCGCAACTACAGGAGGATAACACTGCTCTCGGTGCTGGGTATGGTCCTTGCTAGGGTCATCCTCAATAGGGTCCATGATCACTTGCACCTACCAGCGACTGAAACAGTCTGGTTTTACACTTAAGAAGTCTACCATCGACCGCATCCTGGCACTGAGGGTTGTCATGGAGCGCAAACACGAATATCAACAGAGATTCTTTGTTGATTTTCGCTAAGCGCACGACTCAGTTGTTTGAGCTGCCCTGTGGGACACCCTGAGTGTTTCCGGGATCCCCTCGAGGTTGCTGGATATCATGGCTGGCCTGTGCACTGGTACTGTGAGTGCTGTGTAGAATGGAGGCAGGACCTCTGTGTTTTTCCCAGTTGATTTTGGGGATTGTCAGGTGTGTGTTCTGCTCCTACTCTGTTCAATGCTTGTATGGGCTGGGTCTTGGGCAAGGCCGTGGGGTATCTGTTGGTAAACAAAGATTCACGGATCTTGACTTTGCTAACAATGCTGTGATCTTCGTGGAGTCAATGGAGGCTCTGATCAGGGCGCTCAAGAGACTGAGCGAAGAGTCCGAGTGTCTGGGCTTGCGAGTGTCCTGGATAAAAACCAAGATCCAGGCCTTTAAAGACCTCTTGGGCACAGCCATCAGCAGCCTGTCTGTATGTGGAGAGAGTGTCGACCTTGTTGGGAGATTTACTTACCTTGGCAGTGACAGTCATGTCTCTGGTGACTCTTCCAATGAAGTCAGCAGATGGATTGGGAGAGTATGGGGGTCATGAGGTTGCTGGAAAGGGGTGTGTGGCGCTCCCCATATCTATGCAAAAGGACAAAGGTCCAAGTCTTTAGAGTCTTGGTTTTTCCTGTCTTGCTACATGGTTGTGAGACATGGATGCTATCCAGTGACCTGAGACAAAGACTGAATTCCTTTGGTACTGTGTTTCTCCGGAAAATCCTTGGGTACCACTGCTTTGACTTTGTGTCGAATGAGCGGTTGCTCATGGAGTCCCTAATGAGGAACATTACCTGCATTGTGAGGGAGTGTCAGTTACGGCACTACGTCCATGTGGTGCGTTTCCCCGAGGGTGATCCAACTCGTAAGATCCTCATTGTTGGGGACCCATGTGGCTGGACTAAGCCAAGGGGTCGCCCACGTAACACCTGGCTGCAGCAGATAGAGGGTCATTTCCAGAGGGTGGTACTGGACCGCGTGTCTGCCTGGGGGTTGCAAACCAGGATCCCGAGTTGTATAATCATGTAGTGGGTGCGGCAACGCACTGTACCACTGCATGCTACCCAACTTGACTTGACTTGACTTTATGGGTCAAATTGCATTCTTTACCAAAGTGAAAGACATTTTTTCAAGTGCAGCATAGTATAAACATAAACATGGCACTTTTCTGGACGTGCACAATGTATTTTTTAAACACAAACAGACTGTAAAGAACAAAGTAAACCTTGAATGTGATACATGCAAGGATTTGAGCACCCTCACAGCTGATATATTATTGTTTAAGGCCTCAAAGCTTCACTGATTAATTCAACCTAAAAATTACACAAGATTGACACAATTTCAGAATTTAACACTCTAACCCTTCTAACCTCTGAAAATGTTACATCTTAAATATGGGCTGATCTATGCAGGTGACGAAGAACAGAATCATCAAAAGAGAAACTGGTGAAGTGAGTGCTATTACTACATATGACATACAAAATGGTTTATTTGATACCACAATACAGCAGTTTATCAAAGAAACCTATTATTTGATCTAATCAAAAAAGTCAACATATGAAGAAAGTAAAGCCAGTTTTTTAGAAGTAACATTTTTTCAATCACAACCAAAGAAACGCAGTTGGGAGAAAACAAAATATGAAGTCATTGGAGGAAAAAAAAACACCTTGGGAACTATTAAATGTAGGAAAAATCTATTACATTTTGGAGATGAGAAGAGATCTTGAAGAACATGCAGGAAAACCTGAGAATATTTACAGCCTAATAAGTTCTGCAAAGAAGAGTGGGGGAAAAACGTTCTTAAATTAAAGTATAGAAAAAAATATACCTATCTAAAAGAAGCACTTGGAATTTGCAATTTCTGCCAAAAAATGTTGCTGCTATGTACTAATATGCAGGATGCCCCTGGTATGTTTCAAGGTGTGAATAAGGGCAGACACTAGACTTTTTTTCCCCCCAAATGGATCCTTAAACAGGCACAGCTAAATGCATAAAGAAGTCAATAACCATATCGCAAATGCTTCACAATCTTTCAGGAAATATACATGACAGAAACAGTTGCCATAATAAAGATCACTTTGGAAATAAAATCTACATACTAAATGACTTTTAAAGACTTTCCTGAATATTTAACATTCTTAACTTATTTTCTACATTAAAAATTTCCTAAGATGTTATTGTGGATAGCAACAATATTCTGAACTTTTCTCAAGGTCCTAACTTACCCTAAGACCCATAATCACATTAATGGTAACTTGACCTTAAAATAAATATTATTCTAATGATTTTCAAATCCTTAAGGATCGGCCCTGAACCCTTTCTTATTTGCAATGGTGATGGACAAGTTGACAGACGAGATTAGACAGGAGTCCCCGTGGACTATGATGTTTGCTGATGATATTGTGATCTGTAGAGAGAGTAGGGAGCAAGTTGTGGAAGCCCTGGAGAGGTGGACATATGCTCTAGAGAGGAGAAGAATTAACATCAGTAGGAACAAGACAGAATACATGTGTGTGAATGAGAGGGAGGTCAGTGGAATGGTGAGGATGAAAGGAGTAGAGTTGGCAAAGGTGGATGAGTTTAAATACTTGGGATCAACAGTACAGAGTAATGGGGATTGTGGAAGAGAGGTGAAAACGATAGTGCAGGCAGGGTGGAATGGGTGGAGAAGAGTGTTAGAAGCAATCTGTGACAGGCAGATATCAGCAAGAGTGAAAGGGAAGGTCTACAGGACGGCAGTAAGACCAGCTATGTTATATGAGTTGGAGATGGTGGCACTGACCAGAAAGCAGGAGACAGAGCTGGAGGTAACAGAGTTAAAGATGCTAAAATTTGCATTGGGGATGAGGAGGTAGAGGGTTGGCTCAGGTTGGACGTTTGGTTGACAAAGTCAGAGAGGCGAGATTACGTTGGTTTGGGCATGTGCAGAGGAGAGATGCTAGATAGATTTGCCTTGGGTGTGATAAGGATGGAAAGGATTAGAAATGAGGACATTAGAGGGTCAGCTCTGGTTGGATGGTCTGGAGACAAAGTCAGAGAGATGAGATTGTGTTGGTTTGGACATGTGCAGAGTAGAGACGCTGGGTATATTAGGATAAGGATGCTAAGGATACAGCTGCCAGGCAAGAGGAAAAGAGGAAAGTCTAAGAGAAGGTTTATGGATGAGGTGAGAGAGGACATGAAGGTGATGGGTGCGACAGAGCAAGATGCAGAAGACAGGAAGAGATGGAAAAAGATGATCCGCTGTGGTGACCCCTAATGGGAGCAGCCGAAAGAAGAACACTCACTATTTACATTGTTTTATTTTCATACATATTTAAGCCAGAATTTACAAAAAATAATATTGCAAATACTTATTTACAAAAATAATGCTTACCTTATGCGTTTTACTTTTTGTATAGAGGTAAGCAAGTCGATAGAGGCTCTTGTAGTGCTGTGGGAAGCGGCTGAGGCAAAGGGAGAGTGCACGAATACACATGTCAGTCAGAACCTGCTTCTGCTCTGCCCTATCAATTGGTAGACACTGGGGTACATCACAGCTATCATCAGTCAAATCCAACTTCTTTCTGACTTCACTGCTTGGAGTTGTGGGGTTCGCAGCTGACAGCTTTGTTGGAGTCACAGGCACAGCAGGTGGTGGAGGATCAGTGGAAACCTTATGATCTGTTACTTCCACTAAACTAAGAGACATTGCATCCAACACTTCCAAAATATCAGTTTGCAATGGTGTAAGAGCAATCATTGTTGTGCACTCACTTCTTCCCTCTAGGAGAAAAAAAAAGTACTTCACTGTCCATTGAAGATGTTTAACACCAATAAGTGCAAAATGTACTCATTCATTAGGATTACATATAGCTTTATGAAAAAGTCTAGTATAGTAAATAATAATATCTATGCAGAATAAATAAATAAATAAATAAAATAAAAAAAACAAGAGTGAAGATTCAGTGTTATTAAAAGAAGACAAATACTGCAAGGGCAGTAAAAGGGGTCTTGGCACTGTTCAGAGGCAGCCTGCAATAAAACAACTGGCGTATGTGTAACAAAGATCAGCTTCAAGCAGATATCACAGTCTGGATGTTAACATAACAGCAGGTTAAACTCAACATTCAATTAAATATATAACAATTACATTCCTCACTAACTTGTCTGCAGTTTCCACTGCTGTCCATGTGTCCAATATAGAACAAAAATTACCCTAGCTGGATAAATATTATTTATTGGACTTGTTTTGTGCATTTCAGTGTAGCAAAGTAGCAGTGCTTTTGATCTAAAGTAAACAGATACTTAGACAGTAAATGTAACATCACCTTCTCAAACTTAGTTAATATAAGTAAGATTCACAGAGCACTGAAGCCAGTTCCAGCCATATCAGGTTTAAGGCATATGTGTGATATGCCCTCTGAATGTTTGTGGGCCTCTCTTTTTATACACCCCATTTCCTCTATGTGTCTAGACGCACAATGGTCAACCCATGACCCGAAATATGTTTGTGCCTAAAAATAAAGAACGACGGATATTGCATTCTGGTAATGTTTCTGTTTAATAGCATCGATAATAGAGGTAAAGTGACCAATGACATTACAGATATACATCTCAAAATACATGCAGCCTAAGAAGTGTTAAGAATTGCCTCATTAAATATGCATGCTGAGATCTCAGTTACACATTCATTTTTGCAAAGCTATTTGTTTTGTGAAATAATGTGGCAAGAGACCCTACTAGTCTGGGTTACAGACAGCCAAAACTAAAATGTGTAATAAAATTATAGTATAATGCATACAATTGCTGTTATTTAACATGATGAATTTTATTAATATTATAAAGTCATATATTATTTATTGTCTCTTTATATTTTTAATGCACAGTCTTAGAATTTAGCAACTAAACATTTAACTAAATATTGTACTGTATGCATAATGGTATGTGACAAATGAAAATTGACTTACTATGAAAAACCTATTGGAAACTTTCTAGACCAAGAACTTATACTGACCAGTAATTAAAAACATAACTTAATCTAATTTTAGGTCATGAAGGACAGAAGCCTATCCTGGGAGCACAGGGCACATTGCAGGAATCAGTACTAGATGAGGTAGGGCCAATTCACACACCTAACCTGAATATTTTTAGGAGTGCATAACAAAAACAAGAGGACACAGAAAGGAAAAATGAAAAAAAAAAAAAACATCTGTCCAGATAAAGGAAAAGCATGCATAATTCACGCAGACAACTGCACGTGGAATTTAAGCCCAGGACACTGCATCCATGATGCACTGGTGCGAACCACTGTGCTGCCATGCTGGCCACATTAGAAAGCAATAATATATTTTTAAACTACAATGATGATAAAGCATACACAAAGGATTGATTTTATTGTCTAACATTTACCTGAATATCTTAAAACAAAAATGTGCTGTTTTAATACAGTACTTGTTATGTAACAGTGGAGTATTTTATACTTACAATATGAGTAGTACTTAAGCAAAACACACAGAAAAGATGTCCAAGGACATGGATTCCAGTCCTAACTGATATAATGATTTTTTTTCTTTTGATATCAAGCTTTCTTTTCTGGCCAGCAGTGGAAACCAAGATATAAAGCATGAATTAGGTGTTTACCAACTCTTCCTGCTCTTTCTTGGCTGTCCTTAGCTGAAGTGGCAGTCTCAGATGACGACATACTATCCTTCACAGAATGCTTCTTGTGATTGCTGTCCTGGGAACTAGTGGGGTCAGTGAAGAGGTCCTGTGTGGAGTTTGAGTCGGAGAGCATTACAGCCATGCTGTCCTGGCTCCTCTCTAATAGCACAGAGAAAACAAAAGGGAAAAATGCATGCATGTAGAAAACAGAGTGGAGTAAATCATTACTGTGTAGGAAACAGTGCCAAAAAGAAGTTCAATTAAGATTTTCAAACTGAGCTCACAGGCAACCTGAATACAGGTATCCCAAGTTTGTTATAGTGATATGTCAGTAACGTTTTATTATACAACAATACTTACACGGGAATTCATAAGGTTTTCCACGTGGTCTAACCTTATTACCATTCATCTGAAAACTCACAGACCACAGCACTTATGCTAAAGGAAAGCAGTTTTTAATTTAAAGTGCATCATCACAAGTCATTGATTTTGATCAAGCAGCTTACAGTCCACACATATACAATGCCTGACTCCAGTTTTCTGCATGATGTTTGTAATTATTCAAATACATTTATATGTACATCCACAAAACATTATCTATAGATAAAGTTTTTATATTCTGATGTAAATGTGCAAGCAATTTACTTACTAATTTATTACACTGATTTCAAAAAGAAAAAAAAAGCCTTATGATTAAGTCGTTTCTAAAACCACTTTTTAGCAACCATAAACCTAAACTAATCACTTTCCATGTTTTATTAGCCTCTTCCACTGTTTTAGGTAAATTTTGTCTCTCTTTTACAAAGCTGCATAAGTTCCCTAATGTTGTGGACATTTGTTTACACTTAGGTTCTTTTAAGGTCCTATTACTACATTTCAATGATGTCCCAAAACTACCTTTTTGCAGCTATCCAACTGTGTATTTGCTAGTGCACCTATAATCAATATTGTTGTAGGATCCAATTTTGGTTAAGCTTTAGCACTGAAGTACATTTTCATACCCATGGGGCACAAAATGATTGTGAGACATCTAGGTCCTCTAAGTACAAGACAAGTCAAATGCATCACTGCTTCAACGTTTTTTCTAACAGATGGTATGAAATTCTTGTAATGACACAATATGGCTGGCTTTTGACAAAGGCAGCTTTGTAAGCAGTGGGCCAACAACTAACCACTGATCTTGGCTGGCCAGAGGACATTATTCCAGTAGTCATTTTAGGGTGGGTGAGTGCTGTTGCAATACTTCCACCTGGGAAAACAGGTATTTGTCTTGGCTGCTCCACACTTGAAAAATATCCTTCTTAGTGAATGACAGATTTGAAATAGCCTAAAACCATTCCAAAGTAATCTTTTGCAACATTTGTTTCTCTCAAATTACTGCAAATGTCTTTTGTTCTTGGCTTTTATTTCAAGTCTTAGGCATCAAAAATCAAACTACAAAATTGAGGTGGTAGCAATTCTTAATCATCTACTAATTCAATGTACTGGACCACCAACACCTGGCATAAATTACCCATAAATTACATGGAAGCAGCAAACACACAAATATTTTTTTTTCTTCGTTTGTTTTTTTTTTTTAACTCATGGGTTCTTTATGTTGACTCACAGTACCTTTTTTTCTTGAATAACAAATGACAAAGTAAAATTTTATCTGTCACTTCTCACCTTATATTACAGTTCTCTAATAGGAACAGGAATACTTGGCATACTTGAATGGGGCTACTTTACCATGTGAAACAATTGAAATGGAGAGGACCTGATGTGATTGGATAGTGGTGGAGTAGACACTATTCTTTTACAACATTTTTCCATTACTTATTTAAAAACTTATTTGAAAGATGTAATAACCTCATTCTAAAAGTTAACCAACTCAAAACGATAACTATTTTTTTCATCTGTTTCCTGAAAAAAACACTTCATCTGATCAAACACTCATAATGCCTTCAGTAACTAAATACTATCAAGGGGATGAAAAGCAGATCCAAATTACTGTGGTTCACTTACTTTTCACTCTTTCCTTTAATTTCTTTTACACTACATTTTTTCATTTTCTCTTAACATGAATAGTATTCAAGAATATTAATTTAATTTTAGAAAATGTGTTTGTTTAAAGCTGGATTATGATAAAAGCCACATGTGAGTTTTGACACTAGAGCTGTTCAAATGATGAAATAATGTTAGCATACGTATTACAGTTTGTTGTCTGCACAGTAATATGCACAGACAGCTAGTATAAGGACATAATTGTTCTGTACTAATAAATTATATCAATAAATGACACTCCATTATTAATTACAAGTTTAACTGACTTAAGTTCATACAAAGGATTATTTTTAAATATAAACTGTACTGAAGTTAAATACTGTAGAGTGCACTATTTTTATAGAAGGTGTCTATACAAATGCAAGACTAAGTGTTACTGGTTTAAAGCTTGCAGTTCAGACTTTCTCACTCATTTGAAGATCTAGATGGAACGTTTTGGTTATTTGGTTTTATAAACTACACACTAGAGAATATTGTATTGATTTAGTGTGTTCATATATATTACTTCTGAATGCTTTAAAATCACTTCAATTTTTTTTTCAGGGTGCCTCCTGGCTCACCAGTATGAGAACATTCCCATATATTATACACTATTCGAGTTGTCTTGATGTCTAGTTATGCAAGATGTCAAGCTTTTTGAACCCCCCCCCCCCCTGTATTTTGGGAGCTGTAGACCCCTAATGTTTAGTCATTATTGTTCCACGTTGTGTGCAAGAAGAGATACCCTTATGATAAAGAGTAAACCAATAGGCGCCTTCAACAAAAATTATCATAAAGGACTTGAAGCTGTGCTGCCAAATCAGCCAACCCAGGGGTTCACCCTCATAGGATACGAGGGGTCAAAGTTTCTCCTTTTCACAAAACTTAAAAAGTGATTGTTGTGGATGTGCAATGTTGTTTCATGTTATTTCAAAGTTACTTTTTAGGAACATGTTAATATTTTTGATATTTGATTATTTACTGGTGGTCTTAACTCTCTAAAGGCCACTCCAAGAAGAATAAAAATGTAAAATTTCGAACATAAGCATATGGTGTATGATTTTAGAATATTTCAAGGTCAGTGATAATGAATATGATGACATTTTTAATTGTTGACCCTTTATTAGCAATATAACCCTCTTTGGACTTCTGTCAGAAAGTGAAAAATTACAAATATGTTTGAGAAATTACAAATACATTTGAGAATATTTAGACATGAAACATTAAAACTGAAGCACACATTTGAATATTTTCACTGTGTCTGATTTCTTCAATACAAATACAAGACACACTTTAAGAGTGAAGAGCTTATCCATTAGGACTATATTCAGACCAACTGAACAGCAGCAAAGCTTCAGTGAAAAACAGTACCTTTAGATGTCAACCACTTTAAAAAAAATGGAGTATAATAATCATAATCTGAAATATAGGGTGATCCAGATCTAA
This sequence comes from Polypterus bichir lapradei, assembly GCA_026402145.1. NCBI lineage: Eukaryota > Metazoa > Chordata > Cladistia > Polypteriformes > Polypteridae > Polypterus > Polypterus bichir. Next base: position 7,513,832 of record JANRMT010062838.1, on the reverse strand, counting down.
TTATGCAATTTTCATTACGCTATAACTTAAGTTTATTACATAGAAAATCACCCAAAAAATCCCGGAAGTGTGTGAACTGACGACATGAAGAATTGTCTTCGCGCTGAACTGGAATCGTCCCCGCATAAATCAAAGTCATCCAGACGATCTGGATCTGCATAATTAGATCTGGACCACCCTGTACAAGTATTGTACAATTGGATTAGCATATGACCTTTGGGAGATACTTCTAAAATATATTTCTATTCTGCCAACTTGCAGGGAAAACTTGGGGGTTGGTGGCAGGATTGGCACTCCAGCCACCGTAAAAAACCTCACACTGTCCCAGTGTGGTGCCGAGGTGTCACCCACTGTATGACTGCACTCGGGTCCCAATCCGGGTGGTTCATCGTGTATTATATGCAGCAATGCGCTGCATCAGGGCATGCTCCCAACCTCAACCTCATTATGACTCCTTACTTCTAGCTCAGCTTTCTTGCAGCTGACAGATTCATAAACTATGATGATGCAGACTGTCAGATAAAAAGCCGCTGTATTGAAATTCAATCATTTTTGTTTAACTCACATACATCTTAGGAAAACAATTTTAAAATATATGCACAAGCAATGTGTACTAATTCAGTTTTCAGTCATCAAGCAATTACATTTTAAGTCTCATTCATTTGAAAATGAAAAGATGAAACAATGACATAATAATTGACCTTAGTAGAAATTGGTGTTTGAGACTAAAATGCTTTTTGGGATGAGTAAGCCAAACATAACAAATGTATATGTGTAATTTATATGGTCCAAACAATAAGTTTTACACATAAAATTTACACTCACAAAAGTAACTGGCTACAATAAGAAACTTATTTTCTATTAAAAAAAAAAAAAAAAAAAAAAACTCTGAAAGTTACACTTTCCCAGATGCAACTACAAATCCAAGAAGCAGATACTGATACTCTTTGGGCACAAATAAAGTATTATCTAATCTAACTGAATCTACTAGATAAATAAAACAAATCTTGCACATTTTATAAGTAATGTTTTCTCAGAATGGCAAATGAATTTTAGGTGTAATGCATTTTTAAAAATCAATTATAATATACAAAATTGTCCACATAATGCCGATACTGTGGTCAGGCTTTGCAATTGCTAAAAGAGTATCTTTGTAATACATAAAATTGGATAAAACTGCATCATACTATACAGCTGACCAGACTAAGGATCAATCACAATGGAAAGATTTCTTTTTTTGTACTTTTTACATTTACAGATAAACACATAGCATGCAGAGTTGAATCACTGAACATAAATAGCAAAACCCTTTACTGCCCTTCAATGATACTTTCTATAGCTTCTTATCAAAATCAAGAAAAAAATTGAAACCTTGGGAAGTTCAATAAAATACTCACCTGCCTCATTGTATCCAACAAACCTTTTTCTTCTTTTACAGATTATATATATA
>JANRMT010062838.1:7438827-7512282 GCA_026402145.1 Polypterus bichir lapradei | reverse complement strand
ATTATATATATTTTTACCTATTACTACCAATAGCAAGGTCACTATGGAGTTGTGTTAAATTTATACTGAAAGACAAAACAGAAACTATCCTGCTCAGCGCACATAAAAATACACAAAACTGCAGGCTAATAACAAGGCCTTCATGCCAAATTTGTTGGTACCATGATAGCATGTACCCCTTCTCTGCAAACTGCCAGAACTGTTTCTTAAAACACACAGGACAGAAGGTGGGATTTACAAAATGGCTACAATTTTGTCATGTCATTTTGATAGCGCTCTCAACACCCAGAAAAATTACCTACCCACAGCTATTTACATTTACAGTATGATATTATGTCAACCCAGACATCTCCAAATGACCAATTTTGTTTTCGTTGTAATATATTTTTTTCCCCAGACATGCACCAAATTGCTCTAGTTTTATTTAAAATATCTTAATGTTGTATTCATCTAATATTTTCCATGCCTACCTAACTTCAATGTTACATAGTTTACACTAGCTCTTGGGAATCGGGGAGAAGAAGAAAAAAAAAAAGTCTAAAAATATTGTTTCACTGTAAGACCCAGTCTAGGATTTTCATAAATTCTGCATAAGTAACTATACTTAATTAAAAAAAATAAAGCTTTTTATTTAAATACACATAGAATAAACAATCCTGAGGAGTGAAGTGCAACGGATATTGATAAACCAGTTTGAAAGTGTGGCTTACTGTAATGCTAGGTGCTTTACCTCTAGCAATCTAAAGCTACAGCATAGATGATGCAAGCAAATATAGGGACAGGACACCAGCTGTATTACATAAACTGTGTCTGGCAAATATTCACCCCATCAGCTTATCATGCACATTCAATGAAAAAGCAAGTTGTGTCAGAAGCAAGCAGGCAGAGAACAAGCAGGCAGGTAGGTAAGTAGGTAGGCAGATAGAAAAAAGGTAGGAGTTTGAAAGGTCTAAGTGTAAAATAGGCAATAAGGCTGCAAAATTACAGAACTGTCCGGATAGAACACCCACTTTAATTGCAAATAAATAAATGAAAAAGAAAAAACAAGATTCATGATTGCTGTCAATTATTTTTGAAATCTGGCAATGAAAGCCAAAATTTCAGTCTTACCTATTTTCCCTTTGCAATACTAAGAATTATAATGTATACATCCAATGATGTACATCTTAATTTGTGTACTAAAAGCTCTAAACATGAAATGCACTTTATTATTTGTAGTCATCTACAAAGACCATATTTAAAAATAGCATACTTGTTAAGAACACTTTAAATTAAGGAAACATTTTACACATATAAAAGTACCAGATAAAATAATAAGCACTTGGATATGTATACACCAATGCATTAAATGCACAACATGAAGGAAATAACAATGCTACATTTTCAAATCTAATTAAGAAAACTAAAAGAATTTAACAAATTATTAAAAATAATAAATTCACAAGGAAATCTCAAAACCTAGAAACATGCATTTACATTTATTCAAGTAGTGTATCACTTTTTTAAATTCCCCTAATTTACAAATAAGTAAACACTAAGGTGAGGTAAAATTTGTGTGGTTGCTCATATCAAATGTGACAAACTGTTTAATCTACAAATGATTATGGACTCTAGATTTAGATGCAAGGAAATTATTGTATACAAAACAAAGTTTAAAAAAAAATAATCTTAAAATTGTATTGGTCAGCTTATTATCCTGGCAGTACAGAAAAAAACCTCAACACTCCTCTCCTTCTATTTATGCTGTCATCAGCCAGCAGATGACACAAAGTACAATACAGCACAGAATTGAAACAAAACAAATACAAATGGTAAATGATTATTATGATTCGAGTTAGATTAATGGCAAGTGATGACATTAATCATTACTCAAAATGGAACTACTCTTACAACTTACATATTGTAATTTAACAACAATGAATCTAACTGCATTTCACTTTATCAAGTAGAATGTTTTATTGTACTCTGTACATAGGACAATAAACTTGAAATTGAACCTTAATATAAACCAATCACAAATGTAATTTAAGCTCTTCATATAATGATGCCACTCTTAAAGAAAAAAAAACACTTTTTAACACTAATATGTCAATTAGTAAAGGTGATTTGTTAAATATGTTCTAAAATAAAACAGGCGTTCTTTATACAGTGGCATGCATAAATGACTTTGCTTCATTGTTCAAATCGATACAGCAGTGTCAGCCAGTGTGCTGTGAAATATTTGCATTATGTATTGGGTTAGAACAAAAGGTATGAATTAGGCCTGTGGTGTATTTGTGCTGAGAGTCCCAAAATCTGATGACATGCAAGCGACTGACAAATGGCTCTTTTATTACCTTGTAAAACAGTAGTTTCCCTGACAGGTGCAGCTATGTTGTCCCTAATCTAATGGGTCACCTAAAATTCTTCATTTCTTAATTACTTAACGCAAGTATAGATGCACGATGTAGGTAAACATTATGAATTGAAGTAGCAACTCAATAGACGTTTGACATACCGTATTGCTAGAGCAAGACGTCTAATATAAGAAGACAAAGCGCCATGGATGTTACATACAAATGACTTATTTTGCAAGTAGTTCATAAGTGGACATCTAGCAAAAATGACCTTTAAAACTGTACATTTGTGCCGGTGGAGAATATTTCAGCTAAAATTTATTGGAATGAATATTATTTCAATTGGTTGTATGTTAGACATGTGGAAACACAGTAGCCTGACTTCACTTAGAGACAGGGGATTCCCACCAGCACAACTGACATTACAGTTAAGAGAAAATTTTTATTTGATGTGGTTATTTGTTGTTTGTAGTTTTACACTGTGGCAATAAACATCGTATTCTACAGATAACCACCACATCGATTGGTACTCACGTAAAAGAAAAAGCCTGAATGCCCCATCTGAATAATTTTTTGCAACAAGGACAATAAAGGCTTAGGGAATCCATATTTTTATGACAGACAATAATATATAATTTCTTTTCGAATAGAAAAAAAATTAATTCAGAATTTTTGTTGTTTATTTTAGAAGTAATCTGATAAATATGTTCTTGATATCAAAACTAAATACATCCCATACACCTTGGTATTCTTTCCTGTAACCAACAGAAATATTACAAGGAATACAAGGAATTTCTGTCAGTATGTTTACAGAACTTTTTCAAGGTTGAATGCGACACTTGTAAACTCTGTACAAAAAAAAAAAAGCTTTCTAAAACAAAACTCCATTGTGTTTTTAAAAGCTATTAAAATGATAGCATAATGTGCAAATCCCTGATGCTAGCACACAGAGTAGTCAATAGGTCAAGCACTTGGGTATATGGAGAAACTGAAGTGGTGCTATGCTCCTTCTTGACCACTCAGGTCTGCCAGGGAACAGTGTCTGGTGATACCACCTCTGTGTGGTATTAAGTCTCATTCCAGACTTTTTCTGTGTAGTTCCTAGTTGGTGGAACGAGCTCCTTACCTCCATCTGAACTGCTGACTCCCTCAATGTATTTAAAAAGCAACTGAAAACCCATCTGTTCTGTAAGTATCTGTCTAATAAATTGAAAATAACTTGTTCTGTTATCTTTCTTACTGTTGGTTTAATTTGTTGTTACATTAGGTTTATTTGCTTTATCGATTGTTAATCTATGTTTTTAAGTTTATTAGTTATTATATCTTTTCACTTGTGGCAATCAACTTTTGTTACCTGTCCCATGACACTTCCTGAACAAACAGGCCCTAGCCTAATGTTACTCAATTATGTTTACCTCCTTTCTAAGAAGGATAAAAGCATCTGCCAAGCAAATAAATATAAATTTGCAATAAACCAACCAATAAGCTAAGATCACAACAAGCCCTTTAAACTTATTGAAATAGATTATAAATCAAAATATTATCTTTTCCCTTTAAATACTTTGAAAAAACTATTTTCTCATTTAAGCATATTTTTTTAAAGTATAATAAGTACCTGGTAATATATGTTTACAATAACACAGCTGTATCTGTGCCACACGGGTACCTTGTGGTGTCACCCGATGATATGGAAACTTCTCCAGGAAGTTTCAAAATGACTAGTGTCCTCAGCGTAACCAGGAACTTCATAAACGTATGAGACCCACAGCCATCTAATGTCTGTGTCTCACATTACCTATCATGTGGACTCCTCTAAGTATAAATCCGCCTCCCCATAATTATTGATCACCTTTCTCATACGCATACAGGACATTTATTCACCTAGCACCTGCCTTCCCAGAATAATATAACTGCAGGCACCTCTTAAAAAATTTAAAAAAGTATGGATTGTCTCTGGTTCATGCCCTGTTGACTCGACATCCAATTCCTTCTAACTCTGTCACTGCCTTGCTAAACTGAACCACCAACACAAACCATAAAAACATTAAAGGTATAATAATGTAAGTAAGCAAAATCTAAAAATACATATACTTCAAACATATAACATTCTCAACATAGTAAAATTAAGGTAACATACTTAATAACCATACTACCATTACCAGTCAAAATCTGATGGATGAAGTCTCACAAAACAAATACACTTTTTTGCTTTTTCATTATCGTCTAAGCACTGATAATTCCTTGCAGAAAAAAAGTGGATTTACTTAGAGTATATTAACAACTTGCCTAGCAAAGTACATTAGAATAATGCAAATTATGTACTTTTATAGACTTGTATATCTGAAGTGGACAAAGCCATCAAACAATGTTTAAACACGAGTTTGTACATTTACTTTAAAATATATTTTTTGCACAAGGTGTCAATTTTGTCCACTCACACAAAAGTTATAAAAAATAATTTTATATATGGGGACTTGCATGTGGCCACAAACTAATTATCATTAAACAGAGCAAGAGGAGAAAGGTTAGTGCCAACCAGTGTATAATAACAAGGTGTGTTACAAGTGCATTGGTATATATATTTAGTTTTTAATTAAATTAAACATTTGGTTTGAACATAAGTGACCAAAATGCATAATAATCTGTCATTTGAAAGTGTTATGATGTGTTAAAATAAAGTGATACTTAAAAGACAAATGCTCAGCGATAGAGAAGACTGTTTCCAAAATACTAGTTAAAAAATACAAACAAATCCACTATAATTAGTAATGAATAATAAAAAGCAGCCTTATTGCCCACTTTAACACTTTCCTATTACCCACTGCAGACTGTTTCATTAAATAAGTTTCGCCTCCAAGTGACATGATCATTACAGCTGCCCCACCCCAGTGATCAGAAAAGCACCTCCCTGGAGTGGCAGTATCTATAACATGGACTATACCATCAGCCACGGCCTGCTCCTGCTGCTGCTGCTGACGACGTAGGGTTTTACGTTTCACGTAATCGTGGTCAACTGGAGTGGCTGTGTAAGGTGGGGAAGTCAGACCTGGACCAGTGGATGGCAGGGATGTCCCTGGACCTAGTGGCGTTCCTGTCGACGAATGAGAGTCATCATCATTCCCTGACAAAGGCTTTTCCCTGTGAAACAGAAAAAAATAAATATTGTCTATACTGACTTTAAAATATTGAAATGAAAGATTAAGAATATTTTAAAAATGCAAATAAATAAACAAAGACTTCATTTCAGCTTTAGACACCAATAAAGCACTTTGTGTTTTACAAATATGAAGCACAGTGAAAGCAATACAATAAAAAAAAACAATGACAGGAAGAATGAGGGCGCAAAAACTAAAATACACATTATGAGTTGGTATTTACAAAGCTAAGTACAAGACATATTTGCTTTATTAAGGAAGATACATTTTCCAGGGGACATTTAAATGAAAAATTTTCAGAAAGAAATGGTGATCATCACTACCTTAGGTCCGGATATAATTCAAACAAAGTTTAAAAGAAAAAAAAGAATAGTCAAGACCTCAGGAGCAAAAGATACCAGTAAGAACAACCAGTAAAAAGCCTAGTTAGAAATTCTGTTCAGAGTATTATAAGCAAAAATGTTTGGAAAGTGCTATGTTCAAATGAATAAACAGATGTTTTAAAAAAAAAAAAAAAAAAATCAGACCAGAGAGTATTGCTTTAGTGTTCTTTTTTCTTCATTGTGACTTTAAATATGAATTATTGAAAAGATCAGGTCAAAAACCTACTGTATAAAAAGACAGCTGCTTTGGTTCAAGATGTACAGTAGTTATGAATGGGTGTGTGTGTATGTATTATAATAAAGACAGTCAACAGTGTCTTGGACAAATATACAAGATTTACATCAGTAAAAGATAGCCACACTCAAATAAACAAATCACTTGTGAAAATAAAAATATAGGCAACGTACGTCTAACTGAATGACTGGGCTCAAACAAATATATACACACACATAAATACGCAATATAATACATACACACACACACCACACCATGGATGAACTGTTGAAGACCACAATATAAAGGAATGTGGCCATAGAACACTAAATTAATAACCCTCACAGATATTTCCAAGTATTTGGATCTGGACTAGAAGTCCGCATTTGGCAATCAAACACTATATAGTGAATTTCTAACAGAACTGTTGCCACAAGTTCATTAAAGTGAAAATTATTTCTGAAAAACTAATGATGGCTTTGGAATTATTTTTAATATTACTTAAGAAATACTTCATTCAAAGGAACCCAGTCTTTTGTTTTCAAGAAAGTGCTTTCCTTTGATCAGACTTTATTGGAATATATCAGAATTATCAGTAAAGCAGTCTGCTGATTTAATGGAGGAAAAGGCAACAATGCTATTTATCTGACAGGAACATGTTGCTTGGTAAAATCATGACAATTTACCCAGCACTAATTTGGGAAGTTTAAATAATATATAAATTGTGCCTACACATAACTTCACTTTTAGTTCACATATTCTGGTGTGAGCGGCTAATTTACACAAAAGTTTTATCCAGAACTTGGTTTAACGTTTAAATTTCAAGGTTCTTGTGAAGGACACAAGAAGATGCTAGATCTAGCCAGCATAAAAGGGGATGATTTTTGAGAGAGAGAGAGCTAAAACAAAAACATTTTGTTCTCATTTTTAATTAGACTAATTTACTAATTTGTGGGAAAAAGTACAAAACATGACACGATAATCACCACACAGAGGAATGCTGTTTGTGTTTGGTAAACATTACAGACTGTCTGGAAACAGCCATCCTTCCAACTGTTTTGACCCTTGTTGTCTAAATTAATTAAACTAAAGACAATAACTCATTACTGGAGACTTTTGTTTGTTCTGCTTTCAGTCTGAGATCTATTCATTTGTATTTTGATGATGCATCTCATTCCTCTCTACAGCTTTTTAAGCATGTAAAATTAAACCAAGTGATATTTTTTCTTCGGTTTCACACCATTTTCTAACTTTATCTCAAGTTTAGGTATCACGTTTGACTGTTAGTCATAGGTGAGAGTCAAGTAACCATTTGCCCTTTAAATACAATAATAATGTTAGCAATAAATAAAACAGCAGACATATTTTAGAAGCTAATAAAAGCATTATTTCTGGATTTGTATTTAAAAAAATAATTAGAAAAAGTGGGCAGGTCAATCTGCTGTTTCTAAATCTAAATCAAACAATTCCTACTCTTGCTGAAAAGCAGACTGATGTTAAAACATTTTGTAGTTTCGATTCATTTTCCACCTTTCTCATCTCAATGTAAATTTCTTGAATCAAAATAGGAATTTTCAATTCACTATTCCAATACTTACATATATCACTATATATACAGAACATTATGTTAAATTAGAATTGCCAAAATGGATACTTAACACATTATTAGCACTGGACAGAAGGGAGTCACAAATACATTACAAAAATGAATTCACTTAACTTTTTTTGTCCTCAGAAAAGCTTAACAGTGATGTTCCCTTCCCCTCCAAACAAAAAATAAATAAACCAAACATGATCACCTTTACACTATTAAGCAAAAATGATTAAGGTGTAGTTAAAAAATGTCAGTAGAGTCCAGATTCTTTTAAGACCACAATTAAATAATTAACTAAATAGTAATATGGTGACCTTTTTCATATAAGCAGTGACAAAAAAATATATTTACCAAAGTAAAACTACACTACAAAGTCCACTGGTTCATTGTCCCAGTGTTACCGGCTCTCAACAATTGATCAGAACACAGGCCTTTCATGTAGTGATGGCGAAATAAAATGCTGTACACAAACATTCCAGATAAAAAACTTTATTGGAGAGCAAACCTTTAAGGCAATGCATCACTCATTTAGTCCTAGCTAAGAAACAGCTGCCAGAAATTCTTTAATACAATTTCAGCTTTCTTGGAAAACTCTTTTCAATTTTGAAAGGTATTTCAGCAACCTTCCAATACTACATATACTATATACTGTATAGATATCCTAGTATAACATTATTCAAAAAATCTCCTTCTTCTTTTGGTTGCTCCCGTTAGGGGTTGCCATAGCGGATCATCTTCTTCCATATCTTTCTGTCCTCAGCATCTTGTTCTGTTACCCCCATCACCTGCATGTCTTCTCTCACCACATCCATATACATCCTCTTAGGCCTTCCTCTTTTCCTCTTCCCTGGCAGCTTTATCCTTAGCATCCTTCTCCCAATATACCTAGCACCTATCTCCTCTGCACATGTCCAAACCAATAGAATCTTGCCTCTCCTTATTAAACAGCTTTTGATGATGAAGATACACCATTGCATAACTGATGAAAAAAAAATATATATATCTGGGTCGCATACCACCATTTAAAGAGCTTAAATCTATAGTCCACATTTTAAAGCAACTATCCACAATGAAATAAATCAGTGAACAGACTACCATTAGTACAGTGTATTTTTAAGACTTTCCTTATCGGAGCATGATGTGCCAAGCTACAGTACATGCAATTAGTGACATCACAAAAGCTATAATGTGTGGCTCCAGACCATGAATGAACTACCCAAAGGCTGTATGACCAAACCTCTATGATATGTAAGGTATGGATTTGCGGGCCCAAAAAAAGTGAAATCTTTGCAAACATTTGGAAATGCGGAAAGTGACATTTTGGGCAACTTTTGAAAAATAACGTTTTTTTTTTTCTATATTTTGAAAAAACATAACACATACTAACAAACTCTTAACAGCAAAAAAGGACACACAAAATTGCACGACATGCAATACAAAGAGCTCACCAGGGTCCTTCATACACCTTTCTACACTGATTGCGTGTGGTGCTAACAGACCTCTTGCGATTCACCCCAGGTCTGTAGTAATTTGAAGTAGAAGCAGTCAAGTCAGCAATCCAGATGAAAGGGGAAAAAGAAAAGCATAAACCCAACACAAAAAGAATAAGCAGTATGAATGAAACTTAAGGCAAAAAAGGGAATTATAAAAAAATAAAAGGCATGTTTGTTAGTTTAGAAGTACCAGACACATAACCTATTATTTTGGGTTGCTGAGACAAGAAGGCATTGCATAATGGTACAATCAGCTAAGCTAAACACCAAATGATTGTTCCGCTGGTATAACTTTTGTTTTTATAGCTAGCCATTAACATTTTTTGCATTTCTGGTCAATTAAATCAGACAACAGTAGCCACTTTTATCAGTTCTTCCTCAGCAGGAACATCAGCACAAAATGTAAATCATTTTTAAAAGCTATAGCTGTAGAAGAATATTTTAATTAAAAACAGGACTAAGAAAATGCCATTCAACTTTTCAACAGACACAATTTTATCATTATGTTGCAGGCCACTAGTAATTGTTTTTAGACTCTCAAGGAGAGAAAAAAAAAAAAGTTTCCCTAAGAAGCAAATTTACTTAATTGAATCAAAAGGGGGAACCAAACAGGATACATTTCATCCATTCCATTCATTCATTTTCTGAATTTGCTATATTCAAACTGGTGAAATGTGAAAAAGAAATACAAAGGAGCACTATGTTGTTTCCAAATAAAAAGCACACATCGGGTTCACAGGCATCTGTTAAAACTACCCACAGTGTGCGGTACCGTACTTGCTGATATGCACTGTGGCACTAAGACACAGAATTTTCAAATGTATTTAAAAAACAGGGCTAGGGACATGACTGGTAAGAGAGCAGCACTGATTTCACACAAATGTGTATGGAGGAAAATCATCATGTAAGGAAAAAGGCACCAGACAGTCCTGTCATGAAAGATTACACCATGTAGGAAAGGAAAACTTTACTGTTCCTCTTCCCAAATGAAACCAAGAATGTTGACAAGTTTTTTATCTGATAGCAAAACATCTAAAACCTATGAGCCAACAGCTCAAGTGATAACTAGGACATTTAAAACAACCCAACACCAAGAAAAAACATTCAAGGCCGTTCAAAACCAAAAACTACTGAGAAAATCTTAAAGCATAGCAGATGCTGCCTTTCTGTGCTAAACCTAATGGGGGTCTCTAGTAGTCAGGAGTATCACACACTTTTATCTGTCTTCATGCATTTTAAGCCAAAAGGCATAAAACAAACTATTTCCACCCAAGACCACAAAAAATTGTGGTGCTTTTCAAAATATCAGTGTCAAACACCCATTTTTAACATTTTTCACTCAAAATAAATCACACAACATCTATAATAATGTAAGTATTCTTTGCAGTCACTACACAACTGTCTAAAGCTGTTATCCCATTAGCCATTCAGATATATATTTAGTTCTTCAGTGCAAGACACTATATGAACAATATATATGTATAATAATTCTATTTCTCTGTTTCTCTTCATTAGCTTCACAAAAGCAGTATGCGTTCTTACAGAAATTCTGTAAAGTGACCTAGCCCCCAAACCCCATTGGTACTGGATAATAATACCAGTGGACTTTTACGATACTCTTTAACTAGTTGACACCATGACAAAAAATGAAATCCCATTAAACAGGCTTTTATTAAGAAAGTGAACAATATTGTGCCCTTTTCTGTTTAAACAAATGTAAAAAATATTAACAGCAACATCAGCTTTAAAATAGTGGGATATCACCCAAGTAGTTAACCCAACTTTCATTAAAGCAAGCTAGCATTGGCAAATTTGACTTAAATAGCCACAGAGGTGACACTTTGTACTTTTCAGATTGGGCATGCGACATGTGTGCCTTTCACATTCCCACTGTCTTTTCGATTAAAGCCACTGTTTCAGTATAGACGCATTCACTGGAAAAGCACATTTGTAGTAAACTGCAGGTATACAGAAATTAAAGACAGTTTGTTATTATAAAAGATGGTAAGAAGTAATTTCTACAATAGTCAATTGCATCTAAAACAAAAGTAACTAAACACTTCACAAGCCATTTTTTCCAGCTGGTAGTTAATTTTAAAATATTTTAACAAATCTGGTATCTCGAAATAGAAAACGTTAGCCTCCTGTACCCCAACAGAAATATACTCAGGAAATATAGAAATCTCTTATAACAGCAAGACCATTCAATGTTGGAATCTTTAGCTACTGGGTTTCTTTTTGAAAGATCCATGTGCCAACACAGGATTGCTCCACAGAAGCTCCCGATAATTAACTTTATCAAAGCATACCCTTATGCAAGGCACTGTCTTGGTCATGCGTTGCAGATGCTTTCTGTTCGCTTATCTAAATTGGGATTGTGAATTACAATCCCTTTCCCATTTTCTCTCATATTCATGCAGTGGCACATGAAGCTAAAGCTACCTTGGCCAAGCTATACCCTTTATCCATGCAATAAGATGTCAGTATGATGGAGAGTCACTGGTAGCAGTGGCGACAGCTGTAATATCACACAACATATGGACTATGCCATTATTCAGTTTTAAGGTGCCTGAAAGGTTGCAGGTGGCCACTTGACAAGTCAGGTAAGCACTAACTTCTCTTAATAAAAAGACAGTGGACCACACTTCAAGTTTTTGTTTATTACTTCTCTACTTTCAGATGTCCTTAACTTCGATTATCTTAATTTCACTGATCTAAGCAAAAGGTTTCTCTGACCTAAACTTTGATTGCATTTATTAGATAATTTCTAATGAAAACATCTTAAACATATGTAAATGTTACTTAATTTTGATTTTTTTCTTGTAATTTGTAAAGTTGCTAACCCTATGTAACTGCTTTAAGACGAATTATAAAAAAAGCTGTACTGAACACATTTAGTTCTATGGGTGTTCAAAAACAGTTGGAAAGGTCTGCCCAACACCAGATGGTCCATTTCATGTCAGATATAAACCGGATTTCCTACTTTGTACCAAGTTCAAGTGATAATTTCTGAATGAGAAGACTCTTGTCATTGTGAAAACTCTAGATGCTTCTAAATGTTTCAAAAGGCTTTCTGGTTTGCATCTTACACCTAACTAACAATCTGCATTGTAGCTACAGGATTTGTATAAATCAGGAAGGTTTTTACATGACCTATACACTACACAGTAAAATTACCAACAAGTAACTCACCTAAGCCCACAACCCAGGTAAAAACTCATTTGTTTTTTCTTAGAAAAACACTTTAAAATATTATAATCAAACATCATGGCCCTAGAAAAGGATGATAATGACAGATATACAGAACTTTATTTGTCCCTGGGCGAAACCTGACTGAAAGCAATTCAGATACAGGGATACTATAGAAATTAATTTCAGCCTTAAGAATACAGCATTTTCACGTAAGGGATCTGTGTTTTAGACAGAATAAATATCTATTGTGCATTGTGCTACCTTTACAGATACTATACTTCACACCATTATTAACAGCTTTGTAATTGCCCCCAGCATTTAAGTTGATAAATAGACCACAAAAGTGATAAAACAATGAAAAATGACAGCAGCAGGTTATCTTATTATAAACCTCACCGATGGATGTGGTTTCAAAGTAGCTACAGATAACATTGTTGTTCTCTCTAGTATGGAAGCAGTAAACCCAGAAGAAAACCAATGACCCCCAAAAATTTCTGCAACAGTTTGTATCTCTTGACCAGAGGAGGTAAGAAAAACTTTCAAACATTTACACATAATCTGCTCTTAACAAGTTTCCAACGATGTCCCCATATTCTTGTTCAGTGCAATAGGGACTTCTGGTAGTGTGCAAACACTCAGAAAACAATATAGCAATAAAAACTTACTAGCTGAGAACCCAAATCTTTGCATATTTACTTTTTTTTCCCTTTACCATATTATGTAGGAAATTAGAAATTTAAAAATTATAAATCCAAACTACCTTAATTATGACACATTTTATGGAAATGAATGCAACAACTTCCAAATAAATGTAAATAACATTTTTTAAAATATTTTAAATACTTGACTATTTCATATTTAATAGTGCTATGTTAAGAACTTGAAAAAAGCAAATGCAAAACATTAAAATAAAGTTGTATTTACACCAACATGTTGTGGTGTAGCGGGTCCACAGCTCAAGTCAAAAAGGCCAGTTTTTAAATAAATAATCGCCGCACTCGCGGCTTAGTGAGGGGGCGTGGTATGTGTGGCTGAGCGGTTCCTGGGTCATACGGATAGTCCTCACTTAAGTGCACAGGTGAGGAGTCATCCGCATCCATAATTGGTGCTGGGAGCTGCTAATTGCCACATCTGATCCACGTCCCCGTGATAAATAATAGAAGTGCGAGGCGGCTAGAGGGAGGGAGAAAGAAAAAAAATAGAAAAAATGGACGGAGGTTAAGGAGGAAGGCAGCAGAAAGCAGCGAGGAGAAAGCCGGTGCATGTGTGAGCCGATGTATGCAGGCAGCTGGGAGAGGCGATCCCGAGTGGGGTGTTTGGCCGGCACCCGAGTGCCGACGGTAGTGGTCGCTCCTGCTGAGCGCTTGTTGGGAGCAGGAGTGACCGGGAGAAGGTTGGCTCGCCGCAGCAAAGGCAGCAGGAGTCGGAGATTTGGAGTATAATCCCCAGCGTGAGCGTCCTGGCTGCTGGGGGAAGCCGAAGTCTTGGTCTGGCAGGGGTTGAACGAAGCCAGGGATCGGGAGGCCACCAGGCCAGTTGAGCAGAAGAAGGTCAGCTGCATGTAGGGTGACTCCCCTGGTGCATAGCCTGAATGGGAGTCACCAGTAAAAGGCAGAGAGAATGCTTCCAGCCATTGTTTTAACCTTGTTGTTTTTAAAAGATTTTTTTCTATTGGATTTTAACCTCCACCTATCACTCGTTTTTATGGATTATTTATTTAATAACTTATTTGAAGATTTAATACACTGCACTTTATTTAATTTGGACACTTTGTTTTTGTTTGCTGCTTTAATAAAAGCACTTTTGCACTTTTTGCACCATCCCCTTGCTTTGTTGTGCCTCACTGCCTAACTCATCAGTGACATTACCGACGGTGTCGGGTTCAAGAGCTCCAAGAAGGAAGATGGGAGCATGGAGTGGAACCCGCATCGTCACTCATGTCTGTATAGGATTTGCATGCTCTATACATGTCCCCACTGATTTCTTCATATAGTCTGGTATATTCAATATGCCAAGAAGAGTCAAGTTAATTAGCAGCTCCAAAATGGCAGAAGTGAATGTTAAAAGGTGCACGTGTAAGTGTAAATTTCTCTTTCAATAATTTCAGTTCATTATTGCCTTGCACCCAACTAACAGGGCAGCTCCCTGCTACCAGCATCTGCTTAATGAAATATGTTAATGTTTACAGCAAGTAGCGTTGCACCCAAAAGCGCATTGACGTTGGTCTGAATATTAACTGGAGCACCTTCTGTGTGGAGTTTGCATATACACCATCCCACACGTGCCCTTCCCCACCAAAAGTACAGCCCTTGTAAAAGGGCAGATGTCCAAAACTGCCAGAATAGTCTCTGCTCTATGATCTTTCCCCAATAGAAGGAGATTCAGAAAATGAATGAATTCATCTATTTAACATAATGCTTTAGTCATTACTATATTCAGTCATTTAATATTTTAGTGTAGTTATGAAATGTATTTTGTACAAGCTATTTAAAAAGTATGTTATACAATCTGCTACATGCAACAAGTGTCTGTTTGCTTTATTTAGGGGCAAGCAGTTGCACAAAAATTCCATTATCTCTAAAGCAAAAACAAACATTTTTCACCCTGGTTTGTGGACTAATACATCTACTTCCAGTTTGGTATTAATGAGCAGTGCTCTGTGGAATGAAAGATGCAAAAATGCAAATGCAGTTAAGGCCATATCTTAATTTCTTTTATAACCATCTGCAGCTGTTGCAGCACAAAACCATCCAAGTGACTTAAGATGATCATTATGACATATCACATGCTTCAAGATGAACTACCTATTTTACACAAGCTTGATAAGTTAAACAGCCACACCTAACCATTTAAAGCAAAACCAAGGCAATGCATTTGAAACAAGTACCACAAGCCGCATTGTATACATTTTCACTTCACTTAGGTCAAAAGTCATCATGTGAAGAATACTTTGCTTACTTTTCACTTGCTTTTGGGGTGTTTTTCTCTTCCCCTCGGGCAAAGGGTCCTTCAGAAGCATCCTTCAGAATACTGAACAACATTTCATGGTCCAACTCCAGCTCCGCCTGTCCGTTCTCCAGCAGCTTCAAAACAGTGGCACTTAACCTAAAATGTAACTAAGAAATACAGGAAAAAAAAAGTCAAAAGACATTAGTGATTAATATGTTTATTCAGCAGTACTGGAGCAAATAGCAACAAAAACTAAAGCAATACAAGAAGAATATACTCCAGTGTCATTCCTAAAAGAATCACAGCTTTTTCATTTATTTTTTTAATTAGTTTGTCTTTAAAATGTACTCCGATTAAGTAAGAGAAAAATTAGAAGGTTGTAAGTTATGCAGAAAGCAGATGTAAAATTTGAAGTTGAGTGAAGCCATGTTATACTGAACCTCAACAAGCTCTTCTGAATTACACAAGTGATTTGTAATCTTGAGTCAAATTAAGCTTCTGTAAGAAGTAATTACAACATATTTTATATTACTACTGCAGTTTTAATCTACCTCAAGAGCTTCCATGGCCAGCTCAGGTGGATTGTGGTAATGAATCTTCCGTGGGTATCGGGCAGCCTCTTCATGCAGGTGGTGAGCAGCCTGAAATTAATGTCAAAAAATCCCAAAAGACGACATATGTACTACAGTAGAATACATCAAAATTGTACTTATTACTAGTACAAACACCTATGAAATCTATTATTATTCTTTAAAAGAAACCTTTATAAAAATATTCCATTAATTTACTCCGGTTTCCTCTGACTATCTAACAGCCCTTCTGAGGGGGTAACTGGCCAACATGGATGGACCAGAAAAATGGCTGTGCAACTGTCTGAGGGAGAAATGCATAGATATTGTACCGAACAAAAATATCTTCCTAACCGACTCCCTTCCACTATTGTTAATAACAATTATACAGTGAAATAAAAATAACTCTTCAGTTGTCTCCCAAACCTGTTTATATAGTTGGAGATATTGCCTGGGTGACTGTTTACGCTTCTCTGCTATCTTGCCCAACATGTAATGAATGAGCCACTCTTCTTCATCCCCATCACCTTCACATCGTGATGCTGCATTGAAGCACTCTGATGCAGTCTCCAGCATACTATTACGCCTCTCCATCTAGAGGAAACAGAGCCAAATATACTTTGTACAAAGATATCAATTCAAGGTTTACATGTCATGCATATTGAGCACTTACACAGTGGGTTCAACACACCTGTTTAACTGCCTCCAAAGGAAGATCATTCTTACAGTGTTTGAGCTGTCTAGAAGCAAAAGAATGTAATGTATATGACATAGTTCCATACTCTATCCAAAGAGATAAATTGGAATTATCTATCTCCAGTGCACGTTTGAAACAGTTTAGGACTCCCAACGACTGCTTCCAAATGGGCCCATCACTCTTCAGCTCATTTGAGTTCAACTTGTCTTGAATGCGGCTGGCTCTTGCAAGAGCCATACCAGCCCAAGAATCAAACCTTTGTAAAATAAATAAATAAATAAAATTACACATAACAGGCAAAGACTGGTTTTATGCATTATTTGAAACATTTAATATCTACAAGTCTCATTCTAGAAAGAAAAAAAAAATTAGGGGAAATATGAAGGCTTGCAAATGCCGACACAATTATATATATATATATATATATATATATATATATAAACAAAAAAAAATGCGTTTCTTCATATGAATTACCACATAATTCATCCTAATCCAAAACTCAAGTGCCATTGCAATACTTAAGAAACAATAATAGGTCAAAAATAACACAATCACTAAATACGGTTATAGCCTATAGCCAAGTTCTTGTAAATATAGTACAATATACTTGAATTCTATGCAAGTGCTCTACATAGGAGTATTTGGCTTATGGACTGAAAAATATGTCAAACAGATCATAATTTTCTGCAGACAGCATGTCAATGCAAGGCATACATATTTTAGTAGTTATCCCTTTAAGCCAGCTATCAGTCATTATCAATAAATTACAGAAAACTCTACACTTCCATTACAAACAAAAGCATTTGTAAGTATATTTCCGTGAGACTTTTGTCACATTTTGCATACTCAGATGATTTTGTCTGCTAATCTCAAACAACTAAACAAAAACTTGTTTTAAAACACATATAAAAGTAAATTTTAACTATAAAGTTGCAATTCAAATTCTTATTGATACTTGTTTCTTCAGTAACAGTACCAACTAAAAGACAAATGACAATAAAGTACTGTAAATATTACACCAGCATCATCACAATCACTACATGGCCTCTAATTATTGGGCCCCAAAAATAAATATATAGATAAATACAAAGTAAGTTACTCTGCAAAGATAATACTAACCTGTCTGGACTCACACAGATGTCATGCATGTAGAATTTTATTGCTTTGGACTGCTCCTTATTTTTGAAATGATAATCTGCCAAAAGGTAATACAACTCGTTTACTAGTGGTGGTACTGGGCCTGCTCCTTCAGGAACACATGGAATCTAGAAGAATTAAAAAAAATATATACTGTACATGCTAACATTGATATAAGTACACGCAATGTCCAACTTTACTATATTATAAAAGTATAAACTTTCAGATCTCAATAAAATATTTGCAGACGCACAGTGTCTCTATTTTCTTCCAATTTAATTTCAAATTTCATATAATATTCCTTATTTGCCTAATAACTGAAAAGTAATGTGCAAAATGAAAAACTGATAATTACAGTTTAAAGAAATATATCCAAAATGTTTGTTAAGTATCTCATAGTTTCAATCCCTTATCCACTCTTTATAGTAAGCACACAAAGGAAAACAAAGCCTTCTTAAATTTATATGGCTAACACAAGGGCATACAGTACAATGTAGATTTGAACTATTTATAATTATTTAGGTTCCTTAGCATTACCACACTTTTTTTAACAGGCTATTTATACAAGTGTTCAAACGGGTTTTATACGGTCTTGTTAAACTGCCTTTAAACAAAAAAAAAATATATGAAGAAGACCTATAAAATAATGCAAACAGTTTGGTTTTCCATGTGTTTGGAGGTGGATCCTCACCTTATCTGATGTCCCTTCAATGTAGGCAGAAACTTCATCAATGGTTAGTGCTGGCTTGTCACTACGAGGAACAATACTGGATATTTTCTTTAGAAGATTAGCCAAATCAGCAGAAACCGTGCTTGTCTTATAGCTATCGAACTCGGGTAGAGTCTTTGGTTTGAAATAATCAAACATGAAAAGTGCATCACTCCAAGCCAGCTCAACCTTATAGAAAAAGAATAAAAAAAAAGAATAAAATGATAAATACAATTTTGTTACCTTTTCTTTAAGTTGCCATTGTGGCACACAGATTAATACTGCTGTCTCACGGATGTCTGTGTGGAGCTCTGTTTTGGAAACTCTGCCTGTTGCAACACAGGCATAAGAGATAGCATTTTAATAAGCTCTTAATTTTAGGAGTGGGTCTGGGATGGAACAGATCATACGGGATGTAACATTCTATTTAAGTTGCAAGTTGGGCTTTGAAAAATTAACCATCAATATTAAGATTGTGTTTGTGATATACTTAGGGCTACATTGGTTTCAAGAAATCTGCTCCAAACCATTTACAAATAATAAATCAACAGATTTATTTTAGGGCTATTTTAAATTGTTGTAAATAAACCTGATACAGAAAAGCATACAATAAAAAACTATATAATCTCTATTTGGGTCATATCTCCACTTATGAGAAAATTGCACATTTGTCTATTGGTATGAAGACTGAAAAGGATTACAGAGGCACACGGCGAATGATTAACATTAAGCTACATTGAACTTCTCCTTATGTTTGCCATTGGGACAGCTAAAAGTGTAAGAAGCCTTAGAAGAGTAACCAATTCATTCTCTTTAAGCTTGCAAGGGTTTCATTTCTGGCATGTATACAAATACATAATCTTCAAGGTAAGCACCCTACCTAGCATGTCTGTAAGAAAGGCTATATGTATTTTATTTAATCATGTAATGGAATGTACCTGCTGGGCAGAATGTTCCTCTAGGTATCGAGCCTTACTCTTCTTACTGGGGTAGGAATATAGACAGTAAAAGCACTGCTCTAGTGCAGTTTCTAGCTCCTCTTTATATGGATGGGCCTCTTCAGATGTTGAAGCTGCAAGTTCCTTCTGAAGTACACGCACCTTACAAAGAAAAGCCTTTTGCAATCACAAAGCAAAATATGGCAACTTTTTAAATAAAATTCAAAAACAACAATTTTAAGACCTTCTTTATTAAAGTTGAAATATAAAATTCCAAATATTTTACTAGTTTCTTTTCTCACTTTTTAGGATTATTTAATAATCAGCTAAGACTTTCACAAATGTTAGACTTGGAAAAATAAAAAGTCCCTCTTCACTTTAAAACAGGCTGCGGGTTTATTAATAAAAGCATTTAATAGAAATGTAACCAATAACTTCAATAGTTACTATGCCACACTAGACAAAAACAATTAGTCTTCATTAGGCCAAACTATAATATTTCAAATGCAAATTTATTGAACTATCAGTTAGTTACACACTAAGATTTATCTACAAAAGGAAGGACAGAATATGAATAAAAAAATAAAACTTCAGATTGAGTTATGTAGTATATTCAATGTTATAGAACACAGATTCTAAACATCAGAGTAGGAAACTAAAAATTGTATAAAGCATATCCTACATAAAACTTGAGCAGTGCTCCATCGGAGTTGCAGCACCAGGATCTCCTCCCAAGATACTCATGGGCAGTGTTGAGTAGCATTAAGGATGATGGCAACATTGGAGTATCAGAATCATCTGAAAGTAAAATCCAAGATGAAACCACAAAATGTTACACATGTTTATATCATATGTACCCAAAAAGATTGGCCAGGATTACAATTAAGAAAATAATACAAATTATAAAGCAGCACCATGTTTACAATTGTAGGAATGAATGCCTGCTCACAAGATTTAAACAACCTATTTTATCATTCTTTTTGCACATGATGTACAGTATTATCAATAAAAATACTTTCTGAAATGAAACATAGCCATAAAATAACTTAACAAGAATACAGTGATCATCTCATCGAAATGAGCTACAGATCAATCAAATATTAAAAGCAAGGTCCACCCACCTTGCTCGTGCAAGTGCTGCTCCCGGAGAGAGTTGAAGTCTTCCTCCTCATGTTTGATAATACGATACAAAATGATCCAGGGAAGCACCGATGACATAGATGGATCTTTGGCCTCATCTGGGATGGCCATGCTGCAGTCTATCAGCTTTTAACAATAAACACCCCATCAAAATAAAAAGTCTGAGGTTAACTACTACTCAAAGGACATATCAAGGTCTACAAGCTACTTGATCTGACGTGTTTATTTTGATATGCCAAAGAAACAAAAATACCATTTTTTTCATATCTTTTACTAAGAAAATGTAAACTTTTTACCAGGGACTAATACTTGAAAAAGATAAGTAAAATGGTATACTCTGATATTGATAAATAGATTGTGAGGATGAGGAAGTAAAAATCCAGTGAAATGAATAATCAGATTCTGAACAATACAATACTTATTTATTAGCTTGTGTCTCTTAACAGTTATCCTCTTTTACTTTAGCCAATTGATCTTTGGTCCTCCTCTTTCCTCCTGATGCTGCGCTCAGATAGACTTTGGCATGAAAATGGTTTTAGATCTAATCCCAGGGTTACATCTGGCTAAGTGGAGTCATGGAAGGTCTTTATTTAGCTCAGGGGATTGCCTACTGCTCTTACAGCTATTCTGTTTCTATATTGGCATGCACTTAACCTCTCCTATTGACAATGTGTTTTTCTCACTAACAAAGGGACTGTGTGCAGACTTTACACTGCCCTATGTTATCCTAGTAGTGCTATTCTTGGCTCTGGCAACAAAGAAAAGCAGACATACTTCCCACACTGCCTATAAGCATTTTTATATTAACAAAGTAACATGAATGTACAGTATATTACACAAAGCAGTGAAACCCATAGAATAATTATTTATATGTTGAATGCATAACTATATCTACAAACAATATTAAAATATATTAAAATTAACAAAACATACCTGTATAAGATTGTTGGTCAATCGTACTAAGCAGATGGAGCGCGAGGCACTCTTCAATACATTACTATCTTCAGAAAAGCATAGGTCAATTCCATCCAGCAGCTGCATTACCGTTGTAATGTATTCCTCTTTAGTTGAGGAAGTGGCAGCATTATTCATTTGCTGTATTGCTTCATTCAGTGATATCTCCGAACACTCTAGGCACTGTTTGAAGTCCTTCAGTTGTAGCAGTGAGCTCTGGAATTAAAACATTTTTTAAGACATTATATTAAAAAGGAACGTATACCATGTCCATATTTAAAGGAAGTAACAAAGTGATATATCTATTTTCAAACAAACTCTGTTTGTATTCACAAAAACTGAACTGAAAATGACAAACATTTCCATTCTATATCTTGCTACTAAAT
Organism: Polypterus bichir lapradei; assembly: GCA_026402145.1. Taxonomy (NCBI): domain Eukaryota; kingdom Metazoa; phylum Chordata; class Cladistia; order Polypteriformes; family Polypteridae; genus Polypterus; species Polypterus bichir. The sequence continues at coordinate 7,490,436 of JANRMT010062838.1, read as the reverse complement.
ACACTGTTATATGGCATTACAGGCTTGTTCCAAATGTCATCTCATATTTTTACATTACTTCCAGGAACAGGAAAAAAAGAAAGCTTATTTTTCCTTATCAAATGATAAGGTGATGAAGCATCACTCTAGTTTGGCTAAACTTTCTCTTTCAAAAAAGAGGAGTTGCACATTGAATAGATTACTCAACTCCAGTTCACAAGCAATGCCCTGGCCTAAACTGAAAATACAGGGTGAGCTGCTAGAAAGCTCTAGGAACAACAGACCAAAGGTAAAAAGGGAAAAGTTCTTAATTCAAATTAGATTTGGGGTGGAATTTACTACACAGCACTACAGGATACTTTTTTCACTTGTTGCTTCATATGTAACTTTGTAGTTTTCAAAATTAATTTCTTGTTTAATATGTTAGGTTGTGGCACTATTGTTTGGAAAGTGAAATTTTGAAAACACATTAATATTTTTTTGCTTTGTTGTGTTCTTCCTATCAGAATGTTTAGCCCACATTCAAGGTGATGTGAATTAATACTTTTTAATATGAAACAGTCAAACCTCAATAATTATTTCATATGCCAGCTCCAATAAATATACCTACATTATTCAGTGTTAAAGTGAGCTGTGGTAGTTATAACCATACAACCTTTTGTTGATATGAAAAGAAAAATATGAATATGAAAAAAACAGACTGACCTGGAGAAGTAAGAGCTGAGTGGGTCTCTCTGGCGTAGAAGTGACAAACTCCAGTTGCTTGCCACGACCTGACCCTCCATTACCGAGTGTTGGCTTTAACAGTCTAACTACTGATTCATAGTCCCCAGATTCAAAAAGTCGTTGAATTTCTTCGAGGGACTGACAACGCTCAAGGGATTTTAGCTTTTTATTGATCTGCAGTAAAGAAGGAATTTTGTACGTTTTCTTCCATGCAGGGCATAACATATTTAAAGAATGACTAAACTGTGCAGTTCACCATTTTATACTGTACTTTCTGTACTGTATAAACAGTTGTCCCTCTAGAACATATTACAGTCTATGTTTCTTAGAGAAAGAGAGAGAAACACCCATTTCCTCACATTAAAAAAAAAACTCAAAATTCGCAAAGTTATTTCATAAAATGATCATTTATAAAACCTTCCATGAGATCTAATGATTATGGATAGGCTAAGCAAAAGAAGTCTGCATATCTGTGTTCCTACGTGAAGATCCCAAACAATTAGACCATTTAATATAGAACTTTTACAAAAAAATGTCCTCCTAATACTGGAGATAAAAAAGACCAAGGCCTTCCAAAATCTTTTCCTAGTTCAGGTTTTCAGATTCAGTCCTGGGGACCACAAGTGGCCAAATATTTATGTTTCAACCAGTTTACAATGTGTGAATCATTCTGATTTCATTTCATTAGTTCAGCTAATTAGGAAAAGCATAACATCTTAATTTTTACATTTCTAAGATATTCAGAATTATTTTTTATTTTTGCTATAGCATTAAATGCTTAAGTCTTTTGTTGTTTTCCTATTGATTAGATTTTTTTTCAACTGTATTCTAATAATGACAATTACCATCTAACTGATGCCCGGACAAATGACAAAGAACGTTAAAGGCTGGGACTCTTTCAGCATCAGACGCACCAGCCTAGTCATTAGTAAATAATGGATTGAATAATACCTGGTAAAGCAGACCATAAATCATAATTATTTAAAAAATTTAAACACACTAAATTATCACCATGTAAATAAACTTCCCAAATGATTGGTTAATTCTAAAGAAAAACTTATGAAACTTTATTTTGTAACTTCTGCTTTGACCCCAAAACAGAGAAAGTGGAGGAAAAAAAACAGCCTGTTTACTTAAGATAGGAATCCAATTAAAACATGTTCTCCCCAGAATTGAGCATTAGAACCAGAGACCTTGTGCATCATCAGCTAGTGACCTTTTCTGCAACATGTCCACATTATTTTTTTCATTCCTTGTTACACTTTCAAATGTAAATATAGAAACCGACTACAATTTTCAGCTACTGAATGTACATCCATCAACACAGGATGACATTTAATTGTAGTCCAGTCCTTTCTGACAGCAAAAACCTAAGACAACCATACACCACACTTGTAGACTCAAGTCTCTGTGCATTCTGGCTGTTATTGGTTCATTCAAAAAAAAGTTAGGCCAACTACAGAAAATACATTTTTAAAAGAAACGTTATACAAATAAATATTTTGCCAACTGAAGCTTACAGAATTTTACTTTTTGTTCACCAATTGTTAGTGTATGGTCTTTTAATAGACAGGATTTTTAAATTTACAATAAGATACCTTTTTGTAAATCAACACAAAACATAAAATTATTTGACAAGCCTAATTCTATTCAGGGTTGTGGTAGTGAAGCTAAACCTACCAAAAATTATTTGCTGTTCATGCTTCAGTTTGGAATGATTACATCTGCAGCACTAACCTCTTCTATGGAGACTGTAGCATCCACAAGAAGATTGGGAAGTAGAATATTTAACTTATCTTCATTTTCATTTTGCAGCAATGGTGAACCTTGCAGCAAACTTGTACAAATATCATAGCTTTCCAAAGCCTGCTCCATGTCCCCCTATAAATATAAAAATCAATAAAATGCATAACACGGTTATTAGTACAAAGTCCATCACAATTGGTAAAAACCATAGTCAAAGATTAGCCCAGTAATTGATCAAGATGCCAAAATAAATATTAACTGGATAGAAACATAAAGATGGAAATGTCACGTCACACTATGCCACTCTTCAAAAAAACCTGAAACTTAAGCAGACAACCATATAAAAAGATACCAAAAACTGTGTAATTTGGCACTCCTTGGCCCTTCAGGCTGAATCCAGCAACCTTGCTAGCATTTGTCATCACTCAGTTATCATTGTTTAACATTTGGTATATCTCTTTGCTTCAAGTCATTTACAAGATTGCAATACAGTTGGCTTACAGTTTTTACCTGTAATGCAAGGAAACGCGCTTTGAGCCAGTAGACTCGGACAACAAAACTGACCCACTCATCTTTAAAGAGATCTCTCTGGGAGGAAGCAAAGCTGATCTGCATTAGGTCACCTAAGAAGTATTGTCCAGGAAAATCTGCATTGTTTTCTGCAGAAGTTATAGGTCCCTTCTGTGGTGAAACTAAGAAAAAGGACATAATACAGTAGAGATTAAGCAAAACACAGACATAAAGTGATTGTTGTGATGTGCAAGTCATATAATTTCTTGAAATAAGCATATTAAAGCTATCCTTACCAGAATTACTATTGACCTTTGTTACTAACCACTGATCCAACTGTAACTCCATGCAGGAAAGGCCCATCATCATCATTTCCTAGATGTAATCAATAAAACAAATTTAATTTTTCTTTAATGTTTATTCATATACCTCATAATACTAACACACATATCTTGGAAATAGTCTTATAAACCCAAAAAAAAAAAAAAAAAAACAACATTGGAGCCAAGTACTGTGCATTAACATTTTGCTTTTCATTTTCCCCAGAATTCAAATATTGTCCTTACCGGGTTGCACAATATTCCATGTAAAAAAGGTAACAAGGTAAATGTCTCCTAAATTAAGACATTTGAACCAAATAAAATCATTAAAAATTGAAAAAAGTTTAAGTGTGTCAAGTCAGAAGAAACATAAATAGCCTACACTTTCAAGATAAAGTGTCATGTTACCTTTGCTGATGGCACAGCTTTGCCCTGTGGCCCAAATTACAAACAGTACAACAGAAATACAAGTAAGTTTAAAATCCATCAAAATGTGCCAAATTCCAATTTCTAATATAGTAACAATGTTTAATATCATCAGATTTTATATTCCAAAATAGTAAAACTAATAAGAATGAAATTTCAGCTTACAAAACTCGACATTTCAAAATGTACATATTCCTTCCTACCTATAAACAAATTAGCACTACTACTTTCACTTTATTTACAGAAAGAGAAAACTTAATACATTTTTGAAATACCATGCAGTCGGATACTGTAAACCACCATTTCACTACCTCATTATGCAAAAACTTTAGACATTCTCTAAGACAAAGTTTACATAAACTTTAAGAAATATCTATTAAATTAAAACCAACTTAAAACAGAATGAAGACATTTGACCTCTGGTGCCACTTAATTCATTTGCTAACCCTCGGCTTCTGCATTTAAGGATTTGAAATTGTGTGTAAAGACATAATAAACTAAACTAAATTTCAGTAGATCATTCCCTTTTTTTCTCATTGCAAATGTTATAAATCCATCCATCCTTTATCCAACCCACTATATCCGAACTACAGGGTCACGTTGAATAATGGAAAACATTACCAATCCAAAATCAATCCCCAAAGTCAGTTAGAAACTTAGAATGTATTTCAGTACAGTAAATCAATATGTAATATGCAGACTTGAAATGAAAATGTATCAGCATAGTTGAGCGCACACATCCCACCTGTAAATAGGATTATACTTAAAAAGAATTTGTCATGTGCAACACACCCATACTACATTTTGGTAGCCTACCCTGCCTATCTCTGAATAAAATTCATATGTATTCTTTACCTCCCTAAATGTTACACACCACATGTTTATACAGAAGAATACAAGAATATATACAATGCAATAAACACTTGTCTCTTCTCCTTTTTCCCTCTCAAAAGTTAAATGTTGTGCCTAGAACTTATTATTTAACTGCATACCTTAATATGCTGGTCACTACAATCACGGAGCAGAGGATTAGGAAGTCCACAGTTGTGTTTCCTCCAGTTGTTGTAAATTTCCAAGACAACCATAGCCAAACCAGGAGGCCACTCAACCAGAAACCTCTGGCCAATTGCTTTCAGGTAGCGCATCATCAGCTCAAGTATCCCACCATTATTCATATTATTTATCAAAAAACTGTGGACATCTTGCCTTTCTGCAAATAATCCAAAGTATTTATCAGTTAACAACAAAGTGGATGCTTTTTTTTTTTTTTTTTTAAATAGGACATAGGGCTTTAGTCTTAAATTACAGAAGATGCACACCTACGTTCTACAAATGATGCCTTTATATAAAAAAAAAAAAAAAATCTCATAAGAAAATTAAAAACGTTACTTACCAGATTCCGTGAAAGTTGTTGAGTCAAAGGACATGGAGTGTGAACCTAAATGTTGATTGTGTTCTGGTTGTAAATCAGACTGGACCTCATAGTTACTTAAACTCTCTTCATCATCCTCTGGGCCCAACTTCTTCAGTCTTATTTAAAAAAGAAAAATCACAAATTAAACAAAGCACAACAGTTCCATTTTTAAAAGCTACTAAATTTATATTCAAAAGATTATCAAATTTACAATGCTAAACACAGATGCCTCCATGCAAAAGTAAACCTTTACTCATTTAACTTACTGTACTATAATTTCAACAAACCTGGATGGCAAAAATTTGACAAGCAGCTCCTGGAAATCAATCTTCTCCTCCTTTTTACACTTTGTGTTTCGGACTCGGGCCGAACGCCTTTTTGCGGTTTCACCGCTGTCCTCAATTGTGCGTTTACGCTTTGTGACTTTCTTTGCCTTGTCATTAACTGCAGAATCAGCTGAAACACAATGAGCAAAAATGAAAAGTATATATTGTTCAGACAACAATGAAAAAAAATGTTTTTTTCTACTTGTAAGAAAACAAGATATATTTTAAATTTTAAAAAATTCAGTATTTTTTCTCTTTGATTTTATTCCCCAGTTTTAAGACATTAAAGAAAGTCTACAATAAGATGTTAAAGGACATTATACATTTACCTAATATTGCAATTAAAAAATAAAAATGGATATGCAATGTAAACATGGTGACAATATTTAAAACCTCTTCCCTGATGTGACCTTCATTCTCTCTAGGTTAAGGATTATGTTTTACATTTTTGAAATGCATCTTTTAAATGTGTCTACGTATCAATCGCATTTAATATCAATCTAGCCAGGTACTGAAGAAAAAGCAGTGAAATTCAAAAGTCTGTTGGGTCAATTTCTACCTCCCCTCATTTTTTTTTTGAATATACACATATAGAAACCATTACTGTAACCCAATTCTGAAGCTTGTACATAACTACATGAACTTTTCAAATTTTAGCAGTACAGATTTTTCACAAAAGTGAATCATAATTAAAATTTTCCCTTTGCATGCGCAAAAAGCAAACATTGCAAAATAACCATGATCTAGTATTGTGAAGTGTTAACATTTATACCAGTTTTAAACTGTGTACTATTCTCCACCACAGCAAGTGATGTGCCACTCATTGCAGCCAAATATACCAACCACACACTTAAAGATGCCTCATTTCCAAGTTCAAGCTTCCACATTTTCCATTGGTTTCAAAAAAGTGACAGCATTTAAAAAACATACATTTTTATTCTATCCAAACCATGCAATTTGTAAAATGATCCCTAATGTAAAAATAAAAACATTTTTTCCACCAACAGTCAAAAATTTTGCACACGGATGAAAAATTAAAAAAAAAAAAATGAGAATGAAGTGGCAAATTTGAACTATTTAAGTTGAAATGAAAATCATCAACTGAACTCACGTATGGTTGTTGTTACTTCAACAACATGATGACTTTGCACAATCTGACACAGTACAGTAGGCTGAGTTACTGCAACTTGTGGTGTGGTAGGCTGGGGCGTAATGATGTCAGAAGTTGTGGTTTGGATTACAGTGACAGCAGAAAAGGACAATGGAGAGTTTAAAAGATGGCTTGGATCCTGATATTCAGAAAGATCAATTCTCTTGCCAAGACTTGGTTGAGGTGGTTCACAGCTTGTTTGGTATTTATACATTGCCAGCAAACTTTCTCCAAGGCATTTCCAACTAAAAGAAAAGAAAAAAAAAAAAAACACAAGTATTCATGCACAAATCAAACTGGCTTGAGAAAAAAAATGACCTGCTACAACTAAAAAGCACTACCTCAAACTACTGTTTTTGGGTTCTCTTCTCTTTGGTAGTATGTTATGTGTGCTTAACCCAAATGAACAAAAAAAACTAGAGCTGATGAAAACGTATTTGCAAAAATTAATTCAACATATATTCTTCCATTTCATCCATCCATCATCCAACCCGCTATATCCTAACTACAGGGTCACGGGGGTCTGCTGGAGCCAATCCCAGCCAACACAGTGCACAAGGCAGGAAACAAACCCTGGGCAGGGCGCCAGCCCACCGCTGTATTCTTCCATTTAGTAAAGCAAAATGAATGTATTACACTTAATACCGATTACCAAAGAAGTGCACTCTGTATTTCAAGGCTAAGCTATAACATACACTAGATTGATGGAATTGCTCGACAAACAGCAACACATTAAAAATAAAAAAAAACTAAGTGTTAAATTTGATTAACATCATTATCTTTCGAACTTATGATGTTAAATTATTACACAGAGTAGATAGTATATATAGCATTTGAAATGCACATGTGTGAAAGAAAAAATTGCAAAATAAATTGGATCTGCATTTATTAAATTTTCAAACAATAACAAATTATTAAGCTTTATTATCATACTTGTCAAATAATATGAACAAGTTACAGGATGCTTTGACCTGCATTACAGTATTAAAGTCCCATATGCAGATCAATAAAAGTCAATGATATTTTATTTACAACACAATACAGTAATGTTAACCAATCAAAGAAAAAAAATAATTTAAAAGCATAAATACACAAACACACCTTGAGAAAATGAGTTATTAGAATAATGAAATTGCTAAATTATAACCTAGAGAGATGGGGATGATCTTTACTTTCTCTCTTTCCTTCCTTCTTTCATAGAACATTCCTGTAACTTTTTGATTCATTGTTCACATCTACTACAATAAACTGTTACAATGAAACAACATCTACAGTATTTGTTACTATGCTATTATCTTTTGGTTACAGGACATTTTCAGCTAAAATAAACCAAATATTTTTTTACTCCATTGGCCAAAAATTATAATTTGTCCCTTTTTCAATAAAGGAACTTTCTGATATTACTTTTAGATCCTAGGGTAGGGAAGAAGCTCTTATCTTAAAATTGTGTACAATTATGATGCTACTTTACAACTACTAGGCTACGGATTTAGCATTTGCTGGAAGCAAAACAAGGCAGTGTTAATTTAAATATTTCAAACTTTACTGCAAGTACTTTTGGGACTGTTCGAAACTCAAATGCTGCCACTCTTCAAAATAGAAGCTGCAACTGCTCTGGGAATAGAAAGAATTTAGATCAATTTCAAAGTTATTTGAAATGCAGGGACATTATAAAGTACAATAAAGAAATACATTTTCTTTTATCTGCTGTTACAAACTTTAAATGTGGCTAACCACTGTATACAATTGACTTTTTCTTCTAATTAAGTCATTTAGTATGGCATAAAGACTATGAACTGAAAAAACATAAGGGAAAAAAATAGAATAAATCAATCTATTTTTATAAAGATTGAATTAAGAACCATTTTGAAGCATCTTAGACTGTTTTCATCTACTACAGAACTGAGGTTAGTAATATTTAAACTGCATATGGACTTTGTAATGACCCTGTGTTTCTTACAATTCTTAGTATTGGAAACTTTTTAACCTTCACAACTTCAATGACTTAACATTACTGAATGACTTTAAAAAGTGCTACATGTTACACTTTTATTCTATTTTTAACAACCACATACAGAGCACTTAGCTGCATTCATTATGCTTTGAGACTGATTTACAAACCAAAGGAGAACAATGTGATAAAATACTACAGATTATGGGGAAATATCTGTGGGAAAAAGTAAATTAAATTTTGGGTTAACTACTCCTTTCAATTGAGGACAGTCTCTGAAGAAAATAACAAAAATCAAAATTGAATATTTACGAAAATATCATCTTACGTGAAATATGGAAGAGGCTGAACGAGTTTAAGGTCGGGCTGTTTCACTTGTACACTCAATTCTTGTCGTCTCCTCCTTAAATCCATTGCTTCAACAACAATTGATTTAGCTTCAGTTTCATCTACGTCCGCAGAATGAATTGACATATCACTGCAAAGAAATGCATGAATAATCTGTGTAATGTATGTAAGGTGTTTTCTCTACTTAAAAAGATACAGTATTGAAAAGTTATTTATCCTCTAAGACAGTCTATACAGTATAAGCCATGTAGGTATTTAAGGAACAGCTCAAAGCGACAGCAGGACACAAGTAAAGCGACAAATGTTGTAAACTTGCAACACTGCAATTTGCCATTGCTGAGTTATGAAAAATTGGTCATAAATTGCGATTAAAAAAGGCAGTATCATAAGTAAGCTTGGAAAATACAGAAAGATAAAGAAACTACATTTAAAATTACATAGGGTAGAAATACTTAATTGAAGAATTATATGGAATGTTAACAAATGGTGATTTTGTTATGTAATACTGACAAATATCAAATTACAATAACACACATACAAACACAATTTTAAGCTAGTGCTTATTTTACATAATGTTAATTAAAGAACTATAGCACATTTGAAGTGTAATTATAATACATACCATTTTAAAAACATACGAAAAGAATCCTTTCTGAGGCAGGGCTGCTCTTCAAATATCTTCTCCTTTAACACTAGGCCTTTAGTATAACAACAGTCTTTTTCAAGTGCTTTACAAATATAATACAAGCAGCCTAAACAAAACAGAATGAGACAGTGCATTGGAAACATTTTTGAACTCGAAGTTCTTCTTCTATAATACGCTACCGTGGGTGTTCATTTGTCTGTTCAGGATTTTAAATCACCTATAGCTCGCAAACCGTTTCATCTATTGACTTGAAATTTGGTACAAATATACCATGTGACGTCTACTATCCACTTTCGGGTGATGATTTTTATCACTTTTTATTTTTATTTTATTGTAGAATCAACTCTCAGCAGGGCGGTCGTGCGGCGCATGCGTATGGGCGCCGTTCTCATTCCCTAATCATTCTTGAGGCAGATTGAAGACTTAAGTGCCACCTTAAGAGAAAAATTAAAGAAAACATACTATGTAATTGCAACACAAAAACTAACTTAATCGGTTTTAATGCGAAAAGATGCGGACGAAAGAAGAGAAGCAGCGGGCCACTAGGGTGGAGAAAAGAACAGCTGCTCAGGAAGATGCAAGCGCATCAAACTCTGAGCAAACGAATGCTAAACAGAGACAGAGGAAGAGTATGAAAACTAGGAACGCTCAATTAAAGTGTATTCACTGCACGTTATAAAAAATAACTGCAAATTATATTAGACTTCATCAGTGTGTAAAACCACCTGTGTCTCTGAACCAGAAATATTCCAAGTGCTACTAACTTGTGTAGAAATTACACTAGACACAGTGCTGCACACAGTGTCTTGCTATATTAGTTTTATTAGTACATCTAATTTAATAACGAATTATATAAATTGTATGAAAAACTGAGCAAATCTGAGAGATAATAATAGTAATACTACACTTACATTTTATTTAGGGCATTTACCAGGCTCAAGGTGCTTATTCAAATGTTAGGTGATAATGAACTGTGCAGGCTTTGATGAATGTTACTCTTAAAATGTTGTGTTCAATATCGAGATACCAAGCCTGCACTAAAGATCCCCCAACCCATGAAAAATACACCCTTCAAACAGAAAATGGATGGGCATTCCAAATTGCCATGGAATATATTTAATTTTCAAATTAATTGTCATAGTTGTCAACAATTCTATCAGTAACACTATGCACTTTGACAGTATTCCAAAATGAGTTGGCTTGTTTTATTATTTTGTCATTGTTAGTATGACATGTACAATATGCAGTCCATAGTGCTATTATAAGATAGTGTATAAGATTCCAGTGGCTTTGCAGAGGTTTCTCCTAATTCTATGGCACTGCTGTACATGACAGCAGTATGTTATTTGTTTTATTACATATATTATATTAAAGAAGGCAAAATACAAAAAGAATTGCACAAACGAATCATTATGCAGTCACAAAACCATCTATACTGGAAATTCTGATACCTCTTTAACTCTGTATGTTCATTTGGAAAAAAGCAGATAGTGGATTACATGCACATTCCAGTAAATCACTACTTACAACTATAATCACTAATGGTATACAGAACAGTAATGAGGTTGTCCAGACATGGCCAGTGGTCAGGGTTACAACGCAGTCCTTCTTCAAAGGCATGTCGAGCCAAAGGGATTCGTAACAATCGAACAGCCACTTGACCAATCTTATACCACATGTTCACATCAGTGGAATCAAGCATGACAGCCTGTAGAGAGTGAAAAATTTGATTTAAAACTATTCAGTGGCAAAGGTTAATACTCCAGTGTTTCATTTTCTGAAAACTCAGTAAATGACAATCACGATTATCTAATTTTTTTCCATATTATTATATGCTGCAGGTGTTCTCTCAGAGGTTAGTCCTCTCACCTGAACTAAAATTCTCTGTCCTTCTTTGGTTTATTGATAAACAGTTTTCAGTAACATATATGCAATCACCTCTAAGTAAAACTCCATAGCTTTTTCCAAGTCTTCCCTTTGAACGGCGAGACTAGCCAGGTTTTTAAAGGTGGAATATTTCAGCATCAACCCTGGGTGCTTAAGTCCAGCTTTATCTTCTTCTTCTTCGGATGGTATGGCCTTAAATGAAACAAAAATGAAACATTAATTTACACTTGACACATATGCAATATGCTTATTTTATATTATAATAACCATCTGATTTAGCAATAAATAAATCTCTCTATTATAATAAAAAAATCCTGGGATGAGACGTGACTTTTTCACAGAGATACATTCATGTTCTGTGAGACGAGACTTTGTGCCAAGAGATTTAACCACAACCGGGGCCGGAAATAAAAGTCAAAGAGTAGATGACAAAGTAGAACATCGTAAAGAATTCAAAAGTGTTGGCGCGATACACATAATGAAAGTACTAAAATTCGAAAGTCTCAAAAAATTGATAGTAAAGATCACATTAGTGCTAACAAACAGAAATTATTACTCAGTGAAATAACAGAACAGCGAAAAGAGATCGAATATGTTGTTCGGATTTAAATTTTAAGTCAAATCCAAATATGTGAGCGGCAGAGACGCAGAAGTGGCTGGCGCATAGGGCAAGCTGGGGTGGTTGGCGAGCGAAGCGAGCAGGGGGCAAAGCCCCGTAGTAAAGAAATAAATAAAATACCCAGAAAATCCAAATTTTAAAGTTACGGTTGTGTCATTTCTATCTTAAACCAAACTTTCAGCATTAACATTGTAACTAAAAGCTTTGTATAACTGCATAAACTTGACGTAAAGCTTGAACAAGGCAAATATTAAAGTCAAAAAGCAGAATGTAATTTTAAATTAATAATGCAAACATTCAAGTGATATTATTTTTGGAAATTTCTTTAAAATATGGGCAGATTTAAAAGAACCAAAGTTCACTACTGTAAACATAAAATGATGAAAAAACTGTTCCCTAAAGCTAGGCTTACAGAACAAAAACACAAACAGCAAAATCTAGATCAACACACAGCAACAAACAAATAGACAAAAATGTAAAAGATGTAAAACAGATGTACTACCTCCTTGAGCAAGGGCGTCTCAAGGAGCTGATGGTAGGCTTTTGCAGAGTCCTCAAACTTATCATGTTTCTGCAGGTCCAAGGCTCTGTGATACAAAGCAAATGCTTCTGCTTCCTAATAAAATGTGAAAAACAAATAAATAATAATGAGGTCACACAGTAAAGTTTATTGTACACTGATTACAACTCAGATTATACACGGCCTAAAATGCAATTGTGAAAATTCTAAAAAGATAATCTAATTCGTCCGGTACAAGACTTCTGCATTATAAAGCTATAATATGAAAGGTTTCACTTTATCACAAAACATATGTTGTTGAATGCAAACATACTGTCATAAGAACACACTACAGATCACTTCTTATTTACATATCTCCTCAGGATAGTGACAGTGATATAATAGCAACATTTTGCTAAGTTTCATTCAGATTAAGAGCTTCTCAATCAAGTCACATTCTGACAAACAAACTTCACCTCAGAATCCTAGTGAAAACATGTCCAGGGAAGCTCGAAGTTTAAACAAAACTGAAATCAAAAAATTGTTGTTATCTCTTTTCTTAAGGAATGTGTCTGGAAAGTAAAAAAGGTTAGCACTACAAAGATACCAACTTCTAAAAGTATCACATAGACATTGCATGCCAGTATTTTGACCAATTCTTTTAGGTATGCAAGTCGTTTTTACAAAGGTTTGCAGAGATCTGTGCTAGTACATTTTGTGTTTAAAAAAACTTAAGAAATTACCTTACTTGGTTCTCCATTAGCTTAAAGTAAAATAAGGAAAAGTAAAAAAAATCCATATTTACTTTTGGAGAATTATATTTCAGGTAACTTCAACAAAACCAGCTTTCTGAAGCACAACAACTGCTAGTTTATCTTTGTTATTTTTGTTAGAATTATTATCATCAGACCTGCGAGTTTGAATGTATTTATTGCTTTGTAAGCTCCACTCGACATATTTGGATTTTATTGATTATTTTCACTGCACTGGCTTTTGAACACTTTGGACTAGTTTTAACAAAAACACTGAACACTTGGCACTAAATCCTTGCTGACTGAGTAGCTACCACAGGTATTAAGGTTGCTCCACTGTCATATGTGATAAACTGTCTGTAATCAACTAAAAAAGGTTAAGTGCCTTCTCTGACTCCTGTGTACATAATGTTATAGTTATCATTGTGATTATTTTTAAAATTTAGATTTAAGTTTGAACCATTTATTTAGCTGACGTTTTATGTTGACCATGTCTGTAAGAAATATTACGAGTTTTGCTGTACATTGAACAATTGACAATAAAATGACCTTGAATTTGACCTTGTGTTACATACCTGGGCTTCTTTTGTCTGAGTCTTGTAACTCTTGAGAGAATCTTCAAATTCATCTCCTGTTACAGAAGCTGCATTTAATGCTGCAATCCTTATCTAAAAAAACAAAGAGTTCAAACAATGAATTTGATGGGATATAATATTGTTTCCCTTACGGGTACAACTATATTTAGTCATACATTGTGTGCATTTAAAACAAAATGTTGGTTTAAATGAGGACAATTTCAAAATAAACACTTGGGTAATTTGTAAAGACCGAAGGCTGTAACATTAGGCAATACAACACAAGGCTTAAACTAGAAGCAAGTGCTATTAAAACATACCATTTTTCTTTATTCTTTTTTCCATAACCACTGGCAGTTACCGAGTGTCGGCTATTTTAATCTGAGAAAACAAAGCAAGTACATATTATGTAATTACTTTTGGTCTGGAAACAGGTGTGCACCAATATAAAGAAATATAACAGTTCATAACTTATTCAAATATTATAGAAGGTTTCTCTATTTCTTCATACCTTCAATACATTTGTTAATTTTCAAATGCAAAATCCTAACACATAAGTTAACTAAAATAAATCTCAAAAAATGGCTTTAATGGCAAATTTATGGGTTCTATTAAAAAAAAATGGTGGAAGGGAAAACTTGCAGCCATTCTGGCCCTCCAGGATCATTAGTGAGGATCCCTACTGTACAATGTAATGCAAATTTGTCTTGGATAAATAAAAGAACTAACATATCATATAGTTAAATATCAATTTTATTATTAGCAAAGACTGTCTTGTAGCTAGGAATATGGTTGGAATGAAAATCAACAAACTACACAGACTACACATCTGGACAGTGATACATAATGATTATTATTTAGTTATTTTATCCAAGGCGACTTACAACATTTGAGATACAACTGGTTATATTTCCTTTGTCCAGTTGGAGCACAACTTCTTAGCTTAAAGTAGAAAGCCTTAAACCATTACGTTACAGTGCCTGGCTCCAACTCCATAATATATATATATATATATATATATATATATATATATATATGTATACGCACACAGTACTGTAAAAAGCTCTATCCAATCTCTGTTTTGATTTAAAAGTTAGGCGAACAGTTTACAGTACCAGTCCGTTTACTGATTCCCATTGAATTCAGTTATTTTATTGGTGTATGTCGTATTATGGAATCGCTAAGAGCATTATAATCTCGCTTAGTGTATGTCGCCTAACACGACTTCATTATGTATATCCTAAGTCCCCTTTGATAGTAGATGTCGGATAAGTGGAATCAGCAGCAGATCCTATCCTAGAAAAACTGCAAACCTTCCACTTCAAGATACCCAACAGCGCGTTTAAAGCGACAATTCTGACTTCCTAAGAAATGCCTAACAGTAAAAACCACTCAAACGTCGCGAGAGACAGCGAGTCCTGCAGCAAACGATGCAAAAGGCCGGGTTTGACAGTCGTAAGCGTTTTGTTTTCAATTCATCTGTACGGGTGTTGACGCTATGCGTATCTAGCTTCCACTTTCAAGTATACATAATGCATTTGAAACTTCTCTTGGTGCATGTTTATACCTTTATTATTAAGTGATAACAAGAATTCATTATCAAAACGTAAGTAAACACTCAATACTACAGAAAGACAAATCCTACCGGTTACATCCTACGCTCAGGATGAGGAGTGCGTTTACCTACAGCAATAAGCCTTTCTATTGGATGAGCGGTGCCGGCAAGGGCAGGACCAATCACACGCCCTCTTATTAAAGAGCATGCCAACAGCGCGCGTGGAATAACAGAGGCTGGATAAAATGCGTGTATTGGCGCGGGCAAACACAAGTGAATGATACAGACCGATGTTATGCAAGTACTTATTTGTTCAGTCTGTGTTTTGATCGAGATTTAGTTTTAGACGTTTGTTGTGGAGCATCATACTATGGACGTCAGCACTGAAACTAATCACTCAAAATAAATCCCGCTACGGAGGTTAGGTATTTTTCATTTTGGAGTTTACACTCTCAAAGCATTCGTGCAGCCTCTGGAGTTTTTAAATGTATGAATGTTTTTCATACACTTAGATTTCTTTTACATTTTCACAACAAATTAGTGATGAAAGCATCGAATGTAATTCCTCGTTAACAGTCTGATCGCGTTTTCTCACCAGTGAATATGAATGCATTTTTCCACCTTTGGCTGGTGGTCGACTGTTTGGGGCTTGTGACTCTCATTGTGGTAGGCTGGTTCTCGGGTGCAGTTTAAGGCGCCTGCTGTTGCTACAGGTTTTCGTCGCAACCCATTTGTTCTCGTATCGTAATTTAGTAAGCTGTTATTTTCCGTTTTTTTTTGTTTTTTTTTTTCTTTTTTGCATTTATCCAGAAATAAAACGGAAAGAAGCGGTCATTTATGTGGTTGATGGTCAAGAATTAACATTTTCCTTTTTTTTTTTTTTTTTTTTTTTTTTACACTTTTCTGGCTGTTTAGATAGCTTAATACCTACTCGGATGGGTAACAGGAAAGTAGTTACTCCATTTAGAGTCATTTTGCATGATATCTGCTCATTATTCCCATTCACATACAATAACGAAAGCAAACTCCGTTTAAAGTGAATTTAAAAAAAATGCAAAGTAAGCTTTTTAACAATACGAATATCTTAATTTCCAACAACGAGTTTAAGTTCAAAATAAAAGGAAGAAACTAGCAGGAATTAATCAATGGAATCAAAGGAAATTGATTCATAGGGGAAATGGCCAGAAAGAACAAGCACTTGCAGCCACCAGGCGTCCCCTGGGACTTACCCTGAGAACCACTGGATTACAACACCACACCCAATCTGCTTTTTAAATTAAGTGTACTTATAATTTTATTTTCTGCAGCGTGCCAGATACAGCCAAGAATAGGCTGGAGCTTCTTGTGTTGTGCCAGTTAGACACATTAGATTTCCCAGAGGAAAAAGACATGAAAAGCCTGCGCGTAGTCCTCAAAAGTGCCTAGCTCTAGTGTGTTTCACATAGTGTCAATTATTCTGTCATCAAATGCTTTTTCAGACCACAGTTTTCTTCCATAACCGACTATACTTCTGATTTATGAAATTAAAATATTAGAACTTAGTATTTTATTGCATCTTTTTAGCCACCCATCAATCTTTTTACCTGCCTATTCATTTATTTCTGGGTCCATTTTTGTGTACGTGCTTTTTCCCTGCCATCATAATTGGTAGCATTGAATCCAGCCTTCCACAGTGTGCCAAGCTGTTGCAGCATGCAACGCTGTTTTTAATATCACCATCTTTGCAATGTGAAAGGAAACTGTAGTCCTTGGAAGAAATCCATATGAATAGTGCAATAATATGCTAACACTATACTGAATGCTATCGGGCCGGGATTCAAACCTGGGTCCTACAGCTGGAATTCAGCTCCTACAATGCCCCTTCTGTACAACTATTAAAAAGCAGTTTAGTGTACTGCTATTCCAAAAGCATTCCACTCCAACATGCAGTTGGACAATGCAGTTTGTTGGGATTCTTTGAGGTGCTTAAAAATGACCTGAGAGAATAACTGAAACAGGTATTAAACCATTATGGATACCAAAAAATAGAGAGAAGAGTTAAGTCACTACTTTAGGCAAGAAAGTAATACATAATGGAGATTAAAAATGTAACTAAAGAGGGTATCCTAGAAGTTCTGGAGAAGGGTTTTAATAAGAGTTACCATCAGTAAATGTCAGGTTTCTACAGGGGAGGGCTGAATGGACAGTTATATAGGGTGGTCCAGATCTAGTTATGCAATTTTCATTACGCTATAACATTAAGTTTGTAACATAGAAAATCACCCGAAAAATCCCGGACCATCGAGAAGTGTGCGAACTGACGACATGAAGAATCGTCTTCATGCCGAACTGGAATCGTCCCCGCATAAATCAAAGTCATCCAGACGATCTGGATCTGCATAATTAGATCTGGACCACCCTGTACATAGTTACTCCTAACAAAAAAAAAATGTAATAAAACATGCTGCACTGCAAAGGGGAGGTTACTTATTTTAATCACAGACAATTCTCTTTGTGCAACAAACTTAGTCACTCATTTTCTGTATGGCAAGGAACAGATAATAGTTGAATTCTAATGTCACACATTCATAATTTGTGGCAAATGATAAATATGCATCCACGAATTGTGTTTAAACAAGGATTTATCTCAGCAAGGTTAGAAAGCATCACCCTAACCAAACACCTAGCGTTTCTCCAGTCCTAAGATACAACATGTAACAAACAAGTTCTGGAAATGTAATGAACTGTTAATTACCTTTCCTATGTCTAAAAAAATTTTTTATGATCCACATTATTGGTTTTTAAACATTGACAAATACAATTTGAATATCCCACATCTTATTAGAGTAAGCTTTATGGAGAATCATACAGCTGTTTACATACAGACAAGATTTAATGAAATCAGCATTTCCTTAAAAATCAACCTATGCCCAAACTTTAAAGGGCTTAGCATATTAAAGACAAAGTGTAAACATATTTACCAATATAGGGTTTTTTAAATCATTTATGCCAAATAGTGTTTTTCCAAGAAACCTACTCTGCCTTTACAATTCAATCATAGTCTAAGAATGGTGCTATTTGAGCAATTCAGTTCATAATGAAGCTAAACAACTTTGGGTCCAATCATGAATGTTTTACATACATTAAATTGCTTACTAGAATATTTTCTTCTTGATTACTGTACCTGCTAATTCAAATGAAGTGTAGGAAGCCTTTTTTTTAACCCAGTATTTGCTTTAATACACAGTGAAGCCACTCTTAACATTTTTCACTTATTTCAGATTTACAAGAGATTCCCTATGAGGGATTTTATTTGCTTTAGTATTCTATCTTGTGAATTCAGGCTTCTAAAGGAAAGTCATGACAGTTCCTTTCTTCCCCACCTGCCAGGTTTCCAGGGGACAAAAACGCAGAACAATCCTGTCAAAATAAGACACACAAAAAAAGACATTAATTAAATTGAACAGTGCTATATTTCTGATATTAAGCATTTTTAAATGATAAAACAGATGCTAACAAGAATGATGCTGGCCTGTCTTTTATAAGCATAGTAACAATACTATAGGTTTGATTTTAACTTTAATAATATAATACAAACCTTTAATAATAGAGAAAAAAAATTTACATTCCACTTACTCCCCCAAAAACATTAATTTCAGAATTAAGATTATATCAAGTTTTCATTTAACAGGGAGACACCATTCCAAATTAATTAATAGTTTAGCATTACATTTAACTCTGTGTGGTTACTTTTTTGTGGAGCAGAGCTGTCAAAACATTAATCAACATTTGCATATTTTTGGAAAGTAGAATATTCTTTGAGTATATATCTAAAAATGCTCTAAGCCATCCACTGATTATGGCGGTTCTGTATAAATAAAAAAATCCAATTAAGAACCAAAAAGCCACATTCACTGACTGAGGCAAGAACTCAAACTATGGTTGTTTTTACATAATGCTGCACTGCTAACAGGAACCATAATTTCAAAGGCATATCTCAGCGACTTTCTCAGCCAGCAGCCATACCTCCTGCACTTCAGAACAGGTAATCCACCTGAACTGAGCATGCCCGGGCCCTGCAAGCACTTGGATGGCAGACCAACTTGGGAAAGCTTGGGTTGCTGCTGGAAAACATGTTAGTGAGGCCATCAAGGGATGCTTACTCCATTGTCTGTGTGTGTGTTGATCCCAATGCACTAGTGCAGAAAATATTGGCAACATCCTTCAAATGGGCATAAAACTGAGTTCTTTACTCTCTGCCGTCATAAAATATCCCTGGGCATCCCTTGTAAAAAGTAGGGTGTACTCTGATATCCTGGTTAAATTGCCCACCACGACCTTGTCCTTTCTGACCTTCTAATCATCACCTGCCCCTTACTGGCTAAATGTCTCTTTCACCATACACCCCTAATAGCTAATGTGTGGTGAGAGTACCTCACTAAATACAAAAAAAGGTTTAACAATCCCAAAAAATGATGATATCATTATAAAAATGCTATTTCCAAGGGTGCCATCATCCATACACTCAGTAACAACTTACTATTCTAAAAGACTTGAAGGTGAAGCCTTTAATGGCGTACATTCCTATAACAAGGTAAGATAATTCAATTTCCAGCATGCAGCAACAATTTATTTTGAGTTTGGTAGGATCACTCAAACCACCACCACGACCATGCAGCTAGCCGCCAGACACTGTTACCCAAAGAGCTTGTGTATCTCTTAACACTCACCTGTCTTCACTCAGCTCTAGCTCTTTCATAAGGAACTGGAAGAATTTGGCACTGTGCTCCTTGTTCTGCTCAGCTGTGCCCAACACAGAAACTGCTGAAACAGTGAGGATGACACAGGGTTCCATGGAGCCCCCAATCTGCATTGGCAGCCCAGCCTTCACTACTGCATTGATCCTCTATGAGAAAAGATGAGAATTACATTCAGAGTTATAATAATCAGAGAATAGGAGGGCAAAAGAAAATACAGTCTCTGACACAAAGAACAGATTAGGAGACAATCAGAGACTGGCTCCATATTGTGCTTAAGCTATTATTTAAAGAGTTGCTGTTTATTTTAATGAGGGTGTATTATATATTCAATTTTGTTATTACAGTTTTATTCTGTATGTATATGTCAAAGACCGCTGGCCCAACAATCACTATATCGATAAAAGGATTAGGTTTGCTCTTTACTTCAACGTAAGTATGTAATGCTGTACACTTTTTGACAGAGGAATGGAGGATTCTGAATTTCTAAAATGGAATTTTACTTTACCATATAAAATATAGTCAAGTGAAATTTCAGATCTATAGCTTTGTAGGAGTTCTGCTTCATTTCACTAATCACATGACTGCACTGACCATTCAAGACCGGCTTAATGATCACATCACGACGAGTCAAATCACAACGCGGCACAACTTTGTAATTCATCGACCAGTTTTTTTTTTTTTTTTACTAATCGATTATGGACAACTAAACAACACAAATAAGGCATTAAGTGCAACACCGTCTACCTTCACCTTTGCGGGCTTAACGCTTAGCCTTTCCGCAGCTATTTCACAAAGTTGCCCTTTTGCACAAAGATTAACCCTCCGATCTCTTTAACTTACCTCCTCGGGCTTTGATAATATCTCGGCTGCAGAGGAGCAGAGCTTTTTAACAAAGTCATCGGTGAACCTGGTGGTGGGAATGTTGCTTTCAAGGTCTAAAAAAGGCATGACGAAGTTGGAACAGGACAGCAGACAAGTGGCGACTGCCGACTGAGCTCCACCGTCCAATAAATGAGCCGGCCGCGATACACGCCTCCAGGAGGAAGTTACGGCATCGCTCGGCGACGGTCACGGATTTCTCCTGACAGGGTCAAGTTCAACAACTTAACTTAGTCCTTGTTGGATTTTATTTTGACTTTATTAAACTAATATGTTATAACCAGTGAAGTGCATCTTTCAATATAATTCACCATCTTAAGTTTAATAATAAAGATCCAAGCGTAATTACATAAAATGTCAAGACTAAGGACAAGTGAGTATAAAGAATGAAAAGTCATAAAACACAATAGAGGGAAAAGGAACTATTAAATGCCCATTACACCGTATCTCGTTTTAAGTCCTTTTTGAAATGCCTTTTTTTACATGTTTTTACAAATATTATGTTTTATAATGGCATCAGAGTGTACTACCTGACATTATGGAAATATTCTATAATATTTTATCAATGATTTTAAGCTGCATTTACCCATTGATAAACATTTTTTTCTTGTTCATTTATAACAATTTAACAATTGAATAAAAAGGATTCCAAGTAGTGTGGTATTGCAATATATAATATAAAAGCACTTTACTATATTGCACCTTTTCCATATTGAATACCATCCTAAATAAAGGTTAAAAATTAAATTTTGTACAATTGCATATATATACACCGATACAGTACATAGAAACATTTTCCATTTAAGTATGTTGTGTACTTTTTGTTTTCTTTTCCTACAGCACATCTTGGTGTTCAGCCCCTTACAATTCCCATTCATGTTTTACTTCACTCAACTTGACACTTTAGAACTGGTAATAAAATTCCTCCCAGACCGAGTGGCAGTCCATTCCACAGCCCAGTGCCCCGGAACATTCCTTCCAGTCTGTCCTTATAACTCTAATCTGCACCAGCAGTGTGTCATACTTTGGTTTGTTTGACCCATCACCAGAATAAAATGTAGCAGTCCAGTTTAGTCAAGGTTTTCAGTGTCATGCAATTCAATTCAGTTCGGTCAGTATTTCAACATAAGACCCAACCAATTTGTTTAAATCTATTAACTTTTATTGTTAATGAATACTGTTTTGACATATTTGTGTATTGCAAATATACAATAAAGTCCTTTTTTTATAAAGGCTTTCCAAATGTAGCTCAGTGGATAGTATCAATTTATTAATCCAAGATTTATATTAGTTTAATTTTATTGATTTTATTGTAGTACTCATTCCATACAAATAGATCAATTTTTACAAAAAAATAGGATTGAAAACAAATCAACCTCCACTCCTGTATATTACAGTTTTAAAAGTAATTCATTGATCTTAAGGTTCATTTAATAAATACATGAAGTAGCCCAGGTCTGTAGAAATTAGGACACTTTCATCTCCCAGCTGTCACCAGCAACCTGCTTTAAGTGCACATAGAAAAATGATAAAACTATAATTTTCAAAATTAGGATTCCATAGTACTTTTATTATACTAACCAATCAAATTAACCTTTTCTAGATAGCACTACAATTAAAATATTTTGCCGCAGACATTCTTTAAGTCTGTTGTTCTGCAGTATTATTACACATTACAGCTAGTCTACTGAAGTTAGAATATATATACTGAAACCATGACAACTACACAAGTGTGGATATAATCAACATATATAAGAACACAAACAATAAGGGCAGATTTGTTTAAATTATAATTTTCTAAAAGCCAGAAGTTAATGTAAACACACATAAAAGGTACAACTGAAATAAACACTTTTACTATCAAGTTCATATAATTTATAACTTCCTGTACAAAAAGCAATTGAAATAAAGCTACCAGAAAAAGGAAAGATGATGTTGCTAAAATCTAACATTATGGTAAGCCAGTTTCAGATTACATTCATTTTCCTTTCACCATTGCTGAATTTAATCTCACATCATGACAGACGACAAACCTGCAGAGACAAACAATGAGGGGTTAACAAAAGTGAGTAGTCAGGAGAAAGGTAAATAATAATGCAGACAAGGCATCCTACTGCAAACATTAGTAACATTTCCATAACTGTTTCCTTTCACAAACCTTCCAAAACGGTTTGTCAAATATTGTATGCTGTGCTACTTAATTTTCATATTTGTAATTCAAATTACTTAATGTCACATTAATTAAAAAAAAAAAAAACTCTTTATTGAAGAGACAATCACATCTGGCACATTAACTAAAACAGAGAAAAATCTGAACTTTTTAATCCTCAAAATGAAATACTGCACAACTAAGAATGGCTTTCAAATTCAACAAAGGAATACACAAGGAGTATTCACTACACAGTTGACCAGTTAATACAAAAGTTACGTCATCTTATAATTCATTATGTAGCATACCATCTAGGTTATGAAAGAAATGCAACAGGAACAATTTAATGCTTAGCCTCTTTACTAGAGATTAGAGGGGAATAAAAGACAATTTTGAGAAGTAAATGTTTACCATGGGTGTATTTGCATTGCTTAAGTGCTTCACTGAATCCCTCACAGAGATAAAGATCATTCTGGTTGGTGGCACAATCCAAGAACTGTTTTACCTCTAAGTGGCAAGGGTTTGGGGGCTGCTGATAAGCAGGCTGCCTGGGCACATCCTAAGAGATAAAAAAGAGTTAAAAAAGAGAAGTACAGAATGGTCACAATTTGGCTCTCCATCATGTCACATTAAAAGTAATAAGAAAATGGTAAAGAACCAAATGAGAAAAAGCAAATTTATCACAGGAAACAAAACAAAACAATCCACCATTTTTTAATAAACACTCACCTTAGTTGAACTTTTTATTAATTTCAATTAATTTGTTTCAAGCACTAATATTTTCCAAATGAAGCATACAGGAGTGATAATGGATTATGCTGGTGAACTTTCCCACCCACACATTCTTCTGCACATGATCAAGGTACATGACTGCACTTCCTGTGGTCATTAAAACGCTACTTCTTAAATTCTACACTACAGTGGTCTAAATTTCAACTGTCACGTATTTCTGAATTTTTAGTTGTTCTCATAGAAGCCATCTCACTGGGCACAGACCCAGAGTGTTTAAACTTCTCCAAATGTAATAAAACAACAAATATGACGAATAATAAAACATAATAAATGTGGCGATAATTAATAAAATCTAATCAAAATGTAGTTAACAAAAGTTGCACATGCAGGTTGTGGCTGATTTACAGTATATTCATTTAAAAACAAAGCTTATATGACCAGACTGATTTACCTGTGGTGCCCCGGATTTCACTGGCTCGGAGGTACTACTGCCACTGAAGGCTCCAGTCAAAGCACCGCCAACAACATGGCCCACTGCTGATCCTACGGCCACACCAGCTGCCGTGGTGGCCATCTGCGCCATGAGGCCTGGCTGTTTTGGCTGAGAGGAGGCCGCAGCCACAGCAGATGGAGGTGCATGTGCTGGCTGAACAGTGGGTGGAGAAGGAGCAGAGTGGCTAGGGGGAAAACACAAGATATGCATTAGGTGATCCATCATCTCAGCTAAAACAGGCAAATAGGTCTTCTCAAACAGCACAATACAACCAGGATATGATATGCCAGTTTGTCATAGAAACCAAAGTGCCTTTGTGCATACTTACTAAGATGTCCAGCACTGGAAAGAGTAAGCTGAATTTCAAAAAAATGGTATGTGGTTTGTCAAGTGCCTGCAATGAAATTATGCTGCATAAAAGATGGCTTGTTTGAGATGTTGTTCATTATTTTGGGACATTTCCTGCTATTCTATTCCTTCTACACATTAAACAGATACCCACATTTGGAAAAATAGCAAGCAGAAGAACTGCTGGTGAATCATGCAGTACAGTACTAAAAGAAATCTGAATGATCGTCAGTAAAATCCTATTCTTCAAATCGGGAATTAAAGAATTCTGCATATTGTGGTCTGCTATGATCTTACCATCAAATTACAGTGATATATTCAAGATTTTGTGACCTGTGCTACTGAAGATAATTGATTTTTTCTTTTTAAATACATAGCAAAATCTATCACTAGTGTTAAGAAAAAGGCATCTGTCATGTCACAAAACTACTTACCATTTACAAAATATCAACCATCATTTCTAATCGAAGGCATAGATGAAGCACTATAGTGGTTTAGAAGTTAGTGCTGTTTCTTCACAGTTCTACAAACCTGGGTTTAAGTCCCAGTCTCTGAGTTTTCTGCAGGGAATTAGGTGTCTTCCCACATTCAAAAACATGCAGGTTAAGTTAATTTATGTCTACATTATTCTGATATGAAAAGGGGGTGAATTGTGAGTGTGCCATAGAATGTGCCACCACGTGGTGAGCAGTACCAATAGGGTGAGCTCTAACTCCCTGCAGCCTGTTAATGGAACTCACTTATATTGTATTTACAATATGCTGCACAATGAACAATGTTATGAACAATGCTGCTCATCCACTCTCTATCACTGGAGACTTTCATTTAACAAACTATTCAGCAGAAACACAACTCGGGTTCCTTTATGGTAACGGCAATATGCCTTTATAATACTTCATTATGAATGCACTTTTTATATGTAACCAAGTCAGAAATTTTCTTTCTTTTTAGTCATTCTGTTGTATATTTGAGAGGGAGTTTGTTGCCAGTCACAATATTATTATATTTATGTATGCAGCCTCTGTAAAAAACAAATTTCTCCTGGGGACAAATAAAGTGATATCTATTAATCACACATGTTGTGCTAGAAAGTGAAACCTGCACCATTTTTTTCTGTAAGGTTTACTACATTAATAAAGATCTGTGATTTTAATGGCCTCTATAACCACCTGATTTTAATAGATATCAGTAGATGACAAATGTCTGAAAAGGCAATAGTGCTTAAATTAAAGTAACAAATCACTTTACACTTCATCTAGATTCCTTCAACACAGAGGATAATCCAGAAACCAATTCCAAGGTAATCCGATTGTTGCTGCTTAGTTCTAACAGAAACCGGACACCTAAAATACTTTTATAGGGTTGTTATTGTCACAGTGTCAATGGCCTTCCCTAAGTGAAATATTTCAACGAAAACTGGTAATCCATATTGAGTAATGCTTACTAGAAATATCTTTCCATCATGAACACTCTGAAACGACTGTAATAGATTAAGCTTCAATTAAGGCTTTCTCCTATTTCCAAAGTGCAGTTATTCTTTATTCTTGTGGCATGGTGACAGAAAGTACAACAGACTTTTTTTCTGCTAACAAATTTCTTTATCAGTTTGGTATTAAACTGTAAAAGACTTTACCCTACAAAACACATTCTGATTAATAACGACTGGGTAAACTGAATGTTTTAAACCTGTAAGTTAAGAATTAAAAAAACAATCCAAATCGTTTTATATGGACTCTTGGAATGATTACATAATTTATAAAGTTCTGTCACATGTTAGTAAACACATGAATAAGCTATAATGTACAGCAAGAACATCTCGCTGTTAACCTTGCCAATTAATTTTGCCACAAACAGTACACTTTAGAAAATCATTCAGGATGCAGAACACCGTTAAACCGATGACTGCATTTTCTCTTAAACTTCCAGAAAAGTCGCTGAAGCGTTGTAACGGTTAGCCTGCTTACAAGGGTCGAATCTCTGCGACCTCTGCTCAGCACGCACTTGCGGTAATTATGGCTCCCAGTACAGGAGGGGGACACATTCTGTACTTCACTGCTACGGTGGGCACCAAAAGTACTCAATACCCACGTGAACAGAACAACTCACCTATAAGAAGCAGAAGGTCTACTACGACTGCCCCTGGCCATGGCAGATGAAGTAAGTTCCTATAGAGTTCCAAGAACACTCTATCTGTGCCTTATTCTGCACTTGACGACCTTGTACGACAAATCCCAGCGTGAAATGACGCAGGCAGAAAGACACTTGCAGCCCAGTCAACTCATGAAAGGGGCGGGTCAACGCATGCGCACGCAAAACCGTCTTGTCCCATTGCCTGCCCGTCGTCGGTTACTTTTCGATACGAACTCTTTGGACTATTCTGTCAAATCCTTGTTCCCAACAGTTTCCAGACTTTGCGCAGTGTCACATTTATTTGCCCAAATCGAGTATTGAAGGAAATAACCATACACACACAACAAATTCTTAGAATTCATACTGGGAAGCCTACTTTATTGAAAGAAATGTATTCATCATTTTATTTCTGATCAGTGCGTGACACGTTCTACAAATCATCAACTACCAAAAAGAATTGATAAACCATCTCTGCATCTGAATTTCTCCGGTCAAATTATTTCAGTTTCATGTTTTATTTGTTATACTGTTTATCACCATATCCCTATTTTTATACTCAACCCAGTTTAGGGTGCTGTTTTAGGCTTCCCTCGGCCAGCTTATGAACACGTTGGTTTGGAGGTTAGCAATGGGATCTAATGGCTAAAGTGCCAAACTTCAAGTTGTGCCTCTCACTCAGTGTATAATCAGAAGCACGTGTAACTTTAAAAAAATCCAGTCAAACAATTGATTTTTGCCTCTGTAGCTGTAAAGGGTATTGGGATGGTATTCAATTGTAGCCTTTTGCCCTGTAAAATACAGGGGTTGTTACTTTGACCCTAAGAGAGGGCAGGATTCATTTTTGTAGTAATCGGTGAATTCTTCTAAAACACGTGTTATTTTTCTGTGTAGATATCAAAGATGGCATGGGTGAAAGCGTGACACATGATACTAATACATTCCATGATAAGGCAAAAAATAAAAAATATAACATTTATTTCTCGGAAATGTTTCGGAAATGCCAGACTGTTATTGCCCCTGCCTGAGAAATGTGTGGATTGTGAAGCAATTTGTTTTTCAGTGTTGCTCCCTATCACGTATGTGTCACAATCAATCGTTTTGGCGAGTTTCAATGTCCAGTTGTTCATTACATATCTGTTTCACTTCTAACATATCATACTCATCATCATTAGTACATTTTAGGATATGACAGTTACTCTGTTCTACTACATTGTTTTAAAATATGGCCGAGGCAGCAAGTTAAAATCACTAATACTTGATCTTATAAATAAAAAATAAACATTATTATTAATATATTAAAATATATTACTTAAAAAAATGAAATGGCTTAGCACATCTGCAGCCAAATCTGGTGTTTACATGCAAAAGAAGGTTGGCATTTAAGTGTTGACACATTTAAAAAAGCTGATCTAATAGATGTTGCAAAGAATTAAAAAAAAAAGAATTATCAGAATTAGGGGAAACAGTGGATAGTTTTACAAATTTACCAACATATCTTTTAGTTGCATTGTTAGTTCAGCTTTTGGCGTCTTATAGAATTTTTTTAACAAGATTTGGCACATCCCACCTGCTGTCACATGTTTAAAAAGTCTGTCTGGCTTCTAATGGGATCACTTGAACTGGCGCGAGGGTATTTTCTATAAGTCGCTGAGTCCTGTGTCACAGGTGGAGCTTGTGCGCCACCTAGTGCATTATTACCAGTACTGGAGCCAGCTAACAACGGAATTCCCACTCGGAGATACATACTCGACTCCAGTCCTCGAGATCCACAGTGGTTGCAAAACAAATTGTAACCAAATGTATAATTAGAACACATTTATTTACCAGTAAAGCATTTTTTATTTTAACTCATTTGTAATGACTCAGAACCCTTACTTGCCTATTTTAGTTTTAAATATCTGCATGAAGGTTTTAATTGTTTGTTTTCTTGACAACGAGGTGCAAACGACAAAGGAACTACCAGCTCTCCAAACCACGTACTTCCATTTATATCTGTGTATATACTTAATAAAGCTAAGTATCTGTGTTAATACGTTTTGAAGTAAATGAGAAAGAAAGGAAGGACCAATCAGTCATTACCCAACCCGCTATATCCGAACTACAGGGTCACAAAAGCCAATCTTTGCCAGCACAGGGCGCAAGGCAGGAACAAATCCCACCGCAGGAGGGCACCCGCCCATCGCAAGGCAAACACACACCGAGCACACACTAGGGACAATTTAGGACCGCCAATGCACCTAACCTGCATGTCTTTGGACGGAGGAAACCCACGCAAATACGGGGAGATCATGCATACTCAACGCTGGGAGATCCCGGGACGCGAACCCAGGTCTCCATACTGCGAGGCAGCAACGCTACCACTGCGCCGAGGGAAGGACCAAGAGGTAAAAATCTGTTCCAGAGCACAAAACAAATGGGTAATACTCTCAGAAAATAAAAAAAAAAATCTACTATGTGTTAAAGATACACAAAGTACAACTGAATGCACTTTGTGAATCAGCACTTAAACATACAGATTGACAAGAAAGATGATGGGTCTCAATCTGTTCTTTTACTACTTTGGTTATCCCAACCCATCCTGTTTAACTTTTTTTTTCCAATTCAGGGCTATAAAATACTTGCAGTTTGTTCTGGCAGATAAAAGTAGAAAGTCAACCCTGGAAACACTTTATTTTTTTGTCAAAGGAAAACAAACAATTATGCAACTGTAAGAAGATCCCATATTTTAAATACTAAGACTGTTTAAATATAAGAAGTCAGTTATTTATTACTTAAGTGGTGCCTAAAATAACATAATGAGAACATCTGACCCACAATAATAGTACACTCTTATTAGTAATTGTCTCCAACCTGCTTACTCTGTTTCAGGCTTGTGAGGGGATGGTAATGGAAACACCGCCAGGCGGGCACCATTCTGTCACAGGGCCCAATCACACTAGGATAATTTAAAATCGTCAACAACCTAACCAGCACATCTTTGAAAATGGGAGAAAAACCAAAGTCCCTGAAAAAAATGCATATAGACACAGGGAGAGCATGTAAACTTCACACAATGTGAATTTCACCTTGGGATTAATAAAGTATCTATCTATCTATCTATCTATCTCTCTATCTATCTATCAATCAATCACAAACATTGACGGGGCATATAATTCAATTCCAGGACAGTAGATCCATGTAGCAGAAGCATTAACTTGTGTACCACTGTGTCAGCCAGCACAAACTAATGCACAAGGCTGCTTCACAAAAGAGAATGCACCTGAACATTTCATTGCTTTGTCCTGGAAATAATTCAATGAAAGAGTTTGAAAACCTCAACTTTATAGGGAAAATGAATCTGTTGTCCACAACGTTTGGACTGGGTGAAGTAGAGAGATGTTTAGAATCTGTTGAGAAGACAGAGACAGTGACAGAGCAATTTTGAGATGTTCTAGGTGAGACAGAATGCTTTGTGTAACTTGTATGATAACATTTCTTTTAACGACTAATTTCTCTGATCTTTCTCTCCTACAACTTTTAAACCTGACGCTAAGATCACTTCCAGGCCGAGTCCTGAAATCACTTTCTGAGCTATGGGCAGGTCAGCAGTATCTCAGGTTGATTAAATCAGAATGGTCTATTGAGGAATTCATATACTGTAGTTCCACATAACTTGATTTGCAGATGTTATTGAAGAGGCTCACCTTTTTGTGTTGCAGAGGTTTAAATCATGTAGTCTTCCTATGGTATGTTCTGGCTTACAAGGATCTCTGGTACCATACTTGGACTGAAACCACATAGCTTGACTGTCAGCTTTGCAAAAGGTAAATAGCTACAATCAAGTGATCGGAGACTGATCTTAATAAGGACAGACAAAGTCCTAGCAGGGAGAATAAAACAGGGAAAAGCTGTATGCGTGTGCGTCTGACAGAGCTTTACTAAGTTGCAATGAGTCAGCCAGAGTATTCAATAGATCACAGTATTTTTCCTTGATTTGATTTTGTCATATATATAAAGAACATGCTAACTTGACAAGAATTAACTTTATGTACCAATTCATACTGAATGTCTATCACAATGATGAAGTCACCCTCATACTATATATGTGCAGTAGAGGGAGCCTGGAAACCAACAAAGTTAGTTGTACAAAATAACAAGAGGGTTTGGGCTTTTGCCACACAGCTCCAGGGGGGATTTCTGGCCTGTCTCTGTGCTGTTGATATGTTTCCCAGTATCTGTGTCGGGTTTTCTAGGAATACATTAGCCTGGCTTATAAAGTCAAAACCTTTTTTTTAATATTTATTGATGTTTTAACACAGTGGTGCAGTGGTTACTAGTGTTGACTCATGGATCCATATCCAGGGTTGGAATTTGTCCAATTATTGTCCATATGGGAATTTCGAGTGGGTTTTTCAGTTTTCCTTCTACATCACTAAAGACACGTGGGTTACGTCAAATTGTGATTATAAGTTTTGGCATCTGTGAGGTTGAGAGTGAGGGTGAGGGTGAGTGTGCCCCATGATGGACTGGGACCCTGTCCATGGTGGTTCCCATCTTGTACCCAGTACTATTGGGATTCACTCTGGCACCATGTGACCCCAAATTGGATGACACTGGTTTCAGCAAAGTAAGATTTGTTTTAATATTTAACCCTGATTAGGTTGGTTCTCCTTGTGGATATATCAGCCTAGCTTTTTTAGACTACGGTACACAGTTTTAATATTTCAGTCCGATTAGCTTGCCTTTTCTCTCTGTCTATGTGGGTTTATCCTGGACAAATTAAACTGGCTCATTTAGTCAAAGTTATTGTGATATTTAATTCTGATTACGTTAACTAGCAGCCCTACATTAGACTGGTATGCATAACTATGGGTGCATATGTATGCCTGGTCTAACATAGGGGTGGTTCCTGCTGTGTACCTCTGTCCAGCAGGGGGCGCTAGCTCCCTGGTTGGAATCAGTTCTTTTGTAATTGTGGCATGTAACATAACCTGAAATTATATAGATATTATATTAAAAGGCGATACTCCTCTCTTAGTGATACGGTGGTAAGAAATCACATAAGAGAAATAACTTAGCTTTCTTTAATGATGATTTATGCGGCATAACAGACAAAGGAAGCCATGACAAGACCATTACCGAAGTGAGTGGTCGATGTATACAGTCTGTCATTTTCGTTACTGCGCTGGAAGGATTTTCAGGATCGGATGATGTTATCTCCCATCTGTCTGTCGGCTTCAAAGGTGTGCCGAACAATGTTCTAAGGCTTTATACTCTTTCTTCATGTTCAGGCCCCCACTTAGATGAATAATACAATTCCAAACAAGGCAAAGAGAGGATACAACTTCATGCTGACTCTAACACACAGAAATAGTGCACGTTGCCCATTTGCACTTGTTCTTAACTTGGCTTGTCTTAAAATGCTTGCCTAGCAGTTCCAAATGATGAGCCCCTATGTGCTAAATCTGGCTTTGTGTTAACTGTACATGTGAGAAGAAGCAGATTTATAAAATATTTTTTGTACAGAGCACAGTGACATATTAAACATATAAACTTATTACAGTACCCAAATCTCATAAAATGGGATTTTCTTCTCCATAATCCTATAACAAAATAAGTGGGTTGTAAAATTGGATACAAGAGCTTCTAATATTTAGAGACAGGGTCAGGTAGAGGTGCAGTCTCCATTACAGTGAATGTGTGTACTACATAATGGACTGGTACTCCAGCCTGCATTGAGCACAGTGTTGATGGGACAGTCCTGAGACCTTCGGCTGAATAATGTGGGTTTGTAAACCCATGGGTGGATCATTTCCTTCTGTATCTCTGTAATTACTTTACCATTTTAAGGCAGAATTTCATTGTCACCCATTCATATTTCAAAACTACTTATTATATTCCAAATATATATAGAACCGGAGACTATCTTTTCATCTTTAGAAGCAAGGCAGCAGTCACCCTTGGACCACTGTAGGGCACATTCCAGCATATACCTAATCATACTGGGCTAATTTAGAGACATCAGTTAAAAAGATATGGATGTCTTCTGACTTTTGAAACAAGATCGTAACACCTAGAGAAAAACCCTTTCAAACACAAGAAGAACATGTAGACTTCACAGTGCAAGTGTTTTGGCTGGAATTTGAACCAAAGGCTCTGGTGTATTGCTAACCACTGTGCCACCCATCTTGTGAATATTTGATCCCAAGCACATTGAACTGAATAAAAGAATTAATATGTCTTCATCCTAGGAGTGTAAAATTCCCAAGACTTCAGAAGTTTACTTTCAGAGAGAATGAAGCCATTATCTCATCAGAGAACTGCAAATGTTACAGTATCTCTGTTTTCTGTGCTTTATGTTTCCTGACTCCAGGGTATTTCAGGGATCTTGGCAGTCTGACAACACTTTTGATAATGTTTTTGTTTTTCTCTTTTGGTTATCTTTAATATGCTCTCCTTTACTGTCTACTGACTGTTCCGCAGTGCCACAGTTACTGTTGAAGATAACCTGGTAGTAGGTTTTTTGTACCTTCAGGGGCAAAACGAGTAAATCAGAACCACCCTGTTTTTAGTTTTGTTTTAAAGGATGAACTCTACGGGTGGCAATAGTTTTTGACATGATTTAGAAACTCATATGAGTGGGACGAGAGCCAAAGACAGCAACTGGTTATCCATTTTATATTAGCGTTCTATATCAAGTAAGATGTTATTTTTAGATGTGGAGTAGGTAAACGGGTTCAGTGAAAGACACTATATAAAATAAAATGCCACTGACTGATTCACATATACATTTTTATCAAAAATGCTCTTTTTTGACCTGAAGATTTTAAAATATTTTGTTCTTGAGATGACTGGATGTGGTAAGCCGTCAAAATCTAACTATTGATCCATAAGCACAAATCAGATAAAAAGGTGTATAAGCCGGTTGATGTCTATAGACTTCTGACCCTATCCTTGTGACATGCATTAGCAACACAGGAACATGCATGTCCATACTGACAACTGCAAGATATATTATCTTCAATAAAAAAAGACCCAGTCTGGTACATCAGAAAGCCAGCAGATTGAATTTGAAATGCAACCTGGTCACTGTCCCTGTGAAGTGTGCAAGTTCCTCCTTTGTCACCAGGTTGTCTATTTTTTCCTGATTCTAAACGGGGTGAGTGTGTGCCTCCATGGGTTTATAATGGACATACGCTCCATCCAAGATTAATTCCTGCCTTACATCCACCACTAATTGACAGATTTCACATTCTTGACATTCAAAATTTGAATATATGAGTTTAAGAATTTGATGCTTTTTTTTATAGTGTGGAGTGGTGGCTCTGTGGCTAGGGATCTGCACTGGCAATTGGAAGGTTGCTGGTTCGAATCCCATAAATGCCAATAGGGACTCTGCTCTGTTGGGCCCTTGAGCAAGGCCCTTAACTTACAATTGCTGAGTGCTTTGAGTAGTGAGAAAAGCGCTATATAAATGCAAAGAATTTATTTACAGATAAAAAAGAAATACACAGATAAAATCAGATTACTCAGACCAAAATCAACAAAGGAAAATGGCCAAGGATATCACTGAGAAGTCAAATCTAATGCATAATGAATGAAACATTCAAGTAACAGAAAGAGGAATAAAGGGGAATGTAATATGTGTGTGTGCTTTTTTTGTTTAAGGATAGAACCACTGCCACAAATCATTTTATGAAGCCAAACCTGCCTTCACTGAAATATTGGTTTCCTTTAATCTTTTCATTATGTTGATCAAAGCATGTTTTCTAAAATTATCGCTGTTTATCTTCTAATTTAATACGGCTGTTCTTAAAACAAACATTTGCTGAAAATTGCACAGCACTTAGTTCCCAGAGTTCTGTGTATATAAATTGTGGAATTAACTGCTATGATCAACTAAAAATCACAAGAACAAAAAATCGCTTTCCACAATTTAATGTTACAAAAATGGAATAAATTATGATCAGTTTCAGAACAGAGTGGCATATTGGTTAGCACTGGTATCTAACAGTCACCAAGCCCCTTGACCTGCTCACTGTCAGCACTGGGTGTGCATATATATATTCTATGGAGGGATATTTTCTGGTTATTCTTGTTTCACCTTCAAAGACGCATTATTTAGAGTAACCGGAAATTCTAAATTGACCTAGTTTCAGAACGTGTAGGCTTGCAAGTACATCTGCCGTGCAATGAACTGGTGCCTCTTCCAAGGTTAATTGACTCCTGCCTTGCTCCAACTGCTTCACAATCTGTTGAAGTATTCCCTGTTCTGCCCATGCACTGTCCAATGAGTTAGTTCACTTCAGAGTTACATGGGCTGGTGTCTACCACAACAGTATTGAAGACAAGGCAAGAACAAGCTTTGGGTGAGGTGCAAGTCCATCATGCATTAGTCAATTCACATTGAATGAAATGACAGCAAGCTCCTCAGGACCTAAAAACAAACCAAAAGGCCACTAAAGGTGAAGCCTTTTACTGCAGCAAAACACCTAACGTCTATCCAGAGCACAGTGTTCCATAATTCTTGATCTACAAGCCTACAAATAAAACACTGCTTGATATTGCACTGTGTTCATGAATACTACTGTGCACTGTTGAGGATGTAAGGGAGTATGCTTGTTGAAATGAATCTACTGTTTTAATATGTTATATTACTCTAGTCTTTATATCCTGGCAATGTGCTAATTAATATGCATATTGATGAGTACATGCAAAAACAAATTTTACTCTACACAGTACTGATGACAATAATAACTCAATAAACCTATAATTTAGATTAAAGTTAGAAAAGTCTCCTCCCAAATATTTTTTTTATTCTGTAGTTAAGATTCTTTTATTATCAGTAAATTGATACCAAAACGTACCCAGGAATTAATTTCAGAAGTGGATGACAAAGTACATGAATCATTAATCTGTCTGTGATCAATCAGTTGGAAATGTCACAGATTATAGGCCCAAAACCCCCATACAGCTATGCCTATGATTGATCCATGTAGCCCAGCCATATACTGGATTTACAAGGAGGTCTAAAAGTACGCTACTCTTCTACAAACATTTAAAGAGTAAGAAGCCAAGTGATAATCTCCCTTTTCACCAAAGACTGTTAGCATATAACTGAGACAAGTTTTAACCATTGCAGTCTCTTTTAAAAGAGTAGACCACCTGGGAGGAGACCCTGCAGACATGCTTGTTTAGAATCATACGGATCACCTTGGACAGAGCAGGTGTCCCTGTCTGCAAAAGATTTATGTCATGGAAATATGATCATAAATTTGTACTCCTTTATGGTGCTTTCAGTTTAATATTAATTACTTTTTGTTTGTGATCTTTACAACAGAACTCTGAGAAGTGACTGACATTGTGAATCATAATTTGTCATTTCAGCACCTACAGCAAAAAATATAGAGCACAGAAATCTCTGATCTTTTGTAAGTAGCTGCACAGCTCCATTTCTTCAGACTGTGACCACTCTTGTGGTCTGCCTGCATGTGAAATCTGTACAGGGTCATCCAATCAAAGTAACTGGCAACTTTTCTCTTGCTATAAATATACAGTATATATGTGGGTTGGCTCTGTTGTTGACAGACAAATTGAATGTTCTGACCAGTTCCATAACCCAACTAAAAATAACATTTTGTTTAGTTACATACGTGAGAGCCAAACTAATAACAAAAAAAAACGGCTTAAGGAAACTGCCATCAGGGAGCATAGTAATTTCAATTGAGGTAAAGTTACTGTATCAATAAAAACTGAACAGAATTTGGTGATGCGATGCAATGTATACAAGCTCTTAACATCTAATATCATACCTTAAATAGTTGTAATGTTGATATATATTTCTAGCTTTACAACATGTGGTACTTCTGCACGTATCACCTGTATCTCCCTCTGTTCAGAGACAGCTGGGGCAAAAGTAAAGCACTGAATGCAGAAAGCAATCAAACGACACACTGTATACCTACCTTTAATTCTGTTCTCAGTCTTCCGACCTTCCACCGGACTACCTTCTCATTGTGACCTAGTGCTGAAGAGAAGGAGCCAATCTTGCACTCATTTCTTAGAAGAATAATCACCTGGGCTTATAACACACGACTGCTACTGTTTGTAACAATAAAGGCTCTCACTGAGTCCTAATTAGTTATGACACTAAATGCTTAAAAAAGTATTTTTTTTCTATATTATATATATATATATATATATATATAAAACGACGCACTGCATAATAACAAGCAGTGAATACACTTGACTTGAGCATTCCCAGTTTTCATCCTGTTTCTCTGTAAGTTTAGCATACGTTTGCTCAGAGGTTGATGCGCTTGCTGCTTCCTGAGCAGCTCTTCTCTTCTTCACCCTACCGGCCTGCTTCTTCTCTTCTTTCATCGGCATCGTTTCACTTTAAAACTGATTAAGTCAGTGTTTGTGTTGTAATTACTTAATATGTTTTTTTAAATTTTTCACTTAACCTGGCACTTAAGTTTTCAGTCTGCCTCAAGAATGATTTAAGATGTGAAGAGGTAGGGGAAGTGACGGCAAAGGTGGTAGGGACGAGAACGGCGCCAATACGCATGCACCGCACAGCCGCCCTGCTGCGTGCTGCTGAGAGTTGATTCTACAATAAAATAAAATTAAAAAGAGGAATGAAAATCATCACCCAGAAAGCGGACAGTAGACGTCACGTAGTATATGTGTACCAAATTTCAGGTAAATCGGTCAAACAGTTTGCGAGCTACAGGCGATTTAAAATCCTGGACAGACAAACGAACAGCCATATATATATAAACATAACTTCCAGAAACCTTTTTTGATGACCCTGTATGATTGGTTAATCTTGAATCTATTATAGTATTAGAATAATTGTTATTGCCATTATGATATGCTGAATTATTTAATTACATTGTTTCAGAAAGGGAGGGTAATCATTTTACTGCTAACTGTGAGTTATTTTAATAGACTCTTAGTTAAATTCAACTTCATGAACTGTCATAATCATAGATCAACAAGTTACATATAGGCAAATATTTGTTTACAATGTAAAGGTCATGCAAAATACCTATAATCAGTTTAAACATCAGAAAGGGCCTCTTGAGTCACTGTAATTACAAAATTACAAAAAGACAGCAGCACTAAAGTGACTAGGCTGACTGTGAAGTATGACCTATGAAGAAGGACTGAAGGAGCTGATTGCATGTCTTATCATTCATAGATTAATGACTAAAAACGTTTTAAAAACTCAAGTGTATGTTGCCAATCAGCAGTAGGACACTTAGTTCTAATCCTAGCCCTGTCTCTTTGTGGAGTGTCCACATTTCCCCTCTATTCATGCTAGTTTTTCTTTAGATACTACAATTTTTCTCTCAAGTTCCAAAGGCATGCAGATTAAGCTAACTGTATTAGTCAATGTGGTTACACGTGTATGTGTGCCATGAAACAGACGGTTTTCCCCATCCAGATTTGCTACCTGCACCATATATGATGGCACTGTAATCCCCATATCCCTGACTATAAACAATTGTACAATTTCACTTAGGGAAGTTACCTTAATTTTGCTCTTTCTTTTTTATGTTTTTTCATTTTTACCTCCTAAGCCCATTTTTGTCCCCTAAATTATAAATAGAGAAAAAGGACTCAATGAGAATTTTACTCAATGGATAACACTGCTCTGTTCATATGATTATATGTATCTGAATTTCCTTTTGGAATTAATAAAGTTTATCTAATCTTAACTAATTTATTCTAATGCAATATTCCAAAATATCACCGAGGGAGCCATACTAAATGCTTTAGTAACCTTAGGTGACTTTAGGACTAAGCCAGATATCCAATAGATCACTGAAAACAAAATTTAATCAGATATTCTGGTCCAAACTCCATACCTTCTAATAGAAAGTAGGGGGCTGTAGAGTCAGTAGATAAATCCTTCGACTCTGACTCCTTAGTTTCTGGTACTTCTAATTCTTCTGTATTTAATATGCTGATGTATTTTCCATGTTGATTGAAGGAAGGCAACATACACGTCATTTAACCACAACTACTGGCTAGGTAGCAGACTCTCTACTGTATTGGCCAGTTTAAACAAAAGACAAGAACCCCTGAACACCCATCAGGCCATAGCACACGCCTCCACCTACATCATTACACTCATTTACACTCAAATGAACTTGTTAAACACATTATATCTGAAATAAAATGAAAACACTTTTTGTAATGTACCATAATCCAGATTACAATATGTGAATATCAGGTTGTATAATAGCTCAGCTGAACTTCACACAACTAGTAACATACACACCTATGCACTGGGCTTTATTCTTACATCAGAGAAGTACTTAATTAGGACTATTGTTTGTGAAATGGGACATTTGAACTTGCTGTATTTTTTTTCATTACAATTTAAATTTATTAGGAGTCAGAGTCGGTACATTTTTACCGACTCCGACACCAACACCATGTACCCTAAATTGTCCCCGACTCCAAATCCGACTCCACAGCCCTGCTTTCTTTTAACAAACACACAAGTTCACAATTTCCTTGTTCCCTGTATTTTTTTTTTTAGCTACCGGAGATTTACTAAACAAAAAAACTGTTGTAGTTTTCACAGAAGCAGTCAGTGGTTAAAAGATTTAAGATTCTGCTTTCTGTTCATTATTACTAGAAAACATCACCTTTGGAAACTCTTCACTCAGTCCTTTGGATAACATCTAATCAACACTGAATGCATTTATTCCAGCTCAGGATGCAAGGGCCAGTGCCTATCACAGCTTTACTGGGTGCAAGGCATTGGGAAAAAAAAAAAAAACCTATATGGATAGTTAGTTTCAGCATCCCTGCATCTACTCATAACAGACCAGTTTAGAGAAATCAATTAATTAAATTTGCATATGTTTGGATCGTAAGTGAAAACCAAAAGCATTTAGTGAAAACCCACACAGAATCAGTATGAACTTACCAAAAAAAAGAGTAGGCTTGAATGTGAACCCAGCATTCTGGAGCTGCAAAGCAGCATCACAATCCCCTGCCATATCTTGGCAAAACAAACTGTATATACTGTAGGTGATTGCTGGTCACAGCAAAAACTATATACAGTAAGAAGCCAGGAGTGTTACTTCTAATTACCTTGTTTTAAATAAATACATCCAAGTTGATAAAGTGGCAAAGTGTAGTGTAAAGCGGTCAGGAGGCATCTAAAATTGCATTTAAGGCAGCCTGAAAAAACATAAAATGTAATTACCTAAAATTAAATTCCTTTTTTAACTTTCTCTATACAAAATGTGGATATTTTTCTTTGTTAATTCAATGATGCTGACTTGTAATGACCACCTCTCTAATTTTCCTGAATAGCATACTCCCTTTATTGTTTACCCCATGACAAGATCCTCAATTTAAGATGTCCTCTGCAGCTCAGAATGTGATTGGCTTTTGCATAATTAAAGAGAATGCGTGTAATTGAGGATTTTGTTTGTTTCTGTACTCATTAAACTAATTGGCAGAAGAGTTCTCAGTGTCACATCTCTTTCTTATTACCAGCAGATGCAAGTTAAACACAAACAAAATCCCACATAATTGAAAAATTATATACAGTGCCTGTCATCCTCAATTACAAGCTACTCCTGCTTTCTCCACAGCTGGTATTCAATCCCTGTTTTAAGCATTAAAAACTCAATAATTTTTAAAATGATAATTTCACTTTTTACATAGTCATTTTATTTGTCTATTTGTTTTGCAAAGTGTGTGTTCTACACTCAGTTTCTTGAATGTTCTGGAAGCCCAGTCTATCCCAGGTTGATGTTTGCATTTCATCTTAGTGAATGCAGCCAATTATACAGAAATACCAGCTTTCCAGGTGTGTCATGAGTAGTTCTGTGAAACTGGCTTTTGTTGATTTTTTGTTTATTCTCCCTTCCCCCCTCACTGTTTATATGATGGTTTGCCTCAGGGGGAGAATCCGAGGTTAGGTAAGCCCCCATGTCCCTCCCCCCCATCATCCCCCTCCCCTCCGAAACCTCCACCTCTGCATTCTTCTGGAGCTGAGGAAGCAGCAAACCGACAAAACAAATCAGCCCTGCTAACGTCTCAGAGTCTATGAATGTGACTTGAGGTAAACCACCCTAGAAAGACCGGAGCTACAATCTGACTACAAAAGGGTATTTCCCTCACTGTTTTAAGATTTGTAGGGCTGCTCCACCCTCCTTTCAGCAAACATGATATATACAGCAGAAACAAAAAGCTATTATCAGCAGCAGGGTTTTGTACAAAGTAATGACCCATTTTGAAGCCTTTAATTATCCTAATATGAACAAAAACACAAACTTCTTAGAAGACAAGTACTTAAAATTCTACGGTCCTTTGGCACATCAGCTGTTCCTTAGTCTTCTGAATTGCAAGCAAAGTAATGAAGCATTTGAAATGCAACAGAACTTTCACTCCTTTACTGTCAACCTTATTGAACCATGTTGGGAAGCAGTTACATATGTGTAGGAACAGAATCAACCAATCATTCTTAATTGTATATAAAGATTTTTATTCAGAATTAGGTTTGGATGGATGAACTGATACTGAAACATTATACTGTGCAATAAAGAAGTAACCACTTTCCATTAAAAAGAATGTATTCCTCTCTCACAGTTAGCACACTGGCAGGACCCTTTTGAAATAATATATTAGCTTTTCATAGACTTTGTGTTGTCGAGGTGCAACAAATGAAATAAAGTATAAATGTAACATGTGGCCCTTTTGCATTCCAGAAATGAAAAGTAAGTAGACTTCTGTTATGGGTTGGTGACCAACCAAAGATTTAAAATTTGTTTAAGAACCCACAGTAAATTGCAGAAAAAGTATGAATTTTTAGGTGTAAGCATCTGGAGGTTGTAGATTCTAATCTGTGTCTAATTTCACATGAAATTAATAACAACTCCTGTGTCTTGGATACAGAAAAATCAAACGAGGATTTGGAATGAAAGGAGGAAAATTGAACTACATGTTATTTGATGATGAGAATTGAAATTTCAAAGATTCTACAGCTATTGACTAATCCAACTAAGTTAGGACCAACTGTGACAAAGTAAGGAGATTTTTGTAATGGCGCCAGGAATTCAACTAAGGTTGAAAAATGATTATTGACTACCCTTACTAGTGTTGTTGATAAGTTTAGAATGACCAAACAAAGTAGAAAACAACTTTTAGCTCTCTTTCAGACAACTCACAGTACCATGATTTTGACTTTGAGCTCAAAAAAGAAGAAGGTATATTGCAACATCTGGTGAACAGACTACTACAACCCTAGTGAGCATACAGTGGAGCTTGCATTCTGGAAAGAACACAAATCCCACCTAGAAATAAAAAAAATGCTTGCCTGCATATAAATCCCACCAAATATCACATTGGGATATCTTAGGCAAAACATTTGTATTATGTGGTACTTCAAGTCACAAATGTTCAAATTGTGTTCTTGACTGACCAAAACCAAAAACTAATAGGACTGGTGGAACACTAGCAAAGTTTGGTAAATCACATTTCTTAGAGCCACTACAATCATAGAAAATAAAAGCCGGCAACCTAATCCGGTTATACAGGTCCTCTTGTGCAGAAGCAGCGTTTCATGACCTGATGGAGGCCTTAGTTCAGCCGCCTTATTGGTT
This sequence comes from Polypterus bichir lapradei, assembly GCA_026402145.1. NCBI lineage: Eukaryota > Metazoa > Chordata > Cladistia > Polypteriformes > Polypteridae > Polypterus > Polypterus bichir. The sequence continues at coordinate 7,447,920 of JANRMT010062838.1, read as the reverse complement.
ATGCCTAATTCCCCTAATTCTTTATTCTTAAAAGGGATGCATCCAAGAAACTGACGCAAGTTACCTATCCCGGCCAGCAAACACTTTGTGATGTGTTAGATTCTCGGCATAATTAGCATTGCTTGCATTTTCATTTTTTGATTTATTTAGAAACATGCTTATTCGACTATGCTTTTCATGCCATATTTCTTGACATCACAGGCTTCTTTGCGTGTAAAATATGCTGGTGAAGACGCAAACCCAACAACTATGACTATGTGCACAACGACTATGGTAGCCATCTTATTTAAGAAGGAGCACTGCATACGCAACGTATTAGAATTTTACATAAAACCTAAGATAAACAATTTTGGGAAATCTTTCTACTGCTTAATAAGAATTGAAAATTTAGGAATTTGACTTGTCTTGAAATTTTCACATCTAAACATTTGAAGAAAGGCATTTACTACATTGTTTCTGTCCCATGCCTTCTCTCTAAATAGATCTGCTTGCATCCTTAAATAATCCCTTCCACTCTAAAATAAAATATACAACCTGTAGACTGATGCTTTTTATGGATAGATCTACTGTAAATGACTGCAACAAAGATATAGTTAAGCCAGAAAGGAAAACAGTGTGTACATCTTGCTTTTAAGTGCATGGCACCTGGATTACTAATCATGCCTCAGTAGAGAATATTAGGAAATGGCAGCATCTCATACTGGAAGTAAAAAGAAGCTTTTCTATTAGCAACAGGAACCACCAGGAAACAAAACCAAACAGCATAAGCAAGCCGATGGCCTGATTTCACGTGCCTTTCATTTACAAGGAAGAATGCTACAGAAAACATTACTTAAGTATTGGTTACATCAACTGTAATGCATGTTTGTGTAGTTACTCATATGAAAGATACTGAGAAATGTTTGCAATGCTTATAGATCTTTTTACTGTTTTTTTAAACTCTTCTTGCTATTACCTTTTTCTTCTTAGCAGCTTTACATTATGCACTGCACCCATGTGTTTGATATTTGCCTGTATACATTACGTTCTTCTTACTAACTGACATTTTAAAGTAGCATTAAATGATTTCAAGCTACAATCATTGCTTAAAATTTGTCGGCAACCAAATGCTTTTGTTACTCAATTTTTCACAGAAAGCAAGAATTCCATAAAACAACATCCATTCAGACCAAATTTGTAAAACCAGCACCAAGGGCAAGAATGCCTTCAGTATAGATTTGCTTTCCGCATGTGATCTGGGCCAAACTAGGGCACTGTTGAATATGTCTCCATCAAAAAGTATGCCTGGTCAAATTTACATTTGGAAATATCTCAACATGAATGGCAGATAACTTAAAATGTGGTTCAGCTTTTCACATACTCGTCCATCCATTTTATAAACCTGCTTATCCAGAGCATAGGCCAATCCCAGCAAGCATTTAAGTTTTACCAAGATATTTACATTAACATTTTTTCACTTATCAGATGCTTTTCTCCAAAGCATTCACAATTGAATATTGTTATGTTGGAACAAGTGTTACTGGACATTTTAAAAGCTGTTTATCCATCCATCATCCAGCCTGCTATATCCTAACTACACGGTCACGGGGCTCTGCTGGAGCGAATCCCAGCCAACACAGGGCGCAAGGCAGGAAACAAACCCTGGGCAGGGCACCAGCCCACCGCAGGGCGCGGGCACACACACACACTCACACACACTAGGGACAATTTAGGATCGCCAATGTACCTAACCTACATGTCTTTGGACTGCGGGAGGAAACCCACACAGGCACGGGGAGAAAATGCAAACTCCACGCAGGGAAGATCTGGGAAGCGAACCTGGGTCTCCTAACTGCGAGGCAGCAGTACTACCCACTGCGCCACCGTGCCACCCAAAGCTGTTTACATTTTAAGATATCTGTAATATATTTAGCGATTTCCTAAAAAAATAATTTCCAGGTTTAGCCTTATTCTCCCAGGTTCCTGGCACTAATGAAAAGCAATGCAATATCTGTCATTTGTCACCCCAGAGAAAGTGAAGTCACATCCACATTGGACTTTGAGAGGTGAAAACCACACCCCAAATGTACCTCTCAAAATGGCCCCTAGAGTAGTACATTAGATTCTGAACACCTGAGAGAAAAAAAGGAAAAGGTGGTGGTAGGTCTGAGAGAAGGGGTGGGGGGGAGGGAGATGGAGATGCATACTTTCAACTAAATGTACATTTAAAGCAATAGCATTGCTAATTGTTTTTCACGAAATTTGTCTCAAACTGTCAGTAAAAGTAGTAACAGCTGGTTACCCAACCCTTCTTTAGCTTTAGGTACTGGTTCCTATGACCCAAAACAAATGATCTTTGCTTTCATTTAACAACTGTTGACAGAAAATGGTGTGTTTCCAAGAACACAGAGATGAGAGAAGTAGTTTGGGGTTATTATGTCATGAAATTCTTAATCCCAGCTACAATATATGATGGTAAGGAAGCCAGATCACTGTGGATGAATTAATTGCTTTCATGGTATAATTCAAGAAGAATAAATTCAAATGTTACAAAGACATTCTGCTCATAAAAAACAAGTGAGACATACCCTCTTTTCCTTGTCAACTTTGTCACAACACTTTCTTGTGGCTAATGTTTATTGGGGTTGTTGTTGGGAATTAATCCCTTGAAGAGATCTTTAGTGGTGGGGTTGGTAATGACTTCCCCCGGGAGGCCCTTTCAAGTTTCTCTTCAAGTGCTTTTATGAAGTTGTTGAAGCACGCACAGCCATGCGTTTCAAAAAGATCTGGTTTGCATTTGCAAAGCCACGTGTGCCCTTTGTTATAGGCAGCTGACATAAGGGCACATTGTCATCAGATTGGTAGTTGACTTTTCTACGGCATATTAGTTTTTGATAAATCTTCTGACTGATTACACCAGTAGGAAGTCAAAGTAGCAGCTGTTGCTTAAGCTCATGAGATGTGACTCTGTTGCTCATTTTATTTTCTTTCCACTGGCATTGTTTTCTTTTTTCTAGTTTCAGCTGTAAATGCATGACTTGACACAGGCTGTCATGTTGCATGGACTTAGATCACATCTACAGGACACAGATGCTGAAAACTCCAACTGTACTAGCAGCTAAGAAACCACTAGAGGGCAATGGGACTTACTGTCTGAGGCAGATGGCAAAATGTTTCAGGTCAGCAATAGGCAAATGGAGAATTGAACAGGAGACTACCAATATATTATGAGTATAAAATACAAAAATGGTCATGCTGCTCCAGTCTGTGACATTCTGCAATTACAGCTAAGCTCCTATAGTTGCTCTGCATGAGCATGGTATTCTCGGGTAAGCACAGAAGGATTGAAGCACACAACAACATTATTACAGATTCATATGATTATATTACAAAGATTAATTCACATGTACATATGTAGCCTACATATGGCAGAAAGAAGGACATATGGTTGAAAGAAATCAGGGGTGCCTGGACACTTATCAGATAGTAAACACGCAGGCCAGGTAATATTAAAATTATGAGATAATAAAAAAGCCAGCATTTGTTAAAAATCAGGAGGCAAGACCTAATAAGCAAACACAGCCAAAGGCAGTGGTTAAAAACTGAAGGCATGAGGTCAAAAAAACATGAGAATTCAAAAAATAAAACACAAGAAACTGAAGATCTCACAGCCCCAATGACTCAGCTTGTTTAAAAAAACACCAATAATTGAAACCAAATGGCTTTAAGTGTCCACAAGGTAATTACAGTTGCCATTTACCTTGTCAAGCAAGTGCAAGTAGATAGATGTGGCTTAGAACAAAGTGAACATGGTTGGAGTGGACAGCTGGAGTGTCCCAGAGAAAGATATGGCAAAAGAGTAATGCAATGTCATTACTAACAGACTAGGTCCATTTTCCTAAGAAACATAACAATCACTTTTTTATATTGCATTACACTATCTCAAGTCACACCAAAGCACTGTATTTTTACAGCATATAATCTGTGCACAGGCAAAAAGTATGTCTTCCTCGGGGTTAAGCTCAGAGAATATTGAACACTCTCATTCACAAGAACATATGGGTCGTTTTTAAATCAGACCTTGGAATTTTCAAATTTTTCATGCATTTCCTCGTTTTATGACATCACATGTTGGTCAAAAGTGAATGACTGTCCTGGAACAACAACTCAGGTAATATCAGATATAATCAGGAGACCAATGGTTTTATTTGTCATAATTCTAGATGTGGTGAGAAGAAAAGGCCCACTTTTCACTCATTCATCCATTAATTTTCTATTTTAAAAATCCAGGCTGGGAGTAAATTGGAGGTCACTGGATATTTTATCAGCAACAAGCAAAACACATTTGTTATAATTTCCAAAGTTTTAAGTATGGAAGATAGTTCTATAATGATCTGTGCAATCTGAAGTATAAGGCAAACTCTTTTCATGCCACACACTCAGAGTTAAAATTAATTTTAAAAATTTATTTCAAGATGAGCCGCAAGCAAAAACCACTTACCAAACAATTCTACAGTTATTATCAATGCATTCAAATCTTTATTCCTCACTTCTTAATGCATTTATACCACAACAATGACAATGGTCAAAGAAGTGGAAAAAAGCAATTTGTAAGGAAAACCATATTGAAAGCAAACTATGTGTTCAACAGCTTCTTGGCATGGACTGACTGGAAACAGAGGACTAAGAAATAAGTGACATAAGGAGACTCAGAAGGGGTTTTACACATTTCTGTCCGGATGTGGTTTGCCAGAGAGCTAAATCCCTTTTAGTGGGTATCTGGTTTATTAAAATAAATCTCACATGTTTTCTCTGTAAAACATCTGGAAAGCTGACCTACACTTAGTCTTTCTTTCTTTCTTTCTTTCTTTCTTTCTTTCTTTCTTTATTTATTTATTTAATAAGTGCAAGTAGCTAATTATGGGAGAATTTAATACACCCTGCTTCCATTTTCTCAATGTTTCTTACTGTTTCAGGTGTTTCGGATATAAGACAACCTTCGGGTCCTCTTCGCAACTCCATCCAAGTTTGCAGCCCATTTGAAGTACCGTTATGAAAAGCCAGCACTTGGGTTTTGCAGTTTGGTGGGAAATTTAAATAAAAAAAAATCAATTTATCCAATTTCTAGTGCCTACTAGCCAGGAGCCAGATCTATTCTAATTTTAAATAAGACTAGTAACCAGTAAATAAGTTTAGAAAATACGGAGCTTCTGTAAAAAGGCTGCTGCTTACACAATGACCAAAAATTTTAAACACTTATAAGTAATAATCTTTCTTTATAAAAGAAACCTGCCAGCCTTGTGTTATGTCTGCCTTGTAATGTGCTTAGAGTGAGATCAGTATTAAAAAATTAAGACTAACAGTGATTGTTTATTTTTTCTTTCACTCAACCATTAGAAGTATATGGTGGTAGCAGTGACACAGAACTGTTTCCCAATAATTCTGTCGATCTTCAACATGACACTTTGTGTTGCAACTTAATAGAAAATTCGATATCTCATGTTGTGAAGTGTAAGACTTCTAGAGTTATCTCTCCACCCTTTTTACAAAGTGAATGACAAGTTTGTTTGTCTTATCCTGAACAATGTCAGGGTAAAGGGTTGGCCTCAAACCAGGAGTAGTACTAATCTTCAACCTGTAATGCATTAAAGAATATTAATTACAGTACATACTGCCTGTTTGCTTCCCAAACTAGATACAATTGTTTGATGATAAGTATAATTCTGCATAGGCCTGCCTTGTGCATTCCACATGGTTATGCATATCCCTCAGTTGACCCTCTTAAGCCGACAAAAAGTACACAATTTAGTAATATACCTTTATGGCCAATTGCTTAAAATGGTGCATTCCAAAAGGGCAACTTATGGTGTTGCAAGCTGCTCTGCTAGTGCAATGTTGGCATCTAATATTTTTGTTGACCATTGACCAGTGTGGAAAAAGAAGCAGATGAAAACACATGAAAAATGCTTGAAATTGTGATTTTTTTTTAACAGCTGTGTACTTATGACAAAGTATGAACCCTCTTTTTTCATTATTCTCTCACACTAAGAATTCCGTGCCAGGCCACAAGCTTTCAGATTCAGTCTAATAAGATCCACAAGTGGTGGGCAATGGAGCTGGTAATCTCATTTTGTTTATTGTGTCAACAATTTGCTGGCAATTACCTCCACTTTGAATATTTGTGAAAATGGCAACAGATGCTGCAAAACATGTCAGTGGGCCTGGCATCGCAGTAGATATATTACAAACTTTCAGCAATAACAAAAAAGTGATCTGCATGCAGTTATGTAATATACTTTAGTTTATGGTGATGATACAACTTAAACTAAAAGTGAATTATCTGTGTAACCATCCAACTGTTAAGGAAAATCGTCTGTTTGTTTCATATTAGAACTGACTTAACAAACAGGTGCATTTTCTCAGTTCCTAAATGCCTGCCTTGAGAAACATTAGGGATAAAAACAAAAGTGGTCTTTTCCAGACTACTTCTGTGACTTCTGACATGTAGTCTGGGACAGACTGAGCAATTTAACATGTCTGAAAGCTGCTTGAGCCAGAAGATGATTTATGACATAGGATACAGAAAATGCAATATATCACAAATATGAATCCCTTTGGACAGAATCCAGGCACCTCCATACGTACAAACACACACACGATTGTATGGCTGTCCTGTTGACACATTTTAATTAGGTACTCTGCTTTGATAACTCTGAACGCCTTATTCCCATTTTCCTTGCCTTCTTTCTTTGTATTATTCATTAAAAGCTCCACACCTGCATGTTTAAATGGATGAGCAACCATACTCTGTTTGTGAGACATAGGTTAGACAGCCAGCCTGCCTTGTCTCCACTCAGTGGGGAGGTGTTTCCCTTTGTTCATTTTATTAAAGCTCATAAAACATTCACTTGCAAGTTGCCGGCTGCAGAGCTTAATGATGCACAGGGATTTGCAGGTGCAGTTCATGCTTTACAATTCTGACCTAAAAGTGTCTACTTATAATGCCTTAGAATGGTGGGTCCTATCGCAACAGACTGCCTCTGGCCTTTTTACAAACATTGCAAAGATAAAGCTCAACAGGGGCAAGACTTTGAGGTAGCCCCTTGACTTTCCAACACTATATTCTAAACCTAAAGTATAACTGTCTTGTCTCTAGCATCAGCATAAAAGTGGGGCACGGAGGAAACTGGTGAAAATCTATCTGCTTATACTAGTACAATAATATCACAAATCAAACTAGGCTATTTGTAGGCCTCAGTTTGTTTACCTTTTGCATTTTTTAATTAGGATTGAAGAATAATGTATTTTTAGATTAGAGAATTTGTATTTTTACAAGAAGATAAAGAAAAGATAACATAACCATTATACTTAAGCCCTGCATGTAACTCACAATATGGCATGATGGTAAAGTGGATAGCCAATCCAGATTCATATTTCTCTCATGTCTGTGTGAGTTTTCTTCCCACATCCACAAAGACATGAAATCAATGATATGTGGTAATTCATATGTGACTCCTTTAGGAGTGTGACTAAATGCATGAGTGACACCCTATCCTGAGTGATTTCACGCCTTTCGCTAATTGCCTTATCCATTTTAATCTTAAGGGTTAACCTCAAAGATAGGAAAATAAACTAATACCTGCATTAAACATGTAATGCTAACAATCTATTAGTACTTTACTGATTCAAAATCCAGCAATGCTTACTGTGGGTCTATAAGATGGTGGTAGGCTGCTTTTTGGGACAAAATTTGTTTAAGTGTTCACATAGAAAAAGTTGTGAGTTTTAATTGGTAGGACTGGATTCAAGTGCTGCCCCACAGCATTCAGGAGTCAAACAGTTCACCAACATGCTTTGATGTGTTAGAAGCACACGTTAATTCAAGTGGACAGATGCACAGAGCCTTTAATATGGATGGTTTAACTCCAAACAGGAGGAAGGTGGAGATTTGTATAAGAAAGGTGGCAAACTTTGCTTGATGTATGACAAATCTATGATGAGATGAAGACTTCTAGATATTTAAATATATTTAAAACAGCAGATAACTTTATCCTAAGTAATATTTGGCAGTTTGAATAGATAACCAATTGTCTCTTGATTTTTTTCAAAACCTTCAAAAATTGTGAATTTCAGTCTTGTGAAATAAAAGAAAACATTAGTTTTTTTTTTTCAAAGGAAAAATAGGTTGGATACTAATGTTAATTGTCTGAATTCATAGTTAATCTAATTTGAAGCTATTCCCATTTATTAGTGTTTGTCATTCTTGAGAGAATTAGAATGGATATAAGAAGACCAGCATGAGCTAGCTACGTTTGTGCTACTAATCTAAACTGTATGATCTTGGGCCAACCAAAATATATATTGGGTAGGGGATAATTGCAGGGTACAGAAAGAAGGAATATCAAAAGTAGCAAAAAAGGAAAGCATATTCACGGGCTTTTAAAATTGTATAGAAGTGTTTAAAGGAGAAATCAGTTTTAATACTTACACAAACCAGAAAACATCACTAAATGTCAAGCTTTTAAAAATGAGAAAGGATGGAGAAACCCTATCAGTACAGATGTTTTCAATTTTCTAAATCTCCTTGGGCCTTCTAAATCTGCAATTTTCTAAGAAGCAAAGTTCTATTTATAACCCTTTTGTTTTACTTTGCTCTACCACCTCTAACTGTCAGAAGCAGACTGAGATTTTCACTTTTTACTTATTAGACTCTTACTTGAACTATATATAACAATTACCCTCCAAAAAAAGAGAAAAAAAATACTGAGTTTCATCTTTTGTATTAGATACAATTTTATTTTCTTGTTTTTCTGCTGAATAGGTTGATCTTTTGCCCCAGGCCAGTTCTTTATCCTGTGGAGTCAGACATTTTTAAGAAAATTATTTCAACATAGCTTCCAAACACATTTTATTTTTAATCTATGACAATTTTTAGTCTGGAGCCATATATCTGTTTCTTGTTATGTCAATTGTCTCCCATAAGACTTATGACTTGTTATTACCTGTCTAACAACTTGATCCAAAATTTTTGTATCACATTAAGAAGGTAACAAAGAAGTAGGGAAACAGATAGATAGATAGATAGATAGATAGATAGATAGATAGATAGATAGA
>JANRMT010062838.1:7371274-7438817 GCA_026402145.1 Polypterus bichir lapradei | reverse complement strand
ATAGATAGATAGATAGATAGATAGATAGATAGATAGATAGATAGATAAGGTCAGTCATTTGACTTTTTAATCTTAGCTTATAGCTTTTTAACCCTTTCAGTCTAACTTATCCTCCTTATGTTCTCTATCATATTCCCCTTCTGTTTCATCTGCAAACTGTAAAATTCTCTTTCCATGTAACCTTACCCTGTTTCTAGTTGTTCAGCCTCACCCTTTAAATAATACCAATTATCACACTCCTAACACCCACAAAAACTGTAAGACTAATATCCCTTTTTATACAAGATTATGGTGGCACAGTGGTTGGCCTTCCATTCCCACAGTTCCAAAACAATGGTCTTGAATCTTGCCCCTGGTCCCAGTGTTGCTTATGTACAAACTCCCTCGTGTCTGCCTAGGCTTTCTTCTCACATCACAAAAATGTGACTGTTAAGATATTCAGCAACTGTAAAAGTGAGTGTGAGTATATGGGAGTGCACCCTGAATGGACTGATGATGCCTTTTTCATGGTTGGCTGCTGCTTTGTGTCTGATGTCAGCAGATTATACTCAAGCCCCAGAGTACCTGAATTCCATTATACAATTTTAATAATAGATAAATAGATGGACAGTTAGTAAAGTCACACTTTGACTTCCTATTCAGTTACCGCCAATTTGTGGTTGAGTTTTAGGTGATCAATATACACTCACCTAAAGGATTATTAGGAACACCATACTAATACGGTGTTTGACCCCCTTTCGCCTTCAGAACTGCCTTAATTCTACGTGGCATTGATTCAACAAGGTGCTGAAAGCATTCTTTAGAAATGTTGGCCCATATTGATAGGATAGCATCTTGCAGTTGATGGAGATTTATGGGATGCACATCCAGGGCACGAAGCTTCCGTTCCACCACATCCCAAAGATGCTCTATTGGGTTGAGATCTGGTGACTGCGGGGGCCATTTTAGTACAGTGAACTCATTGTCATGTTCAAGAAACCAATTTGAAATGATTCGAGCTTTGTGACATGGTGCATTATCCTGCTGGAAGTAGCCATCAGAGGATGGGTACATGGTGGTCATGAAGGGATGGACATGGTCTGAAACAATGCTCAGGTAACCCGTGGCATTTAAACGATGCCCAATTGGCACTAAGGGGCCTAAAGTGTGCCAAGAAAACATCCCCCACACCATTACACCACCACCACCAGCCTGCACAGTGGTAACAAGGCATGATGGATCCATGTTCTCATTCTGTTTACGCCAAATTCTGACTCTACCATTTGAATGTCTCAACAGAAATCGAGACTCATCAGACCAGGCAACATTTTTCCAGTCTTCAACTGTCCAATTTTGGTGAGCTCGTGCAAATTGTAGCCTCTTTTTCCTATTTGTAGTGGAGATGAGTGGTACCCGGTGGGGTCTTCTGCTGTTGTAGCCCATCCGCCTCAAGGTTGTGTTGGCGTGTTGTGGCTTCACAAATACTTTGCTGCATACCTCGGTTGTAACGAGTGGTTATTTCAGTCAAAGTTGCTGTTCTATCAGCTTGAATCAGTCGGCCCATTCTCCTCTGACCTCTAGCATCAACAAGGCATTTTCGCCCACAGGACTGCCGCATACTGGATGTTTTTCCCTTTTCTTTGTAAACCCTAGAAATGGTTGTGCGTGAAAATCCCAGTAACTGAGCAGATTGTGAAATACTCAGACCGGCCCGTCTGGCACCAACAACCATGCCACGCTCAAAATTGCTTAAATCACCTTTCTTTCCCATTCTGACATTCAGTTTGGAGTTCAGGAGATTGTCTTGACCAGGACCACACCCCCTAAATGCATTGAAGCAACTGCCATGTGATTGGTTGATTAGATAATTGCATTAAAGAGAAACTGAACAGGTGTTCCTAATAATCCTTTAGGTGAGTGTATTTCATGATTATTTGTTTCCAGTATGTCCCTCCTTATGTGCTTAACCAATCATAGTACTCTCTTCAAATCCATAAAAATAATTTTTACAAGTTGCACGACTTAGAAGATTTATTCATAGAATATTATATACGTCTTGCAACATGCTTAATGATACAACAAAACACGCCATTCTACAAATCTCTTAATTGATTTTGAATTTTTATTTCTCTGCTCTTTAAATGGGCAAAATCAATTACGGTTCCTTGCCTGATGACCCTGTGCTACAGTCAAGGTGCTCAGAGAATTTCTGCCAGACCTCTATTGCCTTTCTTTCTTTCTCTCCCTCTCTGAATGAGACAACTTGTTTTCTGTATTTCTTATAAGAAACCTCTCTGACATGCTGCAGTATGTATATAGCCTATTTTTGTATATAGGTGGAGATTTAGGAAACTGACCTCTTATACCCTTTAACCTTTCACAGCAAACTCAAGAAGAAAATATAAACTCCACACAGACAATGAGCATAAGTTGTGGGAGTCATGGGGCAGCAGGAATAACCAATGCACCACATGTTAAACTATTAATAATGAACAAATGAGACAAAGTCCCCATTTCTGGAGGTATTTTGTGAACCACATTCTTAAGTCCAAGTGAGACTTAAAGATTTTTACTTCAATTCATTTTTATGTAGTGGATATCAATTTACATGCTAAACACACTGTCTTCTTCTTCTTCTTTCGGCTGCTCCCGTTAGGGGTCGCCACAGCGGATCATCTTCTTCCATATCTTTCTGTCCTCTGCATCTTATTCTGTTACACCCATCACCTGCATGTCCTCTCTCACCACATCCATAAACCTTCGCTTAGGTCTTCCTCTTTTCCTCTTCCCTGACAGCTCTATCCTTAGCATCCTTCTCCCAATATCCCTATCATCTCTCCACTGCACATGTCCATACCAACGCAATCTTGCCTCTCTAACTTTGTCTCCCAACCGTCCAACTTGAGCTGACCCTGTAATGTACTCATTTCTAATCCTATCCATCCTCGTCACACCAAAAGCAAATCTTAGCATCTTTAACTCTGCCACCTCCAGCTCTGTCTCCTGCTTTCTGGTCAGTGCTACCGTCTCCAACCCATATAACATAGCTGGTCTTACTACCGTCCTGCAGACCTTCACTTTCACTCTTGCTGATACCTGTCTGTCACAAATTACTCCTGACACTCTTCTCCACCCACTCCACACTGCCTGCACTCTCTTCTTCATCTCTCTTCCACAATCCCCATTACTCTGTACTGTTGATCCTAAGTATTTAAACTCATCCATCTCCGCCAACTCTACTCCCTGCATCCTCACCATTCCACTAACCCACCTCTCATTTACACACTTGTATTTGTCTTGTTCCTACTGACCTTCATTCCTCTCCTCTCTAGAGCATATCTCCACCTCTCCAGAGTCTCCTCAACCTGCTCCCTACTATCGCTACAGATCACAATGTCATCAGCAAACATCATAGTCCACGTAGACTCCTGTCTAATCTCGTCTGTCAACCTGTCCATCATCATTGCAAATAAGAAAGGACTCAGAGCCGATCCCTGATGTAATCCCACCTCCACCCTTCCTGACGTAACCCTCCCCATTTATCTGGGCTTGGGACCGGCACGAAGAAACACTCTGGTATGGCCATCCCCTGTGTCTGGGTTATGCTAAACACACTGTATACATTTAAAACTAAGTACAGTTAAAATAAATTAAAAGATAATTGTCAACAATGTGATTCCAACCTGGCCTTCACAGTGAGGAATTTTAAGGGGTCACAAGACAGGTTAGAGCTTTACATGGTAAAAGTGATGTGTTTGGTCCTCCCTGCGTGGAGTTTGCATGTTCTCCCCGTGTGTGCATGGGTTTCCTCTGGGTGCTCCGGTTTCCTCCCACAGTCCAAAGACATGCAGGTTAGGTGCATTGGTGAACCTAAATTGTCCCTAGTGTGTGCTTGGTGTGTGTGTGCCTGCGATGGGCTGGCGCCCTGCTCGGGGTTTGTTTCCTGCCTTGCGCCCTGTGTTGGCTGGGATTGGCTCCAGCAGACCCCCGTGACCCTGTGGTTAGGATATAGCAGGTTGGATAATGGATGGATGGAAGTGATGCGTTTGTCACCATGGGAATGAAATTCTGATCCTAGAATGGAAACTTGACCTGACAACTGTAAATGAAGTTCCTTTACGGTAACTGTAATTCTTCTGATCAGGGAGAGACAAACTCCTCTGGAGAAATAGAGGAAGAAATTGAGATAGAGATTGATGATTTTTCAGACATGTTCAGAAAAAGAACTGTAGTCACCAAAGCACTTACCAGTGTACTTTTGCATCTAATAAATGTGGCTTCTGATGCTCTAAATATTTCAAGTTCCATGCAAGCCATCTACAATATATATCTATATACATATCTTTGTACTTTATTTATTATAAATAAGGATCTTAAAAGTCAATTGGATTATGTATTTTAATATTGAGACAAGAACTGTTAAAGAAACCATTTTTAAATATCGTGTGCCTTTCCGCTTATTCCCTGTTTAAATTACAACAGATTAAATCATAATTAATCATTTGAAAAACAATGCTAACTGAAAGAAAGCAGTGTGACTTAATGGGTAGGACTTGGAATAGAAACTTCAGGGTAAAAATTTCATTTTAAATTCTTGTGTGAAACACAGCAAGTCACTTGACTGTATTGGGATGGTCTGGCCATGAACTATAGTGTAACATATATTAAAGACTGTTTTGTGTTTATTTGATGGTTTCAGAATTAAGTAACACTGTACTCCTTTTGTATCTCCCATGACTGATTTAAGTTCATATCAATTTAATTCAAAATGATACCACATGCATGTGATAATTTCTGGCAGGTTTCCTGTAGAACATGCCTTTTTGGCCCAGCATTAAATGTCTTCTCATATAATTCTGCAAGCCTTATGTAAAACAGATGTACAATAATTAGTATGAAATTAAAGAGCAAACATTGAAATAAATGTGGTGAATGAATTCAAAATGAAATGAAACAACTTGAATAAAAGCAAAATAAATGTTTACAGAAAGAAAAAAATAAAACAACATTTGTACAGCATATTCACTGAAGTTCTAAGTTTCATATACCAATATTAACTAAGGAGACTGTAGCTTGGTAGCAAAGACCAAGTACATATAATCTGTAGCATATAATAAATCAATGATTGCTACCCAAGACAATCCTTTACCTGGTAGTACTTTCTACATTTATTTCATTTTTTTCAGTGTGGAGCTTACCTAAATTGTTCCCTTGGTTATATTCTGAATGTTTGGGTCTACTTGCTCCATATCATACCTCAGTAATAAACTCATGCCTACAGACTCACATCCCCATTGAAACCAAGCATTCCCAAAAAGGCAGCACATATGAAAAAAAACATAAAATTGAGGCAAACTTGATGTCAGTATCATAGTCTTAACAATATAAGTAAAAGGAAACAAAACTAAACAAGACACTATGTGCAATCCTGAAATAGCCAGACATACAGTAATTGAAATATAAACACCAAGAAGGCTACCATAGGGACTTTCTGTTCAAAAGTAGAACTTTGGATTTTCCAGCAAGCTATGTTTTAAGTGAACAATAACAGAACCTTACTTTAATATACTTGCAGGAACAGGCAGATGTAGTAAAGTCACTTAGATTATAAAATAGCTGGCATGCACGGCTTAAAACTCACATAATACTATAATGGATGAGACATTATACTAACTCTGCCCCTGTACCTTAGGACCATTCCTTCTGCTCCCTAGCAAAAAATTCACACAACCATTAAGGACCCCAGCTATGGCATTGTGCTGTTCCATGGGATTCTTTGAGATGCTTAATATTGGAGTATGAGCCAGCGTTAAAAAAATAACCTAAGTGCATCCTTCCTTACTGCTTTATTCTGTTTGTCTTAATATCTTCACCATATGCACAAGGAAAACATATTTAAAAGTCTCACTGGAGTAGTGATAATTAAAAAATAGCATTTCCAGGAACAATATACCTTGTAAAGGATGAAAGAAGAGGTTAGTGTAATAAGACTTGTAAATACTGTACAGTTTTATTGATGAAAGGTAGCAGAGTGAAAAAGATACTGACTGTACACACGTACAATGGAGGAGAGTGCTTGTGTGTATATGTGCTTGTATTAGAGTTAAAAATGTGTGCTAAGTTACAGAAATGAATGTGTTGAAATGTCTTCACTTCACTAACCGTAAAACACTATTTTTTAAAGTAAGAGAAATGGCAGCATGACAGACTTATGCCAGGACTGGGATCAGATATTACCTACTTATTTATTTTCAGCCAGACCATAAGTAATGAAATAAGCATGTTTGTTCATATTTCTAAAAATAGGACAAGCTCAGACATTTCACAACCCAGTTATCAGATTCCCAAGTGATATAAAATGCCTCACAACACAGCATATTTTTAATTGCCTCTCTTTCTTCATGTATTTTGCACAGAAAATGAATAATGCTTTCATGAAAGTATAATGATTCTTCTATAGAAAGAAATACTATATCTTGGGCCAAATGCAACATGAACTATCATTTCCGCCTGTCTCATATGGCTTGGATAAGCTAGTGTACCATCACTAACCTCAACTACATTGGCTCATAATTTAAAAATTACCAGATGCCCTAAAGTTAAATCCACAAAACAGCTTAAAGTAGCTAAAGTCTATTAAATTTTGTTTTAAAAGTCTATTAAATGTTGTTTAACGGTAGTAATTGCTGGGCTTACAAAGGCAGAAGGCACAGGAAAAAGAATACAGGACCAGAAGACAAGAGGGACTCAAAAGGAAAGCAAAGATTGAAACTGGGAAAGGCAATTAAACTGTAGTAAAAACTAATTAAAAAACAAAATTTAAAGCCAAAAAAGTAAAGCCTGCAGTACTCTGGGCAGAGAATCAGAAAAGTAAAAAAAAATTAAGTAAACACTTTAATATACCTGCAATCTCGAAGTAGTGTCTCTGAGGCTAAGGATCTGTGCTGGTATCCGGAAGGCTGCCGGCTCAAATCCCTGTTACTTCCAAAACAGATCCTACTCTTTAAATTAAACACAAATACAATTCACAACAATAACGACAAGATTTTCGATCTGTAACTTTAATTATTTTGTACCTGCAGAAGGAAACATCGCCTGTTATGTGTCTGTTTTACTCACAAATCCTTACATTTACTTACAGCTTCATGGAGGACAATGATGTAACTAGCACGTCTTATGTGGTAGTCATTATACTTTTAAATACCATTATTACTTTTAGTGGATATACAAAAGCACAAGTAGTAAAGTACTGACAGTTGTGTATGCCCAGTTGATTAACTTTAAGCAGGAAGGCAGTGAAGCACAAACTACAGCAGCATTTTCATCATTTGAGTGTGAGTCTATTTACTTTGCAAAGTGACTTTTCTTAAAAAGAGTTTTAAAATTGAGAGAAGAAGGCAATGTCTGTAAAGTCCAAAATAGGCACTCAAATCCATCTACAGTATTGAGGTAAAATTTTCTATGTGTTTTGTAAAAATGATACCACATTTTTTTTGAAGTGGAGATTCTGAATTTTAATTCTTAAGAGACTTAAAAGAAACTCAAATTAAAAGTCCAAAATAGTTATTGTTCATTAGTCATTTACTCTGCCTTTTTAAGGAATACATGTTGAATGCAAGCCATGCCATTACATTTTCACCTATACTGTGGTGTTTTTAGCTTACATTCAGCTCTTAAAGCTAAAGGTTTAAAAATATCTATTAAGTACACCTTAATTTAAATTTTATTATTTAAATTTTAGTGTACTTTTACTGTGATAACTGATTTTTATTCATTTTCGTATTAGCCTGCAAGCACTTTTCCTAGCCATCTGAAGAAAGAACTCAGGCAGACTGATTTATGTAGGCTACATTTTACTTAACTAATGTTTTTGTAGCGCTTCTGATATTTTGGCTTGTGAATTGTGACAATTTGGGGGAAATGTAATTAAAAATCCTTCCTTGCCATGATTACTTGTTTTAGCTGAAGAACATTTTACGGTTAGTACTGTCATTTGTGTTAAGGCTTTCTTGGCATTGGTAAATTACTTTAGTAAAAGATGACTTAACAAAAGGACAAGAAAATATTTTTTTTGTTCTGAAGTGGTGACTCATTAGTACTGTTCAAAGGAATATAATGGGATTCTATTCATGAGTCTCAAGTCTATTCATGATTCAGTAAACAAATAGAAATTAATGTTTAAACTTATCAGACAGTAGTCACTTATGTGTTTTTCTTTCAAACTTTAATGTTTGACGTTAATTAATAAGTGACAAAATATAATGTTAAACAATATATATGTTAAATATACATAGACACACACACAAGAGTTCAAAAGTTTGGAATCACTCAGAAATGTTTATGTTTTTGATACAAATTGATTAGTTTTTTTGATGAGTTTTTATATCAAGGTACCACTGAATTGATTTAAAACTATATTCAAGACATTACTAATTTTGCCAATGGCCATTATTGCTTGAAATGACTGATGTATAATTTATTAGTCACATGACTGCAAAACCCCATTTTCAACATCCATTCCTCTAATGTCCTAATAGTAAGTTCTCTTAGCTCATCCTTAATTCATTGTAATTGTAATTGTGTTAGAACAGCTGGAATTTGTTTGTTATTCTGTTCAATCAAGCAAGCACATTGTGCTGGTATTCCTAAAGTTCAATACTAGATTATAAAATGGCCAAAACAAAACAGCATCTTTAAGAAACACGTCAGCCTATTATTGTTTTGTGAAATGATGGTAACATCACATAACAGACTGCCAAGTTGCTTAACATATCATAGAAAGGTGGCCACCACTGTCATGAGAGAAGAAGGCAAACAGATGTTACATGGTTAGAAAAAGAATGGGGTGGGTGGGCAGAAACACAACTACCCATGAGGATAAGGACATCACAGTTTGTAGTTTGAGAAACAAACAGTTTACAAGTTGTCAGTTGGCTGCTTCATGAAATACATGCCAAGTAACAGTGTTATCTACAACAGTTAAAAGATGACTCCAGTATGCTGGCCATGATATACTTTTCTAATGTTCCTTTCTTTTGCCCAATTCAACCATTTCTCTTTAATATTGCCATTAAAACTCTCTCACTAAAGCCAGTTTAGGAGTCATATGTAAATAATAAATGTGGCTTTGCAGTCATATGGTGCTGGTGCTGGTAGGCAGCAGTGCTTTCTACTGTGTCACCGTGACACCCTGTTTTGATTCCATAATATGTATTGTCACTGTTAGTATAGACAAACAATTTCATGTACTTCTCATCTGTGTATCATTTATAAGTTAGGGTGGGGTCAGCCATTAGTTTAGGGAGCAAGGAGGATTTTTCAGACTGATACTGTCCCCTTTAAAGCAACTTTAAAAGTAATTATCCCCCAATCATTAAAGCAAACAGTTATAAGCTTGTCACTAGACAAATTCAGAATTACAAAATGAGCAGCAATTCAATAACTAAATAAATATTTGCCTCAAAGCCATTGTCTACAGCCAAGGCATGCACTGGCTTGCCGTTAGTTCCTTGAGACAGTCCAAGGCCAGGGAAGAAAAAAAACATTATTTTAGCATGTCCCACATTAAAAAATAAATTTTATTTACCAGAGTTGGCAAGGTGGTATTTGGAAAATTAAAATAACAGATTGGCAAAAAATAGGCAAGCACATTAGCTATAATTCTTACATACTATAGTTATCATGTAACTGGAATTCAACAAAGTCTATTAAAGCTTCTAGAAAATATTGAATGCTTATCTACACATTAGAAAATGCAAAAATACTTTTACAAATATTCTTATTATGCTCCATTCATCCATTAATTCAGTTTTCTAGTTATGAGGGGCAGCATCTAACAGAAGGCACTGACTTACTCACCCCTTGTTGGTTTAGACCTACAAATTAACATAGCACTCAAGCCATTCAGATGTTGGAGGGATACTAAAGTAATGAAATCCCGCAATGACACAATGTCAGGACCAACTTATCAGATAATTTCTGGCATGTGATTGTGCTTATAAGAATTACTTATGAATGATTTAAAATACTTCAGATTTTGTTTTGAGTTTTTTTTTTTTTTTTTTTTTTTTGTCCAGTGCTCCCTGACTCACCAGTATGAGAAAATCCATCCATCCATCTTCCAAAATCCTCACATATGATATACCTTTCGGCTTACTTTGATGTCTAGTTATGCAAGATGTTGAGCTTTTAGACTCCCCCATATTTTTTGGCCCATTAGACCTGAAAAACCCTCATGTTTAGGTAACTTTTTGACCAAATTTGTATGCAGGAAATTACACTCTTATAATAAAGAGAAACCCAATAGGTGTCTTCAGCAAAAATAATTAAAAGGACTTGAAGTTATGCATGCCTCATCAATTGACCCCAGAGGTTCATCAACTAATAGAATACGAGGGGTCAAAGTCACTCTTTTTCAGAAACCTTTAAAAAAATGGGAAATGTGAAACAATGGGAAAAATGGGCAATATAGGCGTGTAGAGTGTTGTTTTATGTTATTCTGAGCTTGCTCATCACGAATATGACATTTTTAGTATGTGATTCTTTACCAGTGGACTTTGCCCTCTAAGAGCCACCCCTAGAAGGCTGAAAATGACAAATTTCAAACATTTGCCACAACATGCGTGTCATAGGATCCGTGACATGGCCACTGTGTAACCTAACACTGTATAACTTATTTATCACTTTTGATTAATCTTTATGCACACATTGTAAATCCATACTCTGCTAATACAGACATCTTGTTTGCTCCATCTTATTAATGCAGAATGCTTGGGGCTTGTGCTTTTAGATTAATGCTCCATTTCTCAGGAATTCACAATAACTCAGTACTACACAGCTGTAGTCACCAGACGTATTCATATTGACTTAACATCTTTTTATTTAACTAATTTTCAACAAGATCAACTAATCAATATTTAATCTAATTCCTTTATGTATTCTACATGATGTATTAGTTTTATTCATTTTTGTAAATTAATTCATGAGTTGCTTTTACAAATACTTCAAAAATGAGACTTACATTCTGTCTAGTAGGATGGCATATCCAGTTACCTACCTCTGAAGAAGCACATAAAACTCAAACATTCTACCTCCTCACTTGCTTTCACAGAGCAAACTCCAAACTGTACTTGACACTGTCAGACAAAGTCTCCTTCTAGAGATACCAGATATTCCTGTCCTATAGGACCGTGTGTATGTCTTCTGACTGGGTCGTAAACGCTATGCCTTTAGATGTTTGCGTTAAAAGTAAAACATGGCCCAGTTCAGCTCAATAAGACAGAGCATATGCTGTACCCTTAGAGACTTGAGTCAGTGAGTATTTGTCTTCTGCAAAGCCTTTCTATTGTCTATTTTGATTCTCTGCAACCTAGTGAACATGTATGCAACCTTATGGCCAGGTAGTCTTCTGTCCTTTCTACAGTTATAATAGGTGGCCCCATTGGTGTTTATTGTATGACCTACCATTCTACCAGCATGAGGGAATCTCTATTATGTGATTTCCAGGGCATTACACTCTTGCTCTGGTGGCCACAAAGCTTTCTCCTCTAATTCACTATACAAGACATTTGGTATTGACTCTAAAGGCCCTGTCTTTCCATTGCAGTGTCACTGGCAACTTTGGTTCTCTCTATCTTGTGTCTCGGTTTGCAGAGTTGTGAATGATTTTTCAGAGCCCTTGCTCTTACCAATCACTTGCTAGCCACACATCCTCTAATAATAGCTTAAGCATATATCAAAACAGTAATGAACCTGATGTGAAATCATTTCAGATTCAGTCATACTGATCTATTTAACTGTAGAAGTTGTCCTTTAAAGTTCCAGCTTTGTATTAAATAGTTACTTACAGACAAATGCCAATTTATCCTCACAAATCCCTGGTATATACTAAGGTGTTTTATTAGCAATTTGCATTTTATTTACTATACGTTTGTACTGTATGCATATAATTAACATCCATTTGCGATGGTTCCAGTCCTTCTTTTCCAGGATAGGTTGTAAAATCTGGTTGTTAACAGTTCCTTCCTGGTCAAACACTATGTAAAAAGAACAAATATATTTTACCCCAGGTTAAATGCACTGTATAAACTATACACTACAGCAGTTGAGATCACCATGAACATTTCAGTATTGTGCTCTTATTCCGACTAACCATGTAATATAATAGTAAGCAAAAGAATGGACTCTGAATTGTAGAAACATACACAGCCAAGCAGAGACGGAGTGTAGTTGGGAAATAATTTCATATGACAGCTCAGATAATGAAATGTAAACATGGTGTAAATGATTCACTGCCAAGTTCATGTGATACATGGGTGAACTGTGAGCTAGGGAATTCTACAGCTCAGCAATTTATAAAATTAAGTATGGGGATTTTTCAAGACAGAATAAAATGGTGCCTTTGTTTATATATAAGCCAGTGCACCCTACTACTGTGCTATGAACTAACATCTGCAAATGCTTCCTGGCACAAGTTACTGTTTTGCTATTACAAAATAAAGATAAATCAGCCCACCAGTTCTTACAGATGTAAAATTGTTTTCATGAGTCTAATAAGCAGACTCCACAATTCTAGAGTTTCACATTTATCAAGTATATTATTGACGGTGCAGTGAAGTCTGCTAATAAGTGAATATCAGCTAAGCAAACCTACCAAGCTATTGTAATACCATATAAAGTCATTGAATATAGGTGAGGCTTTGATGTCTCTCACTTAGTTTGTTCGCTTAGTTGTGACTTAAATATTATACTGCTTGTTACATTTATCTCACTGACTCTCCTATTATATAACCATGCTTCTTGTGCACTGGCGATGGGTTTAAATTCAACTAATGACTTTGTGTTTCCAATTAATATCTTAATCAGAGGCGAGACTACACACCAGTCCATCATAAGGCATTTTGAAATACTCTGGGCAACATTTAAGTCACCAAATATTCTAGCATATACAGTATATCTGTGGGGTGCTGCAGAAAACTGGAATACTTGAGAATACGCAGATGATGAGGTCTGGAACATATGTCCTTGAGAAAATGAGGCAACAGCACTAACCTCTATACACTATAGAACATATTTTTGGGTGTGTTGGTATGTATTGGTTTATATTCAGTGGTAAATTGCTTCTTTTTGAAACTTTGGTCCTTTATTTGTAAATATTCAGTTGAGATAACAGAGGGTAATAATCATACTATAACTGCTCTGTTGTAGAACACAATGCTACTTGCACCTGTGTTTGCTTTCCTTAATTTGTGAGTCTTATAAAAAGTGTTCTGAACTACTTCAGGAAAGAAAATATAACAACATATGACCAAATTTGAGCACTCCTGTTCATGCCATCACTCATTACTGCTAATAAATGGTACACTAACCACTAGTTTATAAGTAAAAAAGGACTTACAGTATAGTATCCATGTCGGCTAAGTCAAGAGTGTAGAAGACATAAAAACTAGTATAACAGATAAGGGGTTTGAAAATTTCACTAGTTAGCTTTAAAGACATAGTATGTTTTATCACAACATGAAATTGGATCTTTTCTGGAAAGGAAAAGCCCTGCTCAAGTTTTGTTCAATGACATAGCAAAGCCCACAACATTAAAAGAAAAACAAATTAAACTTGTGGGTTTTGTATGGTTTGTAACATAGAAAAAGCTGTTGCTTAGAAATGTGCACTCCTCCTCTTCACAAAAAAGGTAGAAGGATGTTCCAAAAATCAAGCAGCTATTGAAGAAAGTCTATAGATAAGAGAGACACAGAGTCTAGCTTCAAATAGCAAATGCATAGTACAAGAAATAAAAGTGTTTTCTGGTGGTCTACTTATGCATGATTTATCACATTACTGAATTGGAAGACCAAACAAGGGATAGGATTTGATTAATCACTTAAAACCTTGCTAATATAACAACATTGTAGAAACAGTAGAGTTTTTTTGGTTTATTTCTATAAATAAGTAACATAACATGGTGGATTTCATTGTTGGTCAACCTGGAAATGTGCTTAAACAAGCATTGTCAACCAAACCATTCTACAATGCTTTAACTGAAAATATGCCAGTATATCAATGAATACCTAACAATGTTTTAAGAAGCATTGTTTTAGGTTTATTATCAGTTGTAGTATGGTAGGGTTTGAACAAGAGAGACAGCTTAACTGACATCACCAAGAAGTGTTCAGAAGTACTAACTACCAGCAATTACCATAATTACAAGTTTGCGAACTGAGATGGCTAGTTGGTGTGAGTCCACGGCAATACACCAGTCATCTTATTGCTTGGATATGCACATAACCCCTATAAGGAGTATCACCTGTTAAAAGGATATTTATTGGTGAAAGTGGATGTGGAAGAGACTAATAAACAAACCATAAAATTAGAAAATACAATATGCACATACAGTTAGATTACACATACAATATACTGTTGGACCTAGTTGACAGATTAAAGGATTAATCTGTACCATTACTGTATATGCTACAATAAGAAGAGAAAGCAGAAAGAAAGCATCAAATAACTTAAGAATAAGAGAACAGTCACATTTTGCTAGACTTTGGGAATGTGAACATCACATTCCTAAAGCCACTTTACTCTGTTAAAGGTTGCTGATGGCCATAACCTATTCCAGCTGCATTTGGACACTAGGCAAGAACCAAAACCAGATAGATGGGACACCAGTCTGTCTCAGAGTGATTTTACTCACACAGCCACATAGGCTCAATTTGGCACTAACTATCAAAATAACGTTAAAATCTTTCAGATGTTGGAGGCAACCAGTTCTGGGTGTAAGGTTAGGAAAAAGCTTTAGCAGGGCTCAGTCACGCACACACACCCACACCAGGGCCACTTTAAAGTCATCAGTTGAACCAACCTGCACGCCTTTAGTGATGTGGGAAGAAAACCAGAGTACCCATAGGAAAAATACACAAAGACAAAGGGAGAATGTGCAGACTACACATAGAGCATGATTTAGCATGGGATCTGAACCATCAGTGTTCCATACCTTATATGTATTAGGATAACTGGTGAGTGAGACATGTATGTTAGTGTGACTTGTGATGCACTGATGTCTAACACTTCACATTTCTACAATATGTTAAAAATGTTTAAAATTAGTAAAAATATTTTTTTCATTAAAAATTATAGGAAGTAATGTACTAATTATAATAAAAAAGTAGCGGCTCAATATTGGTATTTTTAGTCGGCGAAAAAAAAATAGGATGGTCTACAATAACTCCTTGCCGTGAACTTCACCACAAATGAAAATGCACAATTAGACAACATACAAATAACAAAAGAAAAATTCAAATAATAGTTGTGTGGTATGGGCCAAACAGGTATAGAAGTAATATTTTTTACACCGTACACAATTCTTAAACTAACCCCTTTGTTACAATGTTGTCTAACAGCATTTTAAAACAGTCTTGTGCGTGCGCGTGTGGATCGCTGAGGTGACTTCCCTGCAGCGAACAGCGAACATTTTAAGTAGTCACGTGAGTTAGAGCAGAAATTGTGGCCCCGACCCATAAAAAACGTGTAATTTGAAGAAAGAGAACAAAGGAATCAAGGGAGTATAAAAAGCTCCTGGGACAAGAGTCTTGCTTCACTCCGCTGCTCTCCACTGTGCCCAGGACACGGGAGGATGCTGCTGCTCTACGGATTTGCGTGCGGGGTCTTCTCGCTGCACTTCTTTTGCATTCACTGCGCGCCGGTACTGGAGCAGAAAACCCACAGCTACAACAACAACGAGTACAAATCGCAAACGGTGAGTGAAGAGAGATGTCGCAGTCACCTGTGCCTGATCTTTCCTGAAGTTTTAGTATAATATATACACATAACTGAGAGCGGCACTTTGAATACTTTTTTAACGACGGGATGCATCGAGAACTGTTTTTGTCCCTGATATTGTTTAATGCGAGTTCAAATTGGCTGCTGTTGTAATCCCTTATGGGTAGCGGTGGCGGAGCTAGTAAGCCGCACTTCAGTGGCTTTAAAAACACAACAATGAACCCAGTCACACGGCACTCGCATTCCCGTACGCATGAAGAATCCTCAGTGCTGCGAATGCTCCACATTGTTCCGGATAGCACTGTTGGTAAACTCGTATTGTTCATGACCTGTCCCGCCGTGTAGAGAGAGTATTGCTAACTGTGCAGCCGTCGGTTACGTTAATGGTCATAATGATAAATACGAATGAAAATTAACACGCAATTACATATACATGCCACACTCGGTTTTGAACACCTGTATCGGTTCAGTAAGCAGAGGCCGGGTGTGTATTTCTGTGTGGAGTTGGCACGTTCTGCCCGTATTTGCCTGGGGTTTTCTCCGTGATCCCAAACAAGTCTGCAGTTTCTTAAATATGCAGATATCCATGCCAGCTACGGTGACCCCTCCAAGGTTGGTTATTGCTTTAATTATATATTGATGGGTCAGTAGAGCTGGTTCTTAAATTGCTCACTGAATTGCGTGGATGGGGTCCAGATTCCTTATCAGTGTATATAGATCCAACATTGATATTCGAAGCATTTTACAAAAAAGGTATATTTTTCTGTAATGTAAAGGGGATCCTGTTGATGTTGCACGTGGAATGTTTGGGTTTATACTCATTTATTAAATTAGCTCTGTTGTGTAGAAATAAAACACCTATTCTGAAATGTTCAGAACAATTATATAAACTGTCATCTTTTCAAAACTTAAGGAATCACAGGTAAAAATGACACAGATGTGACTATCTCAGTCAATAACTGTAGACATAAACAATGAGGACCATTTTACTATAGTTACTGCAATATGATTCAATTTCAGTAATTTAAACGTGCTTTGTTGTGCTGTATATTTAAATACAGAAACACACGTGACTCATGCTTACTGTAGCTAATTTGAAGATCATCACAATTGTTGTACCAGGTGAAACCCTCGCATAAGAGTGGCAAGTAGGCATGAAATGTTCACTCACATGTTTTTTTCTGATAGTCTGCTTGCCATCTGTGTTTTTGACTACAAGATTACACAGAAATAGTTTTTCTATTATTTACAGAATTTAAAATCAGTTGTGGTGGGTACGGCAACGTGCTATCATCACATGCTCCTAACCTCTATCTTTTTCTGTCTTTGTATCCTATATAGTGAAACTTCTTTGTAAGTGCCAGTGAACCTCATCTTTTTAAACAAAGTAATTTATAGAATCTGCTGCTTTTATATGATCATATTGTTACTTATATCTTCTGGATAAGTGGCAAAACTCTTCTCCTTTACTGATTTTACTCATTCCTTTTTTGAACCTGCTTGTTCCAATACAGGATTGTGAGAGGACACAGCCTATATTCCAGCTGCAAGGCAGGAAACAAACCTGGACAGGACATGACACATTCACTCACAATGCAACAACACTCTGATACAGTGGGACAGCTTTCAGTTACTAATTATCTTAACCACATGTCTTTGTGATGTAGTAAAAATTTTGAATGGTCAATAGAAAACCCACACAAACACATAAAGTACTCCACTTAAATAGTGCTCAGAACACAAGTCAAAAGTAGGACCCAGGAGCTGGGAGGCATCAGCATTAACCATTATGCTACCATATCAATGAACTAATCATTATATTATACATATCTATTCTATGACCACCATCAAAGATGTGTTAAAGGTGTATGCAGTACATCCATCCACCCATTTGTGAATCCAGTGTTTTCATTATTCTCTTTTTTTGGAACCACTGCATAACCTAGCATCATCAAGTAGCAATGCTCATGCATATGAACACACTAGCTCATCTTGAGATAGTTTTAACCCACCAAACATGCAGATTTTTAAGGATGAAGAAGAGCAGAGTATGCAGAGAAAGCTTACATAGATACAGGTACAATGTTGAAACTCAAGGCATTAAAACAAGCCCTGGTTACTGGAGCTGAAGCAACATTGCTAACCACTGTGTCACCATACCAAACAAGTTTAGTATAAGATAATAGTGTACAAAGAAAAAACTAACGTCACCAGGGAAGCCAACAACATGTAGTAAATGGTGGCGTTGGTGGGGGCATTGGATTTGGGCTGGTAAAAACACAGTCATTCAAACAGTACAATATAACAGCAGATGAGAACAAGAGTTCTACATTACTGTATGTGTTATGCTTCTCATTGTTTTATGTTTACTTTCAGATTTGTGCTTCTTGTGGTTTAATGTCTACTCTTATATACCTTTATCTAAGGCATCTATAGGCTTTGTCTAAATGATATTTCATTATATTGTACAATGACAATAAAGGTATCTTACCTTAATCTTATTTAGTTGCACCTTTGCACCAGAAAGCACCCAGTCATTTAAAGGTGCCCTCACTTGGTCTTTAATGAGAAAAATACTTCAAAGTGTAAAGACCCCCCTTTTAGGTAAGCAAGTGAGTCAGCAAAGATATCATGTGATGAGGGTGATTTTAAGATAATTTAACATTTAACTAAATTCTAGATTTCCCTATAAGCATAGTATATTGGTTGTAAGTTCAGAACATGTCAACAATAATGTACAGTGCTTGGATGTGTTTTACCTGAATAGGAGTCACTTTCTTTGCACTGACACTCCCCAAGGTGGCAGTATACTATATGCAAACTTTGATTCTACTTTTGTAGTACTTGTCTCTTACATGCACACTATGAGGTAATATACAATAAAGAATATTTTTGATAGGGCAGCACAGTGACACAGTGGGTAGCGCTGCTGCCTCGCAGTTAGGAGACCCGGGTTCGCTTCCCGGATCCTCCCTGCATGGAGTTTGCATGTTCTCCCCGTGTCTGCGTGGGTTTCCTCCGGGTACTCCAGTTACCTCCCACAATCCAAAGACATGCAGGTTAGGTGCATTTGTGACTCTAAATTGTCCCTAGTGTGTGCTTGGCGTGTGTGTGTGTGCGCCCTGCGGTGGGCTGGCAACCTGCCTGGGGTTTGTTTCCTGCCTTGCGCCCTGTGTTGGCTGGGATTGGCTCCAGCAGACCCCCGTCACCCTGTAGTAAGGCTATAACAGGTTGGATAATGGATGGATGGATGGATATTTGTGATATACCTCAATGGGACTTAAGAGTTTTCCTTTACTAAATAAGCAAGATTAAAATGCATTTATTCACAAACAATGAATCAATCCATGCTGTTTTGTGATTAAGGTTTAAGATATATCACTGCATTTTTCAAGTTACCCAACACAAGTATACTTAACTGCAGGTGAAAAATTAATGGACATGTCCTTTAACTTAACGCGAACATGTACACTTTCATGATATGTACGTTCTAATAATAATAACTGGTCATTCAGTAAAATGACTACTATAGCATGACAAGAATGGTCAGCTAGTAGTTCTCTGTGGTTTCTGTATAAAACAAATTTCACTTCAAGTGTGAAGTAACCAACAGAAAAATAAACTCCCTGTTCTTGTTCACTCGGTGCCAGGTTATCCTAAGCAAACTTGCTTGCCAGCCACAAGCATTGCTGGAATGCAAACAAAGAATTGCATCAGGTTGCTCTTTTCTATCTCATACACACGTCATCCTGTAAAGTCAGCCAGCAATGCTGGTCTTTGAATAATGATACATCACTCACCTATAAATCAGAACCTTTCCCACCAAATTAATTTTTTGAAAACTTACAGCAAGAAACTTACCAATGTACTGCCCTCCAAATACACCCACACATCTAAGTTCTCTTGTGTTTGTTGGTCTTAAATTGCCTAGAAACCCACTTTCCAAAGTGTAAAAGATTTGAATGTTGACAGCAGTATAGTAGCAGATATGCAGGCAGGGGCAGGTCTGATCTGGTAAAATACATGGAAAACATTTTATAGAAATAAAGATACAGAGCATAAATGCAGAGAGATAATGAGGACTTAACTCCCTTTTAAGTCTTAAGTGTTTGCCAAATTCCCTGTTCTGAAGTTCTCTCCTCAGTTAAGGACTACGCAATGTAATGTTTATTAAGAATAAATGGGATACATACATCCATCCATCCATTATCCAACCCGCTATATCCTAACATAGGGTCACGGGGGTCTGCTGGAGCCAATCCCAGCCAACACAGGGCGCAAGGCAGGAACAAACCCGGGTCCCAGCCCATCACAGGGATACATACATGATTGTTTCAATTAGAAGACATACCACAGGAGAAGCATATGTAGTTAATATTGTAAAGATCAAAAACTTACACTTAACTCATTCTTTACTAAGTAGACTCTTAAACTAGCTGGTTTATACTTAAAGAGCTATACAATTGTTTACACTTGTGTATTACAGCTGCATTGACCTATGATCAATTTCTGGCCTATTCAGTGTCTATGGAGAGCCAGTTTGTTATCCCTACTTCCACCAGGCTTTCACTGGGTAATCTGGTTGTCTCCCATCTCCCAAGGTTATGCATTATAGTTTAACTGGAAACTCTAAAATATCCCAGTGTAACTGAGTGTGCCCTGACAGACTAGTCTGTTATACAGATCTTGTTTTGCCCTTCAGCTCTATTGAAATGAAAATAGTGCGCTTGTAAAACTATATTATGGCTTAAACTGGTATTTCTATATTTATTGAACACATTTTTCCTCACTAAATTTCAAAGTGTTAGCTGTATGGCTGTCTGCTAAAAATGAGTGTTCTTACATAAGGTTCTTACAGTGTGGTCTAAGACACTGCAGTTTAAGCCACAATCCTCATTTCTGATTTACTGTATTGCCTTTGTAGTAAACATAAATATTAGTCAAAAAACATCTTTGTGTAAAGTTTCTTTTAGAGAAAAGATCAGCTTTGATGCAATTTCACATAAAAATATACAGGCCATCTGTAACTGATTGAGGTGTTGAAAAAGTCACAATGATTGGTGCTATTTAAACGTAACCAGCCAACATTTGGCACTGCTTCCTAGTGATATCTGGATTTTGCAGGGGTACTTTTTGTTTCACCTATTGGTACCCAGATAAATCTTCCAAGGCAAAAGCAACCAAAAATCTCACAACAGGCAATTAATGGACAGAATAACAGAATATTAGCTTAGCTTGACATTTTATGTCAATTGTACTTAATGAGACAAACAACTGCTAAAGAACAAAGTGGCAGCAAGTCATTAGAACCAGAAATTCTGGTGTTCGGCTGAGTTCTGTATTCTTCAGCTGTATCTAGGTAACTTTTTTTTCGTCGGAAAGATAAAAAATCTTGTGCCTGTCCTTTAACTTAACCTGTATTCTGTAGTCTTATCTCTGGATGTTCGTGCCTGAATAGAGGTTTATTTTACAGCGTTATAGGAATGTTTCAAAGTCATTTCTTACATAGTCTCTACAATTAGGTAAACGGACTTTGCAATATAAACTAGTTTTATATGTGTATATAAATTTAAACACACATTTTTAAATACTTTAGACAAACAATGCCTGCAGACCTATTGAAAGCACAAATCACAGTGAGGCGCTCATTATTTTTACTATTTACTGTAGTTAATGTCCAGTCAGATTCCGTTGCCCAGTTCCTGCTACTAAGTAGCTAGCAATGTTATGGCTCCATCTCTTGACTTCAGTTTATGATTACTGCTCAGTGTGTTTGGCCTTTCTGTGGTTAGAAATGCTTTTCAGTGATTTCAGTAGTCGCCTATTTTTCCGCCAGGCCTATAAAAAAGAAATGTGAGACTGGTATTTGTTATACAATGCATTATTATCTAAATAAGAGACGAGAGACCTGCAGAAACCCCTCCTATAATGTATCAACCATGTTTGATCAAATATTTGCATAAGCTTTTGTCAGAAGTAATTGTCCCATTCATTACTACAGATGGGAACCTTTACAAAAGAGGGTCTATCTATATGTTACAACTGCAAATAGACATGCTTGTCTACAAAGAGAGGAGTCGAATCAGAAAGTTGCTCCAACTCTTTATGCTGTGCCAAACTGGAGATCTACATACATCTGTTTCTAGTTTTCTTTCCTAACATTTGTATGAATTTTATCTTGTCATTTTGCATAGACAGTATACTGACTGGTTGGATGACTCCAAGCCTGCAATAAATTCAGCAGTGCAAGGAGTTAAAATTTGGCTCAGCCACTGAACTCTACGTATACAGCAACTGTTAGCAAGATCTCTTCTGTCAAGACTTGCATGAGCCCATGGAAAAGTAATAATTGTGACTTGAACTAAGAAGGAGAAATAAGCTTCATCTTAGCAGATCTGACAATTGAACTGACAGCACATTTCTTCAGAGTATCTCCTCCCTAATACCCTCTGTTCCTATCACACTGTGCTGTAGCACTACCAGGAAGTACTAAGTAAGATTTTCAATATTTGCAAATAATTTTTCTTAACTGGATTTTACTCATTACTGGAAATATAAGGCAAAAGGCAGGTACTTGCCTCCACTACTGAGCAAAGTTTCTCGCACATACCCCATACCTGATCAATTTAAAGTGGCCAGTTAATCTCATGTAAACACGGGAGAAAACATAGCCAGGTGTAAGAAGAATACGTAAACTATACACAAACAGGGATCAACTCGAGAACTAAATGTAGATCCCCAAAGTAGTGAGACAGCATATATAATGAATAATTAGTATTATGCCACTGTGATTTATACTTTGAGCTGTTATGCACACATACATTATTGTTTTTGTTTTGCTTTATTTACATATTTACACACATATACAATATATAGCTTATATATACACACACATAACATATTTTACCTAGCCTAAAAAAGTATGTACTATGTGAGCTGTGAGAGAAGGCTCTTCTAAAATGTAAACATCCAGAGTAGAACTGAAAAACAAGATAGAGATGAAGGTCAAAAACAAAATGTTTTATATATAACCAAGAACTAGTAAGAATATACTGGTAACAAAGAATAAAAAATACAAGGAAGAAGTGTCTTTGATAACTATCATTTACTGTATTCATTTTTGTATATATTATTTGAATAAGATGATAAGAAGAAAGGTCACCATACCCTGGAGCTTGTATACTGTCTGTCTATCAAACATCTGGACACTATCCTCTTGGAATTTATCAAGCCGTCTAGCTGTTGTACCCTTTCTCTGACCCAAACCATCTGCACAGAGCCTAGAACTTAGTCACATCAAGAAACTCGCCCATGATCCTATCGTACTAGAGAGTCTTGTTGTGATGATGTGCTGCTTTCCTGTGTCACAGATGTTGTTTGTTTCAAGAAGGTAAATCAGCATTAAAAGTACAGCTAAGTACTGTTTTTGTCTAATGTCTGACTGTTTTGTTCTCTGCCAGGTATTCTTAGTTGTGTGCATGTGTGTGTTTTTCTTGGACCTGCAGCTGTATGTGAAATAAAAGAAATAATTCTGAAAAATACACCACCATGCCATTCACTTTAGAAATGAATATTAGAAGCTGTTCCAAAACTCTCACCGTATTATTGCAGCTATGTGTGTTTGTAAAATAACTAAAAATCAAGTAAACCACACTTTTACCATAAAACTGCCTTACTCCATCAAGGGTTAAGAGACAATCCAGCTGACAAAACACCAGCAATCGAATCATAAAATTCTTACCTAGGACTCAATGGTACACCACAATTTTTCAGTGAAGCACAAATAGACTAAAACCAAACCTCTTAGCAATTAGCTAGGTTGGTGAGATCTGTATCTATAACTTTAAACAGCACTGTTCTTTGTCTGCTAAGTTTCATGAACTTCTTTGAACTTTAAATTCAGTGGGGGCTTTGAGTAGAATATACATTGTTTGTAACTGAATAGAAAAAAACATTCTGCCAGAGCCTGCAATGTCAATGTGTTCTCACTCTTCACCAAAAATGGAACATATTTTACAATTAATAAGCAACAGAGCATTGTTGCCTCGCAGCTCCATGAACCCAAGATCAATTAATGGTCTGGTCGGTATCTGTTTAGATTTGGAACATTCTTCACATATGCATATGGCTTTTTTGTGGATAGTGTGGTTTTTGCTTAAAACCAAAGAATGTGAGTAATTTAACAAATTCTGAATTTGCTCTGTTTGAGAGACTATGTTCTGTACTGTGCAAGTCTGGTTAAACCTTGTTAATACCTTAAGACCATTTCTAGTGGACAGGCTTTGCCTCTCCACATGTCCACACTAATTTACTATAGACAAGGGTTATTCAGGTTGTGCCCAGGGGAATGGATCTAGACTGTGATGTGTTTTTTTATCACTTATTCATATCTACTGAAAACAACATGCAATGCAAACTAACACTCTAGTTTACTGTTTTAAATTTACAAGAAGCCCTTGCCTGCCTTTCATTTTACTCACAATGCAAATCACCTTCTTCTGGTGTTATAAAATGGTGCAAATTTGTGTTTGAAATTTGCCAAGGGGGACCATAAGACACCTCCCCCATCCCAAATAATCTTTTTATTAAATCCAATCATTTCAAAGTCAAGCTGATGTTCTAGTACTAATGTAAATACTTCTCTGAAAATGTACAAAAAAGAGAAACATGTGCAGCATACTGATCAAATGCATAATTTTCGCCGATTGAGAAAGATGAATAGCCCAGCAATAGGCATTTTTCACTATGGGCTACTGGGAACTACCATTTAAAAGCTCAAGTTTCATCTAAAAATTTGCCTCCATCTATTTGTCCAATTTTGGGTTGTGGGGAGCCTGCATAATGCTAGAAAGTTTGCCAGTTCACCCATGGGCACATCAGTCTCATTTAATCAAGGTAGCTAAGTGACCTGTCAGCATGAGTTAGACCCCCAGGGAATTGAACCTGTAATCTGAGTATTGTCATCCGGAAGTGTCACAGCTGTTCCCTAAAATTAGCTGAATTAAATGACATGCTAAAAGGGCTCAATAGTAATGGAGCACCAAATGCAAGCAGGTGAAAGGTGGAAGCAAAGAAAAATGAACCAAAACTTCATTGACTGGGGCTCTTGACCAATGAATGAGGGGTAGAGGAGGGTCTTCAATTCAAAAGCACAGAATTATAAGAATACGCCTTTCCTGTTTACTTTGAACACTGCCTTTCCTAGAAGCGACTGGTAATAATATTTTAGCATGCATTCTTTTTCCACATTTTGAGCATAGGACTGGATAACAAACATGTGGATTATGCAACACAAATAATGTGAGAATTTGTTTCTTTTTTCATTAAATTTTTGCCATTGTATAGCACAGGTTGCCATTATGGTCTATTACATCAAACGTTTCTTCTCTCATTCTGCATGAAAACATGAGATTACAAATTACTATCAATCATCACTGCACACTACATGGGGTAAGTAACATACTCAAAATATATCGTTTTTGGGTGGAGTACAGTATTCCTTTAACTTAAGTTTTTACTCTTCTTAATATTTGTAATACATCATACACATTCGGCGCCGCCGAGAGTGGCAGCCATTCCAGCAGCTCCGTGTATGACTTTATCTTTTTACCTTTTTTCACTATTATTCTCTATTTCACTGATCACTTCTACTCCTTTCTTTTATGTGGAATCGCACCCTGGACACTCTTTACTGCTTTTACTATGTGAATTTCCCCTTGGGATTAATAAAGTATCTATCTATCTATCTATCTATCTATCTATTTGATTCCACAAAAGAAACATCCTTCTATAACTTCACTACAGCCTGGACCATGCAGGAGTTTAGCTGAAAAAGCACTAATCAGTTCACAGATTATTTGAATAATCCCACAACCGTAAAGAAAACTGAAGTAAATTATATTAATGTAGGGAACTGTACGGTGCCATTTGTTGACCTGCCATAATATAATTGGCTACCTAATGAATTAATTACATGGCTTGGGGCAGTTTCTAAAGCATTATAGGAGACATCTTTGAAAAATGGGCAATGTCATTTTGACAATTTGAATACTCTTTAATTCAGTTTAGTATACTGGAGAGTTTAAATGTAATACCTCTATCAGACTCAATAAGGCTAATGTAGCAAGTGGAGGGAAGACACTGGGAAATCAAAAATTGATGTTGCAACAAGAAGGATTTAAACAGGCAGTTCTATTATGTATCAAAGAAGGAAAAACTTTAGAAGGAATCTGTAGAAATGTACTGAGGTGTCTTTCAGGACACTTAAGAAGACAGTAAGTGTAATTCCAACCAAAGAGTCTGTTAAGTGAAGGTGGGGACCATCTGCACAGTTCATTACATATTCTTGTTATGATTGGTAACTCTAAAAATAGCACATTAACTTTTTACCTTCTTATGATCTATCAATAACTGTCAAAACCATCCAGGGGTCTCAGATGGAATCAACCTACCATGTTGCCTCTAGAAGAATCCAGTGGCAAATCAACTCAAAAAGTAATCGCAGCCACAGTTAAGTTACTTCAGACAAATACGCTGTCTTGGCTACAGAGTGTGCCCTGCAGGGTGTATTAACCCTCCAGGATGTGTAAACCCACCCAGGAGTGAATGCAGTTGCAGTTTCATATGCTGTTTTTTGTCATGATGCCATCTCCTTTCCCAGCGAGCAGTTCCAATGAAATTCACATTAAGAGGCCCATTGAATGTGACAGATTATTTTTTTTTTTTTTGCTTCCATTCAGTTCAATTCTAAATACACTGTGCAGTATGACACGAGTCCTGTCAATAGAGATGACTTGAAATAAAGAAACATGTTGATTGAGATCTGACAACAGTAAACAGAACCATTCAAAGCTCTCTAATCCCAGGTACACTACCAGGTTTACTTAGTGCTGCTCATTTCCAGGCAGTGAAGATTAGATGAGGTATGAGAAGTGACAGGTAATGTGTTGAGCATTTTACCTGCTGGATCACACTAAGGAAAGAACAAAAGTTGGCCTTTCAGAAAAACAGAAATTTATATGGTTTATTGAGTTGTATCAATTTATCTGTGGACTGAGTAAATCAAAAGGTACAAAAGCATATGTAACTTCTGCAATTCTGCACTAATAACTTTTTTCTTTTTTTAATTGACGTTACTTGTCAAATTTTTTCTAATGCTGTTTACCCCTGTCTCTGCCTTGCTCTGTTATCCTTTTCACAGCCTTACTTTTCTCTTCTATTGTAAGTGGGCAGTGCTTGCATCCCACTCAGGGTAACACTGAAGATGTCAAAGAAAAAATAACATAGCAGATTAGGAATTATATTAAAAGCAAACTGTAAATGAGGATAAACAAAGGAATTGATTTTCTAGACAGCCTGTGGGAAGGATTAAGTTCAGGAACAAAACAGAAAGCCCTAAGCTCCAGTACGCACACCTAGGAGGCAGACAGTGTAATATGTGATTTGCAAGTATGACAGCTACCCTGTGGCACAACATCTTTAGTCTCGGCTAGTCAAAAGATAAAATGAAAACACCCACATGGACAACATACACAATGATGAAAATACAAATAAATATCACACACCAATATAATACTAGGGATTTATAATTATAAAAGCAATATTAGAAACCAGGTTCCACTGCGCTATGACAGTAGATATTTATTCTTAATTGCTCAGTGATAGGCTGGCGTTCTCTTCAGGGTTATTTTCTGTCTTGCTCTTGCTGCTGTCAGGATAAGCTTCAGCCTTGTTTTGCGCTGTTGTGTTGGGAAAAGCAGGTGAGACATTGATTGATACAGGGATCTCTAGCTGTCTTCATAGGTGGCATGTTTATACAGATTATCTGACCAAACACAATATCTCCATGTTGCTACTAGAAATGTTCTTGTCTAGCAGCTCCTAATTGCCAGGAGGCTTTCTTGCTTTTTTCCATATTAGTCTCAGGGACCTTACTGGAAAAAATCCATCCATCCATTATCCAACCCGCTATATCCTAATTACAGGGTCACGGGGGTCTGCTGGCGCCAATCCCAGCCAACACAGGGCACAAGGCAAGAAACAAACCCCAGGCAGGGTGCCAGCTCACTGCAAGGAAAAAATGTAAACTACTTATTTGATGCAAGATCCATCACTGATGTTTGCACCCGTGATGTTAGTGGGCTTAAGTGCTGAGCACAATATAACTCCATTCCAAAGACTAAATAGTCATATGAACTAAAACATTTTAGCTTTACTGGCTATTCACACTCAAAAGTAATGACTAAGTAACTGGTACAACCCAAGTTTGTACCCCAGCAGGAAAGCATGCTCAAGTGGGAAGGTGTCTTCCATAAAGATGTTTTACAAGGCTAACAAAACTACAATAAAAATGAAATGTTTAATATATAAGATCACATTCTGTGAGATAAAAATAAGTGACTTCACCACTTTTCTGCTTATTAGCCCAGCACACAATTTAAGTTGATACTGAGCCATTTTGAAGCTAACCTAAATGTGAGTGGGTTCATACTCACTTGAGCTCAGCAAGCTGGAAATAAGTAATCAGAGAAAAAGTATTTTTCTTGATAATCAAGCGGCTGGGTGAAAATGTGATTGAATTTTAACATTCTATACTAGGCGTTGACATGGTGGTATACGTTCAGCTCCAGGGACTTGGGTTGATTTCCTGCACTGGTTACTGTCTGCTTTGTGTCTGCACATTTTCAATGTGCCTGTGGAGTTTTCTTTGTTAACTCCAATTTAATGGCCAATGTTAAATTAGCCCTCTGTATGTGTGTACTGTATGTAAGTGTTCCCTGCTCTTTGCCTCCATTATAATTTCAGACATCCTGCAAATGGGAAAAGTCCATCTGTTTAGCTGCATGGAGAAAATGTCCAGGTGAAAATCTGAAACCATTTTCAAGGAGGTGTGGCTCTTTGCGACCCTTAGAAACATTGATTCAGAAAATGGATGAGCAAATGACTGCAATGACAGACCCACATTAGACCCAATGTAGTCATTATTCATACCTTGTTGTTTCACAAGTTTGTTAAACATGAAATCCACACAGGTAGAAAACTATGATTTGAGCTCTGCTTAACTGACAATTGAGCAGGACACAATGTTAATATGTAACCTGCATCAATTGACATTTTCTGTGTTTGAAGAGCTGCTTAACTTTATTCTGATTTGCCAAGATGATATATATCCAGATTTTACAACTTACATGTTATACACCATTTCTTGTTTCATACTGCATTTGACTACCTTCAAATTCCAAAAATCCAAAATAGGGGCAATAAAAAAGGCTGAGGGGCAGATGCTATACTTCCTACTGAGTTCAGAGGCAGTGTGCAAAAAATGGCCACAAGAATTCTTGTAGATCAGAAACGAGTATTCCATAAGGATGTTGTTATTTTCTGTTTAGATCTACTCCAAAGTAAAACCTACACTTAAGGATGCTAGTGTAAAATACGAGAAAGATGCATAATACTGCAAACAGCAGGTGCTTCTTACATTGCAGTGGAGGTCTGAAGTAAAGTACACATTGTGTTTCTGAGGCATGTATTCTGTAATCTTTAAAAGTAACTGGCATAGATTTTTGCGTCAATTAGATGCAGGTCAAACACAAGGTATGACACTAATCTTCTTTGTAATCTACCTTATGTTCTCAAATTACCATACAAGATATATATTTGCATGGCTAAGGCTTGTGTATTTTTGTCATGCTATTTATTTCATACATGTGTATTGTATGTTAAGATGAGCCACAGTGACATTTTTTAGAAATTGCCACTCAGACTTTATTGCCATTTTTTTCTATTCCAAACCTATCTCAGTGAAGTATTCTGCCAGGCACTCAGCCAAAATAGCTTCAATGGTTATAAATCTGCTCCATTAAATTATCCTTAAAATTAAAACCATAACTTTGAAATAACAATGACGTGAAAGAAGAAAAATGAATAGCCTTTGGTAAGTTCACAGAGCAACATTAATGATAATAATTGTGAAGGGAAAAGAAGAAAAAGTTTATGATTTTTTTTGGAAATGTCTGGCATTTTTATTAGGCAAATAATTTGATCTTTTTACTAATCTTTTAAAATTGTTTACTACCTTTGAACAGATGCCAAAGAAGGATTGCTTACTTCAAAATAACACTGGAATGGAGGACTCAACAGAAAAACATACTTTTAACCTACTTATTTGAGAAATTAATTGGCAAGACATGACCTGAAAAAGCAGGGAGAAAAAAAATCTTTTCAAGACGTGCCATTTTGCTTACTTGCTACCAAAGCTGTGAGAAACACGCAGTGGAACCGTGTGCTAACTTGTTCCCTTCATACATGTAATGCATTGTCAGTGACACGTAAAAATTCTAAACAAATACAACAGAAGGAGGAGTCAGCCACACACGTTGGCTCTGCAGAAATATTTTCCTGAACCAGTTTCATAGGCTGGAGATGATTTTGTTATACGCTGGCTAACTTGAAATGTCTGTCATTTTTGTAGTGTCACGCATAAACATTGTGCATATTGGGGGGATTAAGTTGGTGGGAGTGGTGATAAGCTTTTTCTAAACTTCATCACGATCGTTTAATGAATTTCTAGTATTTGAAGTCTCCGGTGGGTATAAAAACATTTGTATATAAGATATAGCAGGTTGGATAATGGATGGATGGATGGATGGATAGTATTGTAATCAACACTGACTGTCCAAAACACTTAGTCATAGAGTTCAGTTCATAGTTTCCCTCCTATGTTTAAGGAAATAGCACCTACCTATTGGTTCATACAATAATAAGAGATAAACTTGGGAGGGCATTATCATTTTTTTCTGGCCTACAGGGACACATGGCATAATACTACTGTAAAAATAAACAAAGAGAAGTCCGTTATTTATGGGCACCACAATCTATTCATCTGCCAGGATACTGCTGATTCTCTATTCCTTCTCACTCCCTTAATTATTTAATTTCTTTTTGTTGGTATCTCCTTATAATATTGATTTTTCTAAAAAAGTGTGGTAGATTACAGAAAGTGATAAATATAGTACATAATGTATATAAATACAAATGATGTAAAGCATAGTAAGGAGGCCAAACTCCTTGCATCTTCAGTGCTAAGGGAGCCACATATTAAAAATGTTTATATAAAGAAAACACATAGGGTGGATATAAATAGGGAAACTCAAAGTATACAAGAAAAGAATGCAACAAAACAAAGTCTTACTGCCTCTGTCTCTCACCCACAAGGACTCCTTTCTTCTTTGATACAGATTCCTGCCTGGGAAACTACAGCCCATCTCCAGCCCACTTAGTTTAAAAGTCAAGTCTTTAGGATGTTGAATGAAACAGGAGTATCCAAACAAAATCTACACATAAACAGAACCTATCTAGAGGCTAAAACAACTTTACACAGCACAGTAACCGCCGCACTGTTGCGCTGCCCTTAAAAACATTTAACCAAAAATTGTTTTGTATAATCCATTTCACAAAACACACCATCACATAAGATTCCAAGTAATGTCTAAATAGGTGAATCAGTCTGATTGACTGTGTGATTGTGAATAAGTCACACTCATCTACAATGCAAAAATCAGGAATATTACATTCAACATGAATGTGAAAAATAAAATAAAGGTGGCTTGTAATGTAAAGCATTAGACTTGTGAGTACGGAAATACATTACCTACACTCTGTATTCTCAGCCTTTAAGCACCTTATGACAGCTACTCTTCAGCTTGTGTTGTTATTTAACCCTGTTCACATGTCACTTGTGCTCCTTCTAGAAAGAAAACATTTACCTGTTAATCTAGTGACTTTTCACTAGTGCACCAGTCAGGTTTCTGATAGAGACATTAATATACAAAGTGTAAAAGAAAGAGTACTGAGAAAGCAGTCCTCACTGTTTATTCAACTTGATTAACCTAAGTTTAACCTAATTTCATGAGATGTGGCATAACATAACACAGCATTCTCCAACTTGCTTATCACTGTGGGCAGGGACATTTTACAGGCACGAGGGCAGCAAGGCAGGAAATCACCCTGGACAAGTATTACAATCTTGGAGTGCTCAGTCATGCATACGTCTTACTCATACTTGCACAGGGTCAGTTTAAATTTGTCACTCGATCAAACAAGCATATGGGAAGAAAAATGAATAAAATGTGCAAACCCCATATAGAAAACA
The DNA here is from genome assembly GCA_026402145.1 of Polypterus bichir lapradei. NCBI lineage: Eukaryota > Metazoa > Chordata > Cladistia > Polypteriformes > Polypteridae > Polypterus > Polypterus bichir. The sequence continues at coordinate 7,406,914 of JANRMT010062838.1, read as the reverse complement.
AACAAGCATGGGATTCAAACCCAAAGCACTGGATCTGTAAGGCAGCAGCACTAACCACTGTGCCTCTACGCCGCCTTTCATGAAACAGTACTTGATTGAATTTCTGCTATTGTCAGCACAAATGATTTGTGTGAAATGCACACCTTATGTGGAAATATGGTTTCTAAAGCAGGAAATAATAAGCTGTTCAACATTACTGTAAAAACAAATAATGATAATTTTCTATACATCAATTCAAATTTCAAATTCAAATTTGAAGCAATCCCAAAACAGACAAGAAAAGGGAAAACAACAAAGCCAATGCAGAGATCAGTAAAGGCTCAACTGTTGGACTTTCTCTGAACTGCAAAAATTCGGCCACTGAATTATTCCACTTAAGCATTCCTTGGTCCCCGATCTCTACTGGTTGAGAAGAGTATTTTATAATTCTAAAGCCCCAAGCTCAAACCCCAGCAGGGTCTCCTCAGGGAAAATAAGCAGCTAAGACAGGGTATAGTTCTGAGTGAATTCCTCAGCAGAGAAAAATGCTGCCATGAACTTGATTCCTTCAAGGGAGAGGAGAGTGTGATCAGAGAGGTGAGTACAACAAGGTTGGAAGGCCTGGAGTATGCTATTGCATAAGGGGTACACATTTGCAATTAGAAGCCCTAGTCGGTGACTGTAACAAAGATGTTATATTTTAGTTACATTGGCTAAGAAGGGTGCTCTGTAATTCATAGGACACTAAATCTTGCCCTGCCCCGCTATCTTAAAACACATAAAATCACAAAATATACAGTGTTATTTAATATTTGTTAGTGTAAGTGTAGGATCTACACCTGCTACCTTCTGACTGCAATGCTCCTTTAGTTATTTAGCAGATTCAGACATTTCCTCCGAGCTGGTTCGCACTCTGCACTCTCGTTTTCGCTTGCTCTGTCTTGCTCACCTGTACCAGAAACCCACATAGAGCTCTAGCCACCCTTCTTGGCTCTTGTACACTCATGCCCACTTCTTGATTTCCTTTCCCCCAATTTAGTTTTCTCCATTCTTCCTGCTTCTCTCCTTTTTATCTCAGTGGCCAATGCCAGCTGATGCTGTGGACTCACCGAGCCACCAAACGGCAATCAACTTATTAGCGTGAGTGCACATGCATGCCGGTGCCAGTTAACCAGCAAAACAAGTAAAAAAAAAAAACAAAAAACTGAAAGCAATTAATAAATTAAATTGCACAAATATTCTGCTGTGACACTACCCATCACAGTTAAGGTGGCAAATGTGAAGGGGTGAACATATAATCTTTTCAGTGTATGTTGGTCAGGACACAGTCAAGGTGGATGGAGCCGTCTGTCATGATTTGGAGTCAGAACCATACAAAAATAGACATGAGGCCATTAAAACTCTTCACAAGCCGGGCCAGGTCTCTTATGGATTAGGCCCAATGGACCTTTACTCCTACTTCCACAGGCCTGCTTCAGCCTACACAGCACTAAATGGGTAAAGCTAAACTTAATCCTTGAGATCTTTTTGACATTTAAAAGCCTTTTTCGTTTGTAGAGAAGAATATTAAATAAAGATACTTAAGAATATAGAATAGATGTGCATTTACAAAAACAAAGTGTTTGCATAACCTATAACAACATGCCAACACAAGCCACAACAACAAACCTTATTTGTTACTGAAAGCAGAGTATTTAAATCCCCTTAGGCTGCAGGGGCAAATATCTCAGTGTCAGGTAATAAATTGCAGCCAGACGGACCTTTGCTGTGGAGATGAATGTTGTTCCTCTAGAGGCATTTCAAAAGGACCTTTTTGTTTTTTTCTGCACCCTGGCATTTTGTTCAGACAGTCGTGCAACAATCCAGATATAACAATGCAACAGCACTGGGAACTACAGGTCTGAAGAATTTTAGGACTGAAATGAAAAAAATTAACTCCATTTAAGTGCACTTGATCAACAATGGCTTCACAAAACCTCTGCTTATCAGCTGGGACGTTTTTATAAAGCTGCTTAAACTCATTCCTCAGCGTGCTAATGTAGAAAGACAGCCATGCACTAGATGTTTGTTTGCAATAATTCATTCTTTATAAAGATATATTTTGCATTTCAAATTCATTTTCAAAACCAAACTCCTTTAAATCATACTACTTTTAGATTTTGCCAAAATTAAAATTTGAAAAACAGATATAATCAATTGCTGCCTAAGAGGTAGTTTTAAGGAAATGAGACCAGCATGTGCCTTTCTCTGTATGGAACTTCCAATCCATAAAGGTGCCGCCGGCTAGTCCGGCCTTTGTTGCAGTGATGGATTATTGCTGAGATATGTACGTAGTTGTTTTTAAGTCAGTTATGAAGGATGGAACCACTCTGTAACACTACATTATTTTTAATCATTTATTATTTGTTCAGTATTCTTCTTCATTATTTTTGACCATTGTGGCTATTAATAAACAGTGATAAAAAGTAATCAGGGTATAAAGTAAGTATGTAATTCAATTCATTCTTATGTAGCACACTTCCATTAATAAGCCAAAAACATTTAACACATTTACAAATATAATATTACCTGTATAATGAAAACAATGCAATTAATGCAGCAAAATACAAAAAGAACAATGCATTTTGTACACACATATACAAAAATATATCGACATATTAAAAATAAATTAAACCCTTCATCCAGTTAATATTAATAATGGACTAGCCATGGGAAAAAGACATATACTGTATTTGCCAGCTTGATTTATCTGGGGCCTTTCCCAGCAGTACTAAATATAAGGTTAGAAAGAACCCTGAACAGGATGCCAGTTACTTGCAGGGCACACACACATGCACAGACCCACAATTTCTCACATTTTGGCCAGTTTACAATTGCCAATTAAACTAACACACATGTCTTTGGGGATATGGGAGGAAAACCAGAGTAAGCAGAGGAAAACCCAAACTCCACACAGACAACAAGCAGGCATAGGATTTAAACCCAGGAAGTTGGATTCATTAGTCAGTTGTGCTTAGAGCTGCACCACCTTTAGGCTGATACGAAAAAGGCAAAAACAAAATCTCACTCTATACCAAATCCATCCATCTTTGTCTAAATGATCGCACAGCACCACTCTCTCTTGCTCTCTTAATGCACTATACAAAGCAGCAGAGATAAGAACAAAGAAACAAGAAAGAGCATCTGGTAGCCAGTTCCTCGTTATAACCTCAAACATAATTAGATAGTTTAAAATAAATGTTTGGATTTAAACATCATTCAGAAAGCTGCAAAACACTACCATCTCCTCCACCCTCTTTAAGTCCAATTTAGTGCCCATTCCATTAGTAAAGACATTTCCTTTAAATTCTGCAGGGGAAATTGACTGTGATAATTACCGCAAGGTTATCTGGGTCATGTAAAGCCAGGATTGCTAAGGAATGTCAATGGCAAGCACTGCCTCAGCACTTTTGTTCACACTGCAAGTATGTGAATGCAGCATATAATGGATGAAGTGACTTGGTGAGGTTTAAATGCATACACCACAGGCTAAAATGGAACGTAGAAGTATGTTAGAATCTTGGTATTAATGATATCCTGCGATCACATGAGTACTTTCTTAAATGGACACTAAGCCTGATTTCATGATGACAACCACAACCATTAAATAATGCGGTGGGTGAAGAGATAAATAAGCAAAGTCATAGAAGAACATAGCACTTGATATACAGTATGTGCCAAGTTAAGATCTGTAAAACAACAGATGAATGGAAGAACCACAACACTAAAGCAGCCAACAGAGACATTCCTATACACAATGGTAGTAGCTCTATTCAGACAGATGGCTCACCTGCATAGGCTCACACTGTTAAGCATAAAGACCTAAAAAGAAAGTAGAAGGGAGATTTTGTTGAGCAGATGAACTGGTTATCATCATGCATAGTTAAGTTTGGTTCATTGCTGTTTAAGTTTAGCTATGGTGATGATAAAGGAATACAAACGAAATACATTATTCACAGAAAAAAACAAGATGACTGCCAGTACTGTAAGAAAAAAGGACACTAAGTTTTTGAATTTTCAGGAGACCGGCCCTGATGCCTAAAATGGAAGATCGCAGCTATTCATAGTTAGTCTTGAAGAAGCTTTGAGGTTGCTAATACAAATAAAATGGACAAACTTCACCTTGCATAGTTAGTTGGCTTACCAGTAGTTTGCTCATAAAAAGCTTGTCTTCAGAAGTTAGTAATGCACTGAACCACTCAGACATGATAGCATTTGGTCATGCTGTGCATAATTTTGTTACAGTAAGCATTACAAACTCTTAACCTGCCTCTGTTATTGCTCCTTATATATTAAATATTAAAAACAGGTGTATTCAACCAGTGGGAGTTCCACAACAGTAAAGTGGTTAGCATTCCCCCTTTACAGATTTAGTGTATTGGATTTGAATCCCTCATTTGCTCACTGTTTGTGTAGAGTTTGCACTTTCTGCATATAATATATCTGTGTGTGTTTTCATCTTCGTGCTCTGGTATTCCTTCAACATCTCAACAAATGTGTGTGTTAGATTAATTGGTGCTGTGCAAATGTGGGAATATACAGGAGTAGTGTCTGCAATTTTACTGATACTATTAGGGCCAGGCTTCTGTCCCAATGAGTGAAATGCATTATACAGTTGTGAGACAGTTACATTGTAATGTACACCATTACAGTGACTTTTAAGTAATGTGCAAAACCTTGCTGTCTGTTGGATTATTACACAATTACAATACTGCTAGGATGGAGTTGCATCATCCTATTGATGCCTATTTTTAAACTTGGCAAAAGAAATGATTCACTCTATTGTGAACACTCTAAAGATGAATTATTCTGAATGCTGATGCGTTCAATCAGACAACTTTGGAACTAACAGCATTTTCCTTTTGTGGACACTGCAAGCCTATCCTGCTTTATTCACACGTTAATGCCTTTAAATGAAAAGCAGTCCTACATCTGGACAGGTATCACCATCTTACTGACACCTACAAGCTTGTTATTGACAGCAGCAGCTCTTCATTATCCAAGTCAAAAGTTCTTGTTTGCTTTTGGGGGGGAGGGGGGGTTGTTATTTGCTTAATACAATATTTATATACTTTTTTCTTCTCTTCAGCTTCTGTAAAGTTCCTACAAGTTTTATAAACATATAAGTTTATACAAGGTATATCTAATCTAATGTCATTTTACCAAAAGAATCACTGTTACTTACGTCAATGGAGATTATACTTATGATTGAGGTAGTGTGAAATGCATATATTGTCCAGTGTCATTTCCCATTTAGACTAGAACCATTATTACATTTTGCACAAACTAAATACATACACTTCTGTTTATCTATCTATCTATGATAGACACATATAAACATAACTAAATGTTTCATAGGAATGGTTAAAGAAATCCCATTTATACAAGACGAAAAAAGGACATCGACAACTGCAAACCCAAGAAACTGTGAAAGAAATTTTGAAGAGACATGAGGTCCCTGTGGTTGTGAAGCATGGAAACAACTCAGAGTTCTGGAAAAGGCCCCGCTGTGGTGTACCTGACTATACTGAAGGAAATATTATGAACAGTAGACACCGAAATAAGCGCTTTGTGCTATTTGGAGGACGCTGGGAGAAAAATGACTTGACCTACAAGTAAGTGTTTTTACACTGCAAACCAGTCGGTGTTTAGTATTATTTGGCTTATATGTGTAGCATGGTGCCATTTGAGTAAGCATGTACTACAGATGTGCTCTTATACAGTATACCCATGCATTATTTGATTTACAACCTGTGACCCTCAATTAAGCACTAAAGTGTTTAAAGTAAATGTTCAGTGTGAAAACTTAATACATAATATAATAAAGAATGACTGGCTGAACAAAAGTGTACCGTTTCAATGCTAAGCCATCTTTGGAACTTTCAGCTTTGTCACACAGTTCAAAAATATGTTTTTGATGTCTAACAGCGTGTTTCTATAGTACACTGGTGTATGAGTGGGTAAGTATACAGTATGGCTCTATTTGTGTACAGCCTTGCTCCCAGATTATTGTCTACATCTGTAGAATCCAAAACTAGTTTCTTCTGGGATCAGAGATAATTTTTATGCAATGTGTGGTCCAGTGAATAATGGATTTGTAGGTAGTAGCAGGTAAAAGAGTAGGGACAAGACGCAACAAGGCTCTTAAAAAGAAAGACAGAGAGAGAGAGATGGAAAAGGAAAACCATTCTGACATGGTGGAATACTGTTTGGAGCTGCTTCCTCAGAACTTGAGCAAGTATCTACAAGTAGAAGTGCTCTTATACAGTATACCAACTACATAATTGTACCAAATCACCCATTAATGGCTTTAGATAGGAGCACCCAGGAGCTACAGAATGAGATGTGACCTAAACACAATATGCAATATTCTATAGACCTAGCAGGTTCAAGGCTCTAGTGAAGGTATGGTGGTAAGACAGTAGCATTATAGTCTCATACTGACAGAGCAGTAATAGATTGCCCTTTCAAGGAGTTGAGACCATGTTGCAGACATTGCCTAAGAAAGGTCACAGGTGTTGGGACACCCGTGGCTACTAAAATAATTTCTAGACCAATGTGTTTTTTGTGAATTTTAGAATCCTTGGCATTATTTATGGTAGTTACTATGATTGTGTGTCATGACATAGATATAGTACTTTTGATTTTTGTACCTACATATAATTTATGTAAAAAATAAATACATAAACCAATTTGAGCTTTCTTTTTTATAAATGTGCAAAACTTTTCATTAGACAGGTCAGCCTAGGGGGCAGCACAAGACTGAGGCCTAATTACTAAGTGTGTAGAAGTTATACATTCACACTGTGTCAGTGTGTTTTTTTTCTTTGGGTTCCAGTTACTAATATTGCCAGTTCTATATTTGGTTAAGCGTGAGTGTTCACCACTGTTTTCATTAATGCTGAGGTAGGCAATGGCCATTCAGAAAATGGATACTTGTGCCCAGAGTGCCATAATCAAATGACATGTTTCAGTGTCACGGTCACTACTAAATTAAAAAATATTTTGTTGGCTAGCCATGAACTGCTAGGCCATATTTTTGTTGCTATATAAGGTGATTTATTCTTGAGTAGACCACCCAGAAATTCTCTTTCTTACAGAAAACAACAACTTTGATCCTCTGCCAAAAAAGTGTGAATGGCATTGCACCTATAGTTAAAGGCCTCCTGTGTTTCAGATGCAGCTAGCACAAACTCATCTGGAGCAATTCAAATTTTAATATGCAAGCTTCAGATGAAAAAAATCATACCAAGAAACTGTTCTTCCATACATTATGGGAGCTTTAAAATTTAAGATTTAAACAAAGGATTCATAATAATGGCAAAATACTCCAGGTTAGATATTGGAAATATTTACATTATGTGAAGTTATAAAATCTAGCTGGTAACAATGGCAATTTTATTTATTCATTTTTTTTTCCTTGATAGAACTTGTTTAAATTCAGAATAGTATGTGGCATCAGTGGAAAACCCCTCCATGCTTATCAGTTTAAGTAGTTGGATTTGTATAAGGAGATGAGATGGATATGGGTATAGAGCAAAAGATATGTAAAAGAAAGAACAAAAAAACAACTGTTTGAACGTAATCCATGAAAAAGTCCAAATACAGAATTAGAGTTTATGCAAGTTTTAAAAATACACATTTCCAAGGAGCTACATAAAATTAACCAGTCTATTAATCCCCTTAAGAAAAACTGTACAATTATACTAAAATATTGTACACTGGAAACAAAAAAAAACATGTAAATAAGTCTGAATTTGTTATTGTAGACAAATAAAGCCAAAGAAAGACAATCAAAGAACATTAAGTATGCAGTGTACAAGGTAAACAAAGATGGTTATGGGTCAAGAAGCAGTTTAATGCCACACATTTACAGGAAATTCCACTGACATTGGAAACAATGATGTGTATATCCAGTCCAGTAAGGACCAGTACTACACATTGCTCTCTGCTACTCAGTGGAATGAAAAGCCTCCATGGGGGCTCCTGGCTCTTTAATACTCCACCCAATAAAAACTGATAAATAAATACCTAAAGTAAAGAAAACAGTCTACAAACAGTGTTTCTATGTGTACATGTCTGCATGTATTTCAGGAAGTCTAATTATGGCTTCTGACTTTACAAAGACGTTGCATTTACTCAGATGGTGTGCAGACATACAACAGACTCAGAAAGAGTTAAAACGTGTACAGATGAACAGAATAATGACACAGCATCAGAACATTTCAGCTTGAAACAAAAAATATTCAACCTATGATGAGCTAGACATACAAATACGGGGTAGACTACTTCTGTTGCTTTTCCACAAAAGTGGAATTTCTAAAAATATATATTTTTTTGTTTTTCACTGATAGAATTGTGCGTTTTCCATGGCAAATGAACCCAGGAAAGGTTCGACACACCATAACAGAGGCCTTGAAGGTTTGGAGCGATGTTACTCCACTAACCTTCAGAGAAATTCATGAAGGAAGAGCAGACATAATTATTGACTTCACAAGGTATAGTATCCCAAGCAGTTATATTTATATTAGTGACTAATATGTGTTAAAAAATGATGAAGTCATGTTACAAGATAAAAGAAGAAATGTACTTGTTTAAAATTGTTGTAAAGATAAAATGACATGTTAGAGGATAGTAATATACATTAAATAAACAACTTACAATATTTACCATATACAGATATGTTTTGAAGGTCTTTGGAAAGCATTCACTAACTCATCATTAAATTTAATAATATAATTGATTCATTAATCAGTATCTTTCTTTTATGTTTCCTCCCATAGTCCAAAGACATGCAAGTTAGGTGCATTGGCGATCCTAAATTGTCCCTAGTATGTGCTTGGTGTGTGTGTGTGTGTCCTCTTCCTGAGATTTGTTCCTGCCTTGTGCCCTGTGTTGGCTGGGATTGGCTCCAACAGACCCCTGTGACCCTGTGTTAGAATATAGCGGGTTGGATAATGGATGGATGGATGGATGTCTTTTTTTTTTCTAAGAACTTACAACAAACGGAAACTACTTGAAGTCAGCAGTTACTTCATGTTCTTTAAAAAAAGGGTAAAAACAAACAACACCTTAAAATGTTAAGTTCTTTAGTATTTCATTATTTCTTTCTTACTGAGCACATTTCAAATTAGCTGGGGTCTTGCTTCAAAAATCAATTAAAGATCTTGCCTTGTTATATGACAGACATGACAAAAATATACTTAACTAATTACCAAAAGACCAAGCTGTCTAATCTGGCAACGTTTCATAGTCTAAGGAATTCAATTAGAATTAGCCAAATGCCACATAAGCAAACATATGGATTGTTAGTAACTTTTCCAATTGTTAAAACATATCAACTGTGCTGCACCATCAATGGGCATCAACTCACTACCTTATGCTTTTAACTGTATGTACAGAGTACATTCAGTGAGGGGATGGGTATGAATATTGTTACAGCACATCAAAAACAGGAGAAGTCGTGATGATAGCCCATTTACCGTAGTGTAAATATAAGTAATTATTTTAGTGTGTACATCAGACAAATATTGGAGATATCAAGATAAACTCTGACTATGAGGCTAACGTAATGTAACAGAAATGTAATACGAGAATCCAACAGATACTGTAACTACACTCTTTAATAATCAGAATATATGCTCTTTACAAATTCCTTTGTTGTGTGTCCACCCCAAGAGATACTCATTTATTATAATATTATATATATTTTATAAATAATAACCATATAAGGTACATATAAAATTATTATCACTGGCTTACCTTCTCTGATTTAAAATATTAATTTATTTGTCTATAGCTAATATAAACAAAATAAATGTTTCAGTAAAATTGTGGGTGGGTGTATTCATTTAATAGTTTATTTTCATTCTTTATGGGTTTTAATAGGACATAATGTCCTCATTTCGGGAGACCCCATCAAGAAATAAACTATGGCCATGGATTTTTATGTCCGAGCCTTATTTTTTTCTATTCATCCATGTCGTGCTGTTGTTTTTCTGTCACTCCCTTTTGTATGACCTATTGAAACCTCTTTAATATCTGCAGTTTCATTAACACCTGGCCAGCTGCATGTCAGACAGAAGTAAAACAATAAAAAATTTACATTTAATAGAAAAGGTATGCTTTTAATCTATAAAAATATCCCCACACATAAAAACACTGATTAAACTTTCTAGGCTATGACTCTCTTTGTTTCTGTTCAGGCTGTTGCTGGCTGATAGGTGTGAGATGCTGTTTAATTTGATCCCCTGCTCTTGCAACTCAGGCTCAGGCATGCCCACGTGATGCATCATACGCAGAGAATATGAGCTGGTCACTATCCTTTAAGAAGTTAATCCCGGCTATGGGATGCAAGCTAGTATCACTTACATTCACAAGTATAGTCTTTTTCTCCCCATTATTTACACATCTAAAACTTTCCTGGCCTGTGTAACAGAATCGCTTAGGCAGTATACATATCCCCAGGGCACTGTTCATTACTTTGTTTTGCCTTGAATTGTTTCCACATGCTTTTTGTTTGCTAAATGCTTGCACTTTGCCTGACTGCAGTATCTCCTTCTGAAGAGCAAAAGCACAGCATGAGATGATTAGTTTTCCCTTATTTTACCCTTCTATAATGATTTTGTGGTTTTCATGCCTACTGTAGCATCTGCATGTAAATCCATGATGAAGGCAAGGATTTAGCCATTTTTAATTATGTAAAAGTGAGTAAATTCATGCCATGCTGTTCTCTAATTGGCCTTGGTTTTTATGCATCTTATTACTATTCATTGCAATCCTCCAAAAGCCCAATCCCCTTCTAAAACTGGTAAAGCCTTACTTATACAGTATGTGATAAGACAACATGAGGAACCTTTTTCTCATGCATGATTAGAAAAATTCTATTACAACCTGTAAATAAATAACAATACTTACACTGCTCAAAATCATGCAGACATAGGTTCTTCTGTCTAATCTAAACAGGACCGAAAACACAGAGACCTTATGCAGTTATAACAGCCTAACAGTGATACCTCAAGGCAAGGGCAAAACACGGAACTGTTAATAGAAATAATGCACCTTTTATGTCTGAGGAATCCTTCGATCATTTCTTTGGAAAAAAATTACTTTCTGTCTTAGAATATGAGGGAACATGTTAGTGCATGCTTATGGGATGTGACAAAACTCCCAACACTGTAAGTTTGGCATACATAATACTACAGAGAACAGCCAAATGCTGGTGATAAGCAAGCCAACACTGAATATTAACTTATGGATGGCATGGTATACCGTTGCTGTATGTGCTAACCACACACCTATAAGGACATAACATTAGTTTGTCACCAGGTGGTTTTATGCCGGTAAAATAAATGACTTAACTTATCTAAATAGTTTAATGAAAATAGCTGGTAATACTTTTTGAAATACAATGAATAGGCATAATATTATTAATATTCTACTACTAAATGTTAGCCTGCACCCACATAAGCACATACACTGAACAAGCACTTTAGTGTGGCTAGTTGTCTCCAACTATATACCACAGCAGCATTTAGGTGGAGCTGTACAATGGTGAAAGCAACGAGTACTGCCCCCTAGCAAGTCCTAAATATTAATGCCTAACAAAGGGTTTTCTCATCTGGCTGAAAAGTCACAGACTTATTATTTTACCTACTGGCTTCATACAGTATGTGAATTCGTTTTTCTTTAATTTTACAGCAAAAACTAGCTCACAACATGCAACTAAATATAGGTCCTAACCTAAAATGCTTATATTTTAGATTTAAAAGACAGATGTCTGAGAAACCCCTTGCAGACTTATTTAGAACATGTAAACTTTACACAGACAGTAATCAGACCAGCAATCAAGCTAATAATGTCCATGGAGCTAGAAAGACGAACTAACCACTGCATTTTCATATCACCACTTTCTGTTAACAGTTAAGAAAGAGATGAATAGCAAGATGAAAAGTATAAAAATAAATCTATTTTCTTGGTAATACAGTATTCTTATGCATGAAAAATATAAGGTTGAAAGCAAGTAGCATTTTCAATACACATTCAAAATTGCATTAAATGGAAGCAAACTTTTATTGTTCGTCAGAAGACAAATTTGAAAATATGGAATATCCATTGTATTAGCAGTTAAAACTGTCTTCAGAACAATGCTGCAACTACTTCGGTGAAACTGAATGCAATTTTATCTGTGCATGCTAAGGAACAGCATGGAAAATTAGCTAGTATGGGAGCATTGCATCTCACTGTGCTTTAGACCATATTTTGTTGCTGATGTATCCTCTGAGTAAAGAAAGTTAATCTGGGTTCAAAAAACGTAATCAGAATTGACCTTGATTTGATAAATATGAGTGTGTGTTTGTGAGTGTGTCATGGATTGTACTGCCACCACATCTATATGGGGTTACTGCCCTACACCTATTGCTGTCATGACAGATTTCAGCTCTCATTAGATTCTGTGCTTCTGATAATGGGTGGAGTCTACCTTTATTTTATTAATGTGTTTGTTGGTATCATTGCCAAACGTAATACATGACTATAATCTCAACTGATGGAAATTTTCATTCCATTTTAAAAATGTTGGCCTTCATACTAAAATTGGAAGTAAAACTTTTAAAAAATGGTCACTTCGCTAGTTTTAAATACAGTTTTTGTGCTAGGTACTGGCATGGAGACAATCTTCCATTTGATGGACCTGGAGGAATTCTGGCACATGCTTTCTTCCCAAAAACCCACCGTGAAGGGGATGTACATTTTGACTATGATGAAACCTGGACAGTTGGAAACAACATAGGTGAGCTGAAGAAATGTGATAAGAATGTTGTTCTATATTTTCACCAAGACGTATTAGCAGAAGTTAAAAAGTTATGTTTCTGCTGCCTTATAAAAATTCCAGTAAAGTGAGAGGGAGCAAGTCTAAAATTGTTTCTAAGCTGGAATATTAAAGTAGAATATTGATATTTTTTGTGTGGATACATATTGCTAACAAATATGAAAATCAAGTCCTGCCAGAGTATCTTTTGGAAATTCGTATGGTATGTTATTTAAAAGTGATATCAGGAACCAAAATTGGCCACCTTTCGCAGCTGTTAGACTTGTCATCATCACAAGGTGCCTGAGTAGACTATTGAGAAGTACATCATATTTATCTCAGAGGGTTGTACAATGATAGGCAGAACATGCAGACAATCTAAAGCATTACTAACCATAGACATGTCTGCAAGTAGTTTAGTTTTACACATAATTCATTATCTGAGAGAAAAAAAAACAGAGTAGTTAAGCTATTTGAGATTTACTGCTATTGGTTTTGGTGTCTGTGGATTAGCTAGAGTGGTGCTTGTTTGTTTGAGCAACTTATTTCTTGGGGTGTCATGAAACACATTTTGTTCCAAATCCTCTAGTTAATTGGATGACCCTCTACAAGACTTTTAATCTGACCATGACACAAAGCACTTTAATTTGTATTATTTTGTTCACATAATTGTTTTTAAGGCTGTGGTTCACTATGAAACCCCCCAGACTGTCAGACATCTCAACACAAGGTGGCCCTCCCTTGATCTTCCACACTAATAACATGTTAGATCACGATCTCTTGGTCCAGTTTATGGACAGCTCACTTTCTATATCATGTCAAATGATAGGTCACTGCACTGAACTGTGGAACTTGAAGTAAATGGGTAACAGTGTAACTGTGTCAGTTAATTGTATTGGTATATTGCCTATTTAGATATGTATTATGTTGCATGGTTTTGTCTGTTTGTGCACAGTGCCTTGTCTTGTTTGCCCTATGTGAACACTATTGCACCTAATAATGAGACTGATTGGTTGATTGATAGATTGACAGCTGAGGGTGCGCAGATTTAGTTCTTGGCCCAATCACTGTCTGTGTGGAGTTTGCATGTTTTCTCTGTAAATATTTTCCAGTAACTACCACATCTTAGAGACATACATGTTAGATTAACTGGTGAGAGTAAATTGGCCAAAAATACCTGTCAGTTCCTAGCAAGGGGCAGATGCAGCCAAATGGACTCCAGATGCCAGCAATATCATAACAGAACATGGAAATTAATAAATTTGATGGATGGACTAATGACCCAGCTATTCTTTCCATAGCATTTAAGAGTCTGATTATTTGGGAAAAACATACAGTAGCTGCTTATCTATTATGGAAACCGCTAATAAAGATTTTGGGCATGATATATCTTTAAAGAAAACTACAGTAATATTAATGATTACATTGACAGAAAGTATAAAGTTTTTGTCTTGTGTTTCTGCTTGTCAGGCAGTAATTCTACAGTTTACTCTCTAAGCAGCGAGTACCAATAACGCTATAGCTTAATACTAAGTATTCAAGGAAAGCTATGATGGAGTTAGGTAAGGATGTGAAATTTTAACACTCACTAAGAAACATATTTTCTTGTTGCAGGCACAGACCTCCTACAGGTTGCTGCACATGAGTTTGGGCATGTTCTTGGACTGCAACATTCCCTCGTTCCAGGTGCAGTGATGTCTCCATTTTACAGCTTCTCCTACCCTCTTGAGCTCAGTGAGGATGACAAGCAAGGAATCCAGTATCTGTATGGACCACCTCAGACCATCACAGATCACACTAACACAGAGACCAATGAAATCATCAGTGAGGCAGTGAGTAAAAGGCCTAATTTTCACAAATTATCATGAAGCCAGATAAATCCTGGGTGTGCTGTATGAGTGTTTCAGTAAAATGGCAGTCTGGCAGCATTGGCATTGCACAGTGATGTTAAAGTTTAATTGAAAGGAGAGCGACTATGACTTTTAAGGAAGTTGATACAGTGTAACACTTTCTTTTCAAAGAAAGTTCCAATATAACTCAATTGCAGAATAGTTGGTCAGATTTACATTTAAAATACCTGCAAGAAAACCAAGGTGCTGAATATTTGATTTTTATTCACCTTTGCTAGAACAGCTATTGAAGTTGTTTTTTTATGCTCATTTACAATATAAGGCTTCTGCAGAGGCGGTGACAGGGACTGGAAAGAGGGGGTCAGAAAAATCTAAGACAGACTGATGAAGGGCCCAATAAGCTTTTACAAGGGAACGCTTTAATGTGGTAATTTCCTGTAATATCTGTATGACTTAAATTAATCAGTTTTTTTTCCTTTTTAAAATTTGTATAGTTAAAATATACCAGCAGTTTGTGAGATAGAAAAATTGCAGATACACTATAACACTTCCAAAGATTAATCAATAATGGACATTTAAAATTGAAGGTAGCAAAGCAGAGACCTAAAGCTAAATGGGCCTCCAGTCTATTGGAAGACACACACACTCATACAGGGAAAGTACAAAGTTGGCAGTCAACTTAATATTCACATCTTTGGAATTTGGGAGAAGAGTACTTAGAGAAATCTAATGGAGCCATTGAGTCCTCAAAACATAATTGTCATGATTTCTTATTGCTCTGGACTAGTTTTACGGTTATGAATTATCTTTAACTTTGTTTACTTTAACTTTTTTTAAAGTATTGTTTATATTCACTTTTTCACTTTGTTGATAACTTTGTGGTGTTGCGCTGTGCTTAACATCTACAGATACTTTTCCTTTGACATGTAAGGTGCCATCTCATTTAAGGATACTTTCTCTTTGTGAGAATATTATCTAGAAATGACAGAAGACATTTTGTAAAAATAAATAATCAAGCAAGTTTTGTTTAAGAAGGTCTATGATCTAGCTCTCTTGACTACACTTTCTGGTTTTGCCCAGATCTGAGGTTTGCCCCTTTTTTTATGATTAAAATGTATGTGTTGAACTCTCTACCTCCCAATATTATAAAACACTCAAGCTACATGACACAGGCCCATTTCATGACAAAAGATTTTTGAACACAATACAGTACTACATATGTTTTTTACCTACAACAGCTCAACTGAAAATTATGGGCAGTTAAAATTCAGCAAAGGTAGTGTAACATGGGTGCAACTGATTGTTTCCTTGTGCCATAACAACAGTTTATGAGTTGAAAAGAATGCAATGAAAATGTAACGTGTTTCTATGCTTGAACCATTTTCTCTTCCATAACTGTAAGATTTCCTCTTTTTTACGCTACTGTAGCCAAATGCCTGTGACACTGACTTTGATGCTGTGTCAATGATCCGGGGTGAGCTCTTCTTTTTCAAGTCCCGCTATGTATGGAGAATCAGAAATGGACGTCTACAGGAGGGCTATCCAGCCCTTGCCTCACGTCACTGGCGGGGAATTCCAGAACGCATTGATGCTGCTTTTGAAGACTGGTCGGGGAATATCTGGTTCTTTGAAGGTTGGTGTGCTTAGTCTTATTCTGTAGATGTCATTGGGGGCAAGATCAGACAAGCTGTCCCACAGTCAGTTCAAACCCTGGCATCAATGCTCGAGGATCCAAATAAGCTCTTAATAAAACATTTTTACATACATCTCAGAGATATAAACCACAAATCACAATACTATAGCATTTTTGTCTTTAATTTAAACAGAAAGTCGATGCTTGCCAAGAATTTATTACTTTGCTTGAGCATTTTAATTTTCCTCATGGAAAACGCAACTAATTTGCACCTGTCAAAACTTCTAACACCTTCTAGTTTTTAGCCCAAAATTTGTATTTTTCTTGTGCAACAGTAAATTATAATTGGTGCGTGTAAGTAGATATTTATGCATTAAAACTGTCTTTATGCACCTTTAATATCAAAAATAGTAGGTTTGTACTTTCTAATGAGACTTAATGCTCTACTAGGAATGCTTTCAAATCCATATTTAATAAACAAACAAAAATGTAATTCCTCTTTAGCAAGGGGCATTAAAGCAGCTGGAGAGCCTTACCAAATTCAATGTATAATTTTTTTTTCATTTAAGCAGAGAGCAGATAATCTGGGAACCATGCCAGGAAGATAAAATGTGGATTGCTGTGGTTTAGAAGTGGTTTTACTGTAGTGTATTTGCAGTCAATGACCTTTAAAGGAAATGCCATAATGGAAAAATCAGAACAATTAGCCAACACTCTGACCCTTTTCCTTCCTCCACACAAAGTGATTGCATGCATGTATGCAGAAAAAAAATCAATTTTACTTTATACTGTATAAAGTTGGATTCCAAACTCATGTTCTGTCAAATTATTAGACATCCATTATGCATGAAGTAGAAATACTAAACCTCTAAGGTAGTCTAGCTCTGTAAATGATTTGCATTTACCCAAAAACGTATTTAAATTTGTTATCTTGCTGTTTGTTTTCAAGCATCCGTAGTCTCTTTGTATTAGGTGCTTGCTTCAGAACCAAAGAGTTTTGAATTCTACGATAAGCACATGAGACAACTGATGAGTTTTAATCATATCCTGGGCATAGTCTGTGAAGAGCTTGCATTTTTCTCTCCATGCCTGTTTGTGTAGAATTTTTGTTGCAGCTCTCTTTTTTATAACAGCCCTTAACAGGACTAAAAGTAAACATAAAACCAAAGATTTTTGTTATTATCCTGTTCATTCATTTTCTCAACTTGTAACAAGGTCATTGGTTTATTTCAACATCAAGAAATGCAATGTGAAAGCCAACCATGAGGCGCCACTTTATATTAAGGCACACTCTCACACACACTAGACCATCCCCAAATGAGGCACCAGCCTTTTACAGGGCAGGCAAACTCATGTACGTTTATAGGGTCAAATTTAAAAATACCCACGATACTAACAAGGTTTTTCTTGGGATGTAAGAGGAAATAGTAGTACCAAAACAAAAAATCATGGTTTCAAAATTCACACAGAGACCAATCAAATAAGACAAAGTATCCCTTGAGCTGATGTAGCAGTGCCAACCAGTGGCACTGCACTTGAAAAACACTATGGAATCATAAAAGACCTCTGTTTGAAACTGTACATTTTTTTCCTTAATGTGGTAAAGCTCAACATCTCCTTTTACAGCACTTGGAGTATTCAGGAGTTTCTGAGCTCTTATGCTTTTCTGCCTGAGCAGGTACTCTTTAATGGCTGACGGGCTCTCTTTTGACCTTGTCTGATACTACCTTTATCCAGCTGCTACTAATTACTGATGGGCATGATAAGACCTGAAAGGGGATGTTACAAGTCTGTCAGTCAGCTTCCCAAAAATAAGCCTCCTCTGGCGTTTTTTGTCATTACCCAGTGTTGAAAAAGTGTGATTTGTCATATTTTACTTAACAGCTAACAGGTTTTCTTTTCTTCCTATTCTATACCTGCGCTGGTATAACAGTTATTGTACTACACCTTGTCTTTCAAAAATATTAATAAGACTTACAAATGTGCACCATATTTAAAAGTAAAAGTACAAATGAGTGCCATGCATTATTCTATTTCACCTCAAAAACACCCTGTAAGCCTGGAAGTTAAACTGAGAGTATATACTGTAGCTTTCTTTTTCTTTTACATGACTAATACATTTTCTGAAACTAAGCCTTAAAATTGCATTCAATTCAATTGCTTTTCAATTATGCGGGACTTACTTCAGTCAAAATAGTTTTATCATCTCCCACTGTATCCTGTTTGACCTCAGTGGTTTACTTTTTCTTTTTTAAAACTCCAGATAAATGTAAATTCACCTCTGCAAGTGTATTGTGTATAAGAAAGACCATATACTTGTCTTTAAATTAAGAAATCATACAATGTATGATTCGAATGTAAGCTTCACATAGAAAGAAGGCTGCAATTTGTCATTTGATTGTTAGGATAGGCTTTTCAAAATGACTCTGCAGTACAAAAGAATACATCAACTGCAGTTGAAACATAGATTTTTTATTAACAGACACCATGAAAAATGCTTTCTACAACAAAAGAATAAAGTCTTCAAAACTAATAATTATAACCAAGAAATTTCTATTACTATGTACAAAATAAAACTGCTTAGAAACAGAAAATAGAAACATCATCCATTCACACATTTTAAACCTTTCAGCCCAAGCAGGAATGATGGGTAGTAAGCACAAGCACTGATCTCTCATTCTAGGCAGGCTCCAGACTTGTGATAAGTAATAGACTCCAGTTCCTAGTACAACTAACTAGGAAAAGGCATGTATAAAAAAATAGATGGATATATATATATATATATATATATGGAATGAATGTAAGAAAATACCACAGTAATCTTCAAGATTGTTATTGTTATAAATAGACTCCATTATGAATCAAATGCTAAAATAACTTTAAAGCTGTTCATGTATTCATTTTCTGGATCTGTTTTTGTGTTTTTGGGGTGGTAGAAAGCCTGAGGCTCTCCTGGCAACATTCAGTGCAAGACAGAGACCGCTCATGAAAGGATCTGACAATTGTGCTCGATTGACCAAGGAGTACGATTCCCCCTGACACACACACACACACACACAATCACACACATTTGGTGGGTTTCAAAGATACTACCATGTAAAAAGCTGGCTTGTGCCACCAGAAAGGTTGAAAAACACTAATATACAGGTCACCAAGATATCCCAGTCCATGTTCTAGCAAACCTACACCAAGCTAATCTGAAATTATTAAGTAACCTGAAATAAATATCTTTGGGATTTTTATTGATAACAGTACTCAAATGTCCACATGAAATACAGCCAGCACTTGTTTATAGTGTACCTTACATTACTGTGGTCAGGATGATCACTACACTTAATAAGCAGACCTATCTTGCCAGTAGTAAAGGCTGTACTAGCATTTATAGACTCTTATCCTTTCTTGTTGTTGAGGATTAATTTCGTAAAAGGAGGACATTTACGTGTGTGCTACAAGGAGCTGAAAACAGTGGCAGAAGGACAGTTGTGGAAGTAAATATTCTATGCCTCCAATAATTCTGTTAATGTTATATATTCCCAGTGACCACCCTAAAAGCCATTGTTAACTGAACTTGTCTACAATATTTGAACTCTTCTATTTGTTTATAGGTCAGAGCTACTGGATATTTGATGGAGAACGGCAGATCTCTGGTCCAGACCCTGTGCAGAACTTAGGGCTACCTGTCACTGATGTTCAAGCAACACTAATGTGGGGTCCTGAAAAAAACAAAAAGATATACTTCTTCAAAGGTGGCAACTATTGGCGCTTCAATCCCATATCTAATAGAGTGGATGTGGTGTACCCTCGCAACATACTGGACTGGAGAGGAATCCCAACAGACATTGATGCAGCTTTTCAGGACAGTTATGGTAATTACTTAATTTATATTTTATTACTGCATAACATCCCAAACCTAGTTACTATAATTTTTATTAATTTCAAATTCACTTTGTGTAAATTGAGTGTGGGTGTTTCTTTCTAGTTTTTTATTTTTGAAATTATTGATTATCCACATGTATTGTACAAGATTCAAGTATTGAAAACAGTAAAATTCACAGGAAAACAATACATTTTTATTATAAAGAGGAAGCAGAAAAAGCCCCCAGTGATGCCTGCTCTTCAAACCATAAACCCCCATGAATACAGACAAGAGATCAATGAGATGGTTGAAATAAAGATAAAGAGCAAGAAAAATATACAGGGAAAGGGTGTTAGTAGTATCATACTTTCACAGGTGAAATCCAGTTCTGGATATTGTTAATAAATGTTTGCCTGATTTTCATTGTGTAATATTCAGGAATAATATTTCTTCGGGTGAATCTCATAGTCAGGTAGAATTTAAGGGGAAAGACTTATAAAAGGCTTTATTCAGGATTGAAAATAGAGAAGAGACCAGTTTTATAGAGCATCAGAAGGACTGAAAAGATCTAGATGAGTGTGTTGAGGGTGAGGAATAGGTGTTTGGACACTATCTGATCTGAGCAATCATCTCAACTGTAAACAGAAAAAAAAGAACTAGAAGAAAGAGACTATTTAAGTTTTAACGACTGAAACTTGAAAAGCCTCAGCTTGGTGGGGTTGTGCATATGAGTGAATCCTATGGTCTTGCACCCATTGCTGTCAGGAGACAGGCTCAGGTTCACCTTGAAACTTAACTGGATTAAGCAGGTTTGAGAATGTTATGTTCTTTACCCTGTCACCTCACTTATTTTCTAACTTGGAAAGTTAATTTTTCTAGTCCATTGAGCAGATGTCTGTTCCCAGTACTGTATCTGTCAGCCAGTCCAAATAATTTTAGGCTTTCAGACTGCAATGTAAACGTTTACCCTAACGTTCAATGATAAACAATATTTGCATCATGTTGCTTTATTTTTAAGAGGACAAAGTGCAAATACTCAAGGCCTAAACTTGTCTCTATTTTTGCCACAGGTTACGCCCACTTCCTTCGTGGAAAGTATTACTGGAAATTTGATCCTGTTACAGTAAAGGTGCTGGAAGGATACCCACGTGTGATTGGGCAGGATTTCTTTAATTGCCCTGAAAGGGGTAACAATTACTAGCAAGGACAAAAATACTTTCTTGAGACTGGGAAAAATCAAGGCATGAGACATCATTGTTATGTTTATCATTTTTATAAAAATGAGCATTTTGGTGCTAATTTTGAAGTATGACCTGAACTGAAACCACCTCTATAATCTGGAACATTTCTTTAAGCACAGTGTGCTAACAATTCCAGATGACTGCGTGATCTTAGCAGTGTATGCAGAATATGTGGCTATACATGTATAGATAACTAATCCTTTTTTTAACATTCTGTTATTTTATCTAAAAAGTACATCTTTCTCAATCCCAAAACAAATCAGTTTTCTATAATGCTAAGTTCAGTTTCATTGAATGGCACAGGGAAAAAAATCTACAGAATTCCAATGCAATCCCTTTGTAAAGTTACCTGTTATGTTTCATATTTCACAACAAAAGCACATTTTATAGATAAGATAGAAAAGCATACAATATTAACAATTTACCCTAAGTATTCAGTATTTGTTTGAGAGAAAGATACCCTTGCATGCAAGTATGCATTCTCATCTAAGATCAGATAACTGCTTAAAAATAGTGTGCAATAAAAAAAAGGTGAAGTTGTCCAGATAACGAAACAAAACATCTCAATTTGAATATGCAAACATTAGCTAGACAAATTTTGAAAAAATACTATAGTGACATGTACTGTACATATTAAGCAATATTCAAGTTGAAGTCTGTTTGCAGTAATCCTATAAATAAGACTAGTACTCTTTCCTTTATCAGGCAAACTGGTTAAGTTGCTTCATATCTGAAACAGAGTAAGAAAAATGCTGTGGAACTTAATCATTAAAGTGATCTGCTTTTTGAGGTTCTGCTTTGTGGATTCAACTCTGTTATACTGAAATACAGATGAAATTAGTGCATTGAAGGGTGAAATTAAATAATTTTACACCCCAGTTAATTATGAAAAGGAAACTTTTAACTTAAGTTCATTACAATTTCTTTAATGAGGAATTATTGTCACTGTAATTATTATTCAATTATAATACGATTAAAGGGTCATTATTTTTACATATACAGAGTAGAAAGAAATTAACAAAGTGTTATAAAAAGTATTATATGGGCCAGGACTTACAATCAGATGAGAGCATTTAGTCTTTATGGCTGTTTCTTCCACTTTCCAGGACTATGCCATGAAAGAAATTTCAGGATGCCTGGGCTGAAATGAAGCTGTTCAGCAGTCAACTGTCTTAGTTGAACACTTTTAAAGCACTGCTTTTGTGAAGGGGCGAGGCCAAAATCTATAAAAGAAATACAGAAAATAATGTTAAATAATGTGCACTGCAGCTCATTACCATGTGGTATTTTTGTATTTATACTTTATTTTTTCATACATACTTCAGAACAGTTCTATCCATCCCTTAAGGAATACTAACAGGGCAACAACTTCTGAATATGAGCTGTTTAATAAATCTCTCCTTATTTTTTCAGGTTTATTCATTTTTACTAAAATGACTAGTAGAACTGAGAGATAACTAAACTGTTTGTTGAAGATATGACACTGATTTCATAAAAGCAAACAATATCTCACAATATGTTTAGCAGGAAATAAAGTATTTATCATTACTGGAAGAAACAAATACACCCTACTGTGTATAATGTGTATGGGAGCTGGCCACCACTGCAGCCTGCTTTTTGACATTTGTAGTTTTTGCCTTTTTGAATTGAGCTTATGTCTAAATGTTTCATTTTATTGATGGCATTCTGTCAACTCCGCAGTACTGTACCTTTCCAGTTTTAGTATGGGGACAAGAGAAAAATCCCTGTGTTCTCAGGTCTCATTCAAGGGAGGTTAAATAGGAACCACTCACTTACCCTGACCTCCAGTGTGGAATATTAATATTGTATTACAGTGCTGGACACTGTTGGCATTGTTGTTTTGTTTTTATTTTTTTTATATAATGTGACATTAAACAGTATAAATATTATTATGTGCATTGTAGTTACAGCTGCTTTTAGCTGTTTTAGCAATGTGTAATTGACATGTAGCACCAATGAAATACATTATCCTTGTCATTTTTAAATGCTGTGTTTTTTGCTCAGGCTTTTGGTACTTTGGTATCTAATCAAAATGAACACCCTGCCCGAAATACAAATAATTTAAATCTCTTTGTTTGGGCAACAAAATCCAATTTTTACTGTATGTTCTTCTCCTGGAACAACATATTTACTATGTAAATATACACCTCTATATGAATTTTGTACAATATTTTTGTTACTAATAAACCAGTAATTTTGTGTTCTACAGTCAGTGTGTTTTATTTATTAAAATTCAGCTTTCACTTTAAACTCCATTACATTCTGCTATGAATAGGTTAGTGAAAAATTGCATCATTTTGTGGTACTCTCGTCTTCTCTCCCAAAATAAAAAATGGAACCTTTCCATCCTTAAATGTAACAGTGTTAGTCTAGGACAAGGGTTCCCAAAGTGGTCGATATGGACCCCCTGGGGTCGATTTGAACTTTCTAGGGGTCGATAGTTTAAATAAAAAAATTTGGGGGTCGATAACAGCAAAAATAGACCCCCTTACTGCTGCTATTTGTTTGTTACTTCAAAATATCTATGATTCCAATAGGTACCTAATTAAGAAGTAAAATAATTCAAAAAAACACTTTTTTGATAAAAACACATTACATACCAAACTTGCGAACGAAAAGGTAAACTGTGTCATTAAAAGAGTCACACGTAAGAATGCATGAAAATACATGTAGCACAAACATGTCTGTGCATTGTCGTATCGAACGTATCAAAGCAATTGCGGACATTTAAAATCTGTTGCATGTGACTAGGGGGTCGACGGTTTTAAAAGTTTTTGGTAAAGGGGTCTGCGGCTGAAAAAAGTTTGGGAACTCTTGGTCTAGGAGGTTACAGAAAAAAATGTTTGTATCCCGTGATAAGGATACAAACAAGAATATATTCAAAATTAATTCACATAATAGTTAATGCACTTTCTAGTGGAATGACTAATGAGTGGCAGTGATTGGAGTAAGTGTATAAACCAAAATCATACAACTTTAACCTTGCATATAATTTTTTTTTTATTTCAGCAGACAAAAAATGTAATAAAGTAGCAGGTAGCATGATCGTTTTGGCCCAATTATTTTCCATAAACTACATGGACTATGTTTGTGTAAGATAATTTACATTTTTTAGAATACACCAAAATAAATATAAATGACAGAAAAAATACTTAAAATAACCATGAAGAGTAATAGCTGCGTCAAGAGAATGAACTTAACACAGTTCTTACACAATTATCCAATGACAATAATGAGACGCCTTTGGCAATTGTGGTTTTATGATATTCTACTTGGTGAATTTCAAACCTTTATTTTAAACAAAACTGATTTCACACAGAGGCTGATGACAAGTGAAACAAAAGCAGGGACCTGATCACATTTAAAAATGGCCACTAATGTAGACACAATGAACTGTACAAGTACAAGTACAAGTCAGTTTTTACTCTGAATCTCAAGACACCATGTCTTTTAATTTTCTTCTTTTGTTGCAGTTGAAGTCTACAGTCTTTAAATCCATCAATCGCAGTAAAAATGTATTTGGAGTTTAACTTTGTTTGAACTTTACTTACTTGCAAAACATTCTATTTTTAAAACCTGCACTAAATCATATGCAAATGTGTGAGAGAAGATTTGATTTCTTTTCATAAAATGCAGAGGACATGACACTGCTAAAGGCTGATTAATCATGAAATTAATTCATTTAAATTTCATCTCTCATATTTAAACAAATTATATTTTAATTATTTTTTCTGTCACCTCCGTTTCTGCAGTAGTTCTATTTAGAACAAGCATGCAGCCCAGTCTACACCTGACCTTCTTTTAATGGGTTAGTGGTCAATCCTTTTGACACTGGCTGCTCAACACATAGACATATGAAGATGTAGGCAGCTGTTGGAACAAAATACTCACATTTTCATCTTTGACAAGTTCTCAGATGTAATGGAAACCATCAATTAGTATATCAGAAACAGATTCTGATAATATATTGCATATTAAGAAACAACATATTCTAGCCTGGGTGTCACGATGGTTGTACTCTACTACCTCACCTCTTAGGTACCAGGGTATAAATACCAGTTGGACGTGCACATATTTTCAGTGTGTGTCAAAAGTCTCCCCATTTCTTAACTCTTCCTAAATTAAAAAAGGTAAGTTGATAGGCATTGCATGATGCCCCATAATGAGCCATCATCCAAAATAAGGTTGGCAATTGCTTTTTGCAAAATGCTGTCAGTTCAGGCACTGTAATAAAATAAACTAGTAACAAAAAAAGTAGCTGCACCAATCTGATCACACAGCCAGGTGAGGGGGATTTAACACATTGAATGCCTGATCACTCCCATCTGCACTCAACGGACATGTTGGTGAAGGGAACAGAGGAGACGAGGAGGTAATGGGTAGGTACGGTATCAAGGAGAAAAATGAAGAAGGTCAGATGATAGTGGATTTTGCAAAAAGGATGGACATGGCTGTGGTGAATACTTATTTTAAGAAGAGGGAGGAACATAGGGTGACATACAAGTGTGGAGAAAGATACCCACAGGTAGATTATATCCTATGCAGAAGAGTCAATCTGAAGAAGATTGAAGACTGCAAAAGTGGTGGCAGGGGAAAGTGTAGTTAAGCAGCATAGGATGGTGGTCTGTAGGATGATGTTGGAGATCAAGAAGAGGAAGAGAGTGAGGGCAAAACCAAGAATCAAATGGTGGAAGTTGAAAAAGGAACACTGCAATGTTGATTTTAGGGAGCAGGTGAGACAGGCACTGGGTGGTAGTGAAGAGTTACCAGGCAGCTGGGCAATTACACAGAAGTAGTAAGGGTGACAGCAAGAAAGGTGCTTGGCATGACATCTGGACAGAGGAAGGAGGAAAAGGAAACGTGGTGGTGGAATGGCAAAGTACACAAGAGTATACAGAGGAAGAGGTTGGTGAAGAAGAAGTGGGATAATCAGAGAGATGAAGAAAGTAGACAAGAGTACAAGGAGATAAGGCGCAAGGTGAAGAGAGAGGTGGTGAAGGCTAAAGAAAAGGTGTATGATGAGTTGTATGAGAGGTTGGACACTAAGGAGGGAGAAAAGAACCTGTACAGGCTGGCTAAACAGAGGGACTACGTAAGCTGGGAAACGTGCAGCAGGTTAGGATGATAAAAGATAAAGATGGAAACGTACTCACAAGCTAGGAGAATGTGTTGAGCAGATGGAAAGAGTACTTTGATTGGCTGATGAATGAAGAGAATGAGAGAGAAGAGGTTGGATGATGTGGAGATAGTGAATCAGGAAGTGCAACGGATTAGCAAGGAGGAAGTAAGGACAGCTATTAGGAGGATGAAGAATGGAAAGGCCGTTGGTCCAGATGACATACCTGTGGAAGCATGTAGGTGTTTAGGAGAGATGGCAGTGGAGTTTTTAACCAGATTGTTTAATGCAATCTTGAAAAGTGAGAGGATGCCTGAGGAGTGGGGAAGAAGTGTACTGGTGCCGATATTTAAGAATAAGGGGGATGTGCAGGACTGCAGTAACTACAGGGGAATAAAACTGATGAGCCACAGCATGAAGTTATGGGAAAGAGTAGTGGAAGCTAGGTTAAGAAGTGAGGAGATGATTAGTGAGCAGCAGTATGGTTTCATGCCAAGAATAAGCACCACAGAAGTGACATTTGCTCTGAGGGTGTTGATGGAGAAGTATAGACAAGGCCAGAAGTAGTTGCATTGTGTTTTTGTGAACCTGGAGAAAACGAGAGGAGCTCTGGTATTGTATAAGGAAGTCTGCAGTGGCAGAGAAGTACATAAGAGTTGTACAGGATATGTACGAGGGAAGTGTGACAGTGGTGAGGTCTGCCGTAGGAGTGACGGATGCATTGAACGTGGAGCTGGGATTACATCAGAGTTCGACGTTAAGCCCTTTCTTATTTGCAATGGTTATGGACAGGTTGACAGAAGAGATTAGACAGGCGTGCCCTTGGACTATGATGATTACATAATTACATTATGATTACATTGTGATCTGTAGCAATAGTAAGGAGCAGGTTGAGGAGACCCTGGAGAGATGGACATATGCTCTTGAGGGAGAGGAATCAAAGTCTGTAGGAACAAGACAGAATACATGTGTGTAAATGAGAGGGAGGTGAGTGGAATAGTGAGGATACAGGGAGTAGAGGAGTTGGCGAAGGTGGATGATTTTAATGGGTAGAGAAGAGTGTCAGGAGTAATTTGTGACAGACAGTTATCAACAAGAGTGTAAGAGAAGATCTACAGGACGGTAGTGAGATCAGCTTTGTTATATGGGTTGGGGACGGTGGCACTGACCAGAAAGCAGGAGACAGAGCTGGAGGTGGCAGAATTAAAGATGCTAAGATTTGCACTGGGTGTGAGGAGGTAGAGGGTCGGCTCAGGTTGGACGTTTGGTTGACAAAGTCAGAGAGGCGAGATTGCGTTGGTTTGGACATGTGCAGAGAAGAGATGCTAGATAGATTGGGAAAAAGATGTTAAAGACAGAGCTGCCAGGCAAGAGGAAAAGAGGAAGGCCTAAGAGATTTATGGATGTGGTGAGAGAGGACATGCAAGTGATGGGTGTAACTGAGCAAGATGCAGAGGACAGGAAGATATGGAACAAGATGATCTGCTGTGGCAACCCCTAACGGGGAGCAGCGGAAAGAAGTAGATCAGGCTGACATTCTCCTGGATGACCGCTATATATAGAGTATATATAGTATATAATATATGCACACACAGTGTATATTGTACCAAAGATGGATAAACAGATATTTATTAATGTTGAAGGACATTGCAAGGTTACAGCAACAGACGAAAAAATGCACAAACATATACAGGGTGGCCCATATTTGTGTATATGACGTTTCACAGGCTGTAGCATTCAAACTACTGTGCAAAAAGTATCGTAAATGGCATCACTATGTAGCCTGAGAATGGGATTAACGATGACCGGACATTGATGATCTGTGGTGGCAGCAAGATGGGGCACCGCCACACTACGCCGTACCAGTGCGGAAGTGGTTTAACGAAACATTCCCGCAACGCTGGATCGACCGATGACTGTCCGGTTCGGTCTCCGGATTTGACCCCACCAGACCTTTTCCTGTGGGGTTACCTAAAAGACAAGGTGTATCAACATCGCATCCAATATGTGGCTGAGCTACGTGCAGTTATTCCATAAGAATTTCAGAGGATACCAGTACAGATGTGCCAAGCCGCCTGTGACAACGTTGCTCTTCGTCTTCAGGCGTGTATCGATCTGGATGCGCATTGGCGGACCACGCCATGGAGAGCGGGATGAAGAAATATTTAAGGGTCTTAATGTTTATGTTCCGTTATTTTACTTGATAATAACATAGGTAGTTTCCTGACAATAATGCCTTTTCAACCATATACATAAATAAGGGCCACCCTTTATATGAATATATATTAAAGGTAATGTGATTAGAATTGCATGTGCTTAAAGTGGTGTTTAAAAATGCACCAAAAGTAAATTACATATTTTAGGAAATAAACGACCTAAACCTCAAATGTGATTCTCGGCCCTTTCTTTGTTTACATCCATGCAATTTAAAAGAACCCCAACTTATTACAACACGTATACAAAAACATGACTATAGCTTTACACATAATTTAAGTTATACTGTATACTTAATCTGCGTTTTTATTATCGCTTAAACAGAACGCAAAGTAACATTTTGACGTTTGTTTAAAAAAATGGCCCTAACAGCTAACGATTTGAACATATTCAGCTTCTCACTCACGACAGATCCAGCCAACTGGCAGACACAGTCTTCGGTCACCTATTTGGTTACCGGCTTGCTCTCAAATCCACGTGGAGGCCGAACATTTCATTCCGCCCCTAAGTGGCTGTTGATTTGTTCTTTCACCGATTCATCATTTTTTTCTATCTATGATTGGCTACAATTGTATATGCGGCCAGCCGCCTTATTTCATTTAGCCGCCCTTTTGGCGTTGGCTTTTGTCGGTTAACGTGATTGGCTATCGCTAGAACTAAAGTGTTGCCGCCCTTTTCTTTTACATTTGTGGATAAACGTGATTGGTTATTATTAAGACTGCGTTGTTTTTGATTGGTTGATCTTTTGCTGTGTCACACCTCCTCGTTGAACTTCGACGTGGCTTCTATGTGCTGATTGTTATTATTTTTTTTGGGTTTGTCGCTCTAGATATACTGTCATTGTTGTGCGTCTGCTTTTCTTTAAAGGCGACGCGACATTGCACGAAGTAGATGGATGGAAAAGACAGAAGACACTCAACAACAGGAGAGAAAGAAAAACCCGTTCAGTTGTTGAGAAGAAGTATTTGATATGGCACACAGCTTCGCTCAGGAATATCTGCAGATTCCCCCGGTCACTAGGGCTTACACAACGGCCTGCGTGCTGACCACTGCAGCCGTGGTAAGTACGAGTACTGCATGGTTTTATGAACTGATTATGAAGTATAGGCTTGTACGTTTCGTGGCAGTTGTTGAATGTATTGGTTGGAAACGCTGGGTTTATAACTGCAGACGTAAAGCTGCCTCTCTGCTCTGAGGAATAACTGCAGCCTATATTGTCTCCAGTAAACAAAAGATGGCCCAGATGTGTTCCGTTAGGGGATCGGGAATAATGCATTTTAGCGTAGCATCTATAGGAAGGGCATCCTTGAGTTTTGATTTCTGAAGGCTAGCACTAATGGCGACATGTCATTCAGCAACGTGCTGCTTTAGGCACCTTAGCTGTCAATGCTAGTTCCGTTCTCTGTAAATGCTGCAATTTTGTATATACGATGTTTAAATCTCTTCATTGAAAATGACCTGCATGATGTTCTTAGAACGTTTTTAAATATGTTCCAGAATATTCTAGCATTTTTAAAATAATATTCTGTGATGTAGTCTTTTACCGTTTTACAGACCATTAATGAAAACTGAGCATGAGTAAATATCAGGAGTTCTTTTAATTGTGGTGTGTCCTCTCCATTTATACAATGTCAGACCCATTTAAACTCCAGCTCCCACAGCCCTAAGATGTAGTATTTTGACAGCAGAGCTGCACGTGCAACCCCCTACACTTTAAATAGACTGCCTATCTGTTTTACAGTACCAGGTGAAAAAATCCACACAGATAGTGCTGTGATATTTTTTTTATTCCCAGAATTACACAGAAATTTAGCAGTTTGGTCTGATCCCATAAACATTTGGTTTAACCCCAGAACCTCCCACCAACGCTGCCTTTGGGAAATTTAAACTAAATCAACTAAACCAATTGTCTATTATAATGAGCTCTGCAGGATAAGTGTATCTTTTTGGATCCACAAAGTAAAGAACTACTGGGGATAAAAAGACCAGTCTGGTGATGATTTTTGCTTCTGACAGATGACTACACAAGTTGCTTTACCACCTTGTACCCCCTTTGATTTCAGGCATATTCTGTCTTAATAGTGATTTGTCTAACTGTTTAAAGAGCCATAGATATTTCAAAACAAAAAAAGTTTATAGTTTTTGCCTATAACTAATCAACCTTCTAATCATTCTGCACATAATGAGTATAAAGAAGCTATGTAGCTGTTTGAAAAGCAGCTATACTTTTCTTTCTGGTTACTGGCTAAAATTTAGTTTTGGCATTGAAGTTGTATATTTGTTTGTCTTTGAGCACATAAATAAAAATACAATATGCTTTTGAATTTGCTTAGTACGGTTCGTAGTAGGGTTATGACTGGACTTATCTAGTAAGTATCAGAGCTGGTTCCTGCCTTGCATATTTCTCCCACTTTCTATAATTTTGATTATTAATATTTAGAGCTCTTTTGGTATGATACATTGAAATTAACAGAAGTAACTGCTGTCATAATAATGCTTTGAACAGAACCATTTTAACATAAGGTACATTTACTGTGACAGCAGTTCAGTGAGACAGTCATTAATTGAGCTGTGAAAATGAAAAGTAATATAAATATTGTCATGTCGTCTTGTTTGTTTCTGTACAGAAATATTAATAAATCATACATTTGTACAAATTTTCTTATTCCACTATACGGGTTGTGACAGAACATGAGCGTATTTCGGATGCATATGGGCCAAGAAATCATCACACTCAATTCCAGAATTGATAATCTGTTAAATATCAGCCAACTAGCATATTTTTGGGATGGGGAAGGAAACTAAAAATTTATGTGTTTGGCGAAGACCTACATACATACACACGTAGGCATACAAACACAGAAAATGTGTAACACGTGCAGGTCATGAGTAGGGATTTGAACCCTGGGCATTGAGCATATGAGCATCTGAGAAGTACAGTGTCTTCATTAAACATTAATAATCCTATTACACTGAATTTTTTATTAAATATTTTTAAATGTATTTAAAATACTTTCAATGGGTATTTTGTTTTTTAGATTTAAAAAACAAATATGCATATTTTGTAAATCACCTGGCCTTCAGTGATAATTGATTACGAATCTTAACACTGTCCCCTAGTCCCATCTCGGTGATAAACAGAACTTATTCAGTGACTCAAGAATGTAAATTAACACAAAATTATTTATAACTTCTGTATTCTTACATATATTAATATTTTTGCCGTTTTAATTAGCATTTCCTTTTCTTTCCAAAATTGCCAAACTGTTGCCTTAGTCAGATGTTTAAAGTGATTAATTGTAATTACATAAGTGTCGCACTGTTTTTAATGTTTATTTATTAATATTTCAGCAGTTGGAATTCATCACTCCATTTCAGCTGTACTTCAACCCTGACCTAATTGTAAAGCGATACCAGGTATGGTGGTAGTGTGAAATTAAGGCACCATTTTTAGAATTGTATTCCATTTTAAATGTTCATTGCTGTAAATGTATATATAATTTTTTTTTTTTTTTTTTTTTAAATTGGCAAATTGTATTTTTTTTATTCTTAATCAAAAGTAGCTAATTATTTAATAAGCTGATATATATTTTTTGGAGTATTGTTCATCTCTCCAAGGCCACTATCTGGGAATAATCCATTATGTAACAGAAAATTAATTGTATAACAAGATGTACTGTACATGTTTTAAAAATATGGAGATGGGTTAATATTTTTGTACGTTTTGCAAAGCTCAAGTATAAAAGGTAACATTTGACAATCCTTTCTAAATATTTGGTGTGCAAGGAAGGCAAACATGTTTTTTAGGTGTTGAAAAGTTTTTATTTCTCCAAAAACTAAGCCTAATTGAAGTTTTTAAATATTTTTTAGCTAATACTTAATTTTAGACCTGATTTAGACCAGTCCTCTACAACATATATTTTTTTAATTAACA
This sequence comes from Polypterus bichir lapradei, assembly GCA_026402145.1. Taxonomy (NCBI): domain Eukaryota; kingdom Metazoa; phylum Chordata; class Cladistia; order Polypteriformes; family Polypteridae; genus Polypterus; species Polypterus bichir. The sequence goes on along the minus strand of JANRMT010062838.1, from coordinate 7,374,223 downwards.
GAGAAGATGTCAAATGAAATCCTAGGAATATTTGGAGAAGGTTGTTGATAAATGTAAAGTTTTACAAAGCCATTAATAAGACTATAGGTCTCCACTGATCTATGTTGAGAAAGTTTGGGGCAAGGTTGGTTATTTTGCAAAAGATCTCAAATTATAAGGTGTTAAATGTTTTGTGAAGTCACTCAAATTTCTAAAACATCAAGACTATTTTTTGTTACTACACACTTAGAAGTGACACTAGTTCAAAAGTGAGGTATGTGTAAACCATTTTTCATTAATAAGAATATTAGTGCTCACTTTACATTTGTCCAAGATGAATCTTGAAAGTTCTGATATAATGTCCATTTACAAAGATAAGCCAAGAGGAAGTGTTTTTGATAATTTAGTATACATTGGATCATAAGAAAATGTAATGTATTGTGTTGGCTTGGTTTTTATGGATTCAGCTCTGTAGTGTAGGGTTTTATAACGGGATGTAATGAGGTCTGTCCAAGAATATTCTTTAAATATACTGTAGGTCTAAACACCACTGAGGACATAAAGTGATCAGTGTATGTTTAAATCCCATTTATTCAGAGGAGATGATGTAGTTCTATACCAAGGAGTTACCCAAAATTCCTCAACAGTATTGTGAGACCATTAATAATAACTGTAAGACATATCTGGTGGTGGTACTGCAGCTAAAAGTGGTGTTAACAGTTTTAAGCTTAATTGGACTAATTTGGCATTGCACAAACAAGTGCTATGTTTTGAGTAAAATGGTAAAAGTGGGGAATGATAAATTGTGGTTTACGCTGGTGTCAGTGCAAGTCTGCTATTTGATTTTGAGGGATCTATAAAACCTTTAAAATATAAAGTTCATTTCATTACCACATATGGACCAAACCCCTGCTGTTCACAGTATTATTAATCTTTTCCTTCCTTCTTTTAACAGTTATGGCGGCTGATTACGAATTTTCTCTTTTTTGGTCCTCTTGGGTTCAGCTTCCTCTTCAACATGATTTTTCTGTATCCTTTGTTTTATCAGTTTCATGATTAGGCTTATACGTATAATATCATGTACTTGTCAGGAGAACAGTAACAGTAAAGTGAGAGAATTTGTGTGTGTGTGTTTTTTTGTTTTTTTTTCATTGTCAGTTCACTTTACTAGTTAGAAATGAAAAGAGTAACTTAGGTTAGTTTCTACTTATTTTTCAGTCTTACTCTTTCCATTTTTGGTTAGTACAGTGGAAGCAATAAATAAATGCAAAATAATTGTAGGAGAGACAAAGTCCTTGCTTGAAAAATATACTTTCTGTATTATCACTTTACAGTATAGTGGTTTCTGTCAGTCACAGATTAGAGCCATAGTATGAAATAAAAGTGGTAGTTGTTGCAGGTGCAAAGCTTTTCATGTGACATACTTACTGTTGCCTACTTTGCTGTGCTATATAATAGAGAATTAAGATGTGGAGTATTAGGGATACTGAATGCTCCATTTGACAATAGAGAGGGTGTTTGTCATGCAATGTAAAGAACAATTCCTCTGTCCCCTTGATAAATATTCATTATACTGTCTCTTCAGATTTTATTTGGTTTCAAAAAAATGAAAGCATTAATAAACGTTTGCAGGTTTGGATCCAAAGAAGGTGTCTTAAACTGAAGGAGTTTAATGTGAAGGTTGTAGTGTGTGTTTTAGTATTGTTTTAACATATTATGATGTAAAGTGAGGCCATTTGAATGTATTTTGCAAGTAATGTTTGAAATCTATTCTTTGTCTTTTTAAAATGTATTCATCTGGAACAGATAACAGTTACAAGGTGGCAGTTTCTGTTTCACTTCTTTATTTCCAGCTGCATATGTAAAATGTGAACTTAAAGGCAGTGTCATGGCTTATTTTTAGATTTCTATTTAGCAAAAGGATCAATATGATTTGTATATTTTGACCTTTTTTTTGTCAAGATGTTTAAGCATCTGGAATCTCCTTGCTTTATTTTGTATTTTTTTTTTCCTTTATCTGGCATTGTCTAGATATCGTTATTGCCGCATGCTTGAAGAAGGCTCCTTCAGGGGCAGGACTGCTGACTTTGTGTTCATGTTCCTCTTTGGGGGAATCCTTATGACAGTATCCTTTTCTGTGTCCTTTGCTTTAGGAGAAAATAAATTAGATAATGTTTACCTGTTTAACTTGAAATTGCTTTTCTGTGGTCCTGCTAACAAATAGTCTTACATACTATAAATGAATGCAAGTAAAACCTGTATGATTTCTGTTGGGGGGGGGGCGCGGGGGCGATATGTAAGAATTTTGCTTAGCTAGTGCAAATTAAAAACCCACTTTATTTTACCTTTGAATGCTTTAACAGCATGCTGAGAATCTAGTGAATAATCAACTTTTTTCCTTCTTGTCCTTTTTATATGAGTACCTTACAAAAGTATTACTTTAAACAGTGAATTATTTGCATTGAAACTTTATGAAACATGATGATTTATGACATCTTAAAACACAAGTCTGCAGTCTGATACTCTAAGTGCCATATAAGTTGGCATTAACTAATGGGTTAGTGCATTTTGGGTTTTTTTTTTTTAAATAACTCAAGAACTGTTGATTTTTTTTCTGCATAAATGTTTGACCTTGACTTTTTTAATTTTCAGCTTTTTGGCCTCTTTGCCAGTCTGTTTTTCCTGGGTCAGGCCTTCACTATAATGCTGGTATACATCTGGAGTCGTAGGAACCCTTATGTTCGCATGAATTTTTTTGGGCTGCTTAACTTCCAGGCACCCTTTCTACCATGGGTTCTAATGGGATTTTCCTTGTTGCTGGGCAACTCCATTGTCATTGATCTCCTTGGTATATCCTCTAAATATTCATGCTACTTTGACAGGAGTAATTTTGAAAATTCAGTCCAAATTCTATATATAGGACGTTTATTTTATTTTATATATATATATATATATATATATATATATATA
>JANRMT010062838.1:7319551-7371174 GCA_026402145.1 Polypterus bichir lapradei | reverse complement strand
GTCACAGTTCCGTTCCTACAACAGTGATGTAACCCGAATTTTGGTGTAAGTCGAAACACACCCTACCCTAAGTCACTTATCTATCCTAACACATTTGCAAAATCACAATCTAGAACATAAAAACACAACTAAGCCACAGAAAAAGGAAAAGGACATAAATATAATGTACTGTACACTATAACGTAGTAACAGAAAAAATAAGTGTAAAAAAATCCTTACCTTTATTCATTCTCATGTCTTAATTTTTTAAAGTTTTTATGGGAGTGAGCGTTGTAAACTCGAATATATAACATATATAATGTGTATGTGTGTGTGTGTATATGTGTATATACTTTTGAAAGCTGTAATATAGCAACTGAAGTGAGAGGAACGCGGTGAAAACTTACATGACATGTATTTGAATAGTTTGGAAGCACATCAGCTGATTTATCCAGTGTAGAATAATGTTTGCAGGTACAGTCTGTATAGTTGAATGGCTAATTCTGGATGTTGAAAACAGATCAAAGGCAGTTTCAGAAGATACTGACATATTACATTAATTTTCAGCTGTCAAGTTTAATTTCAAAGAAGCAGCCTTAATTTTGGGACAAATGTAAAAAAATAAAAGATGGGGAGGGTGGTTGTGACATGAAATTTAAAGACATTGAACTTGTCCATTTAAAATATTACTCTTCAGGAAGTGTTATTAACCAGCTAAGCTGATTTGAAAGATGGATCTTTACAAATGCAGTTTTAAAATGTAAATTAATTTTGTCCAGAATAATCTTCAAATACAGTTATTCATGTGACACTGATATATAATGTTTGCATTTTTATTTTTTTTAGCTTTGATTTGGCCCATTAATTTTTCAGTTCAGTGAACAAAAAATGTTAGCAGATTCATTTAGTATATGCCAAAGGTAAAAGAACCAAGGTAGCCCATATCAGTTTTATGCTAAAATCCTGAAAAGTCTATAAAATCACCCCCAAATTTGTTGTTAGATTTTTGTTGGACAGTATTCCCATCACTTATTGACTGACTGTAATTTTGTAGATTTAGTAATGGATGGGTCTTATCTCTTGTTTTTTGTCAATAAAATAGTCATAGAAGAATTTTGCCTTGGCAAAGGAGAAAAAATGGTGTCTGTTCAAAGCAGAAACAATGTTTTTTTCCACAAAAAAATTTTTGGCAGCATCCTGTGCTAATATATAAATGACCTGGAGCATAGTGCCTCAGTTGATAGCAGCAACGTTTCAGGTTCACTGTTAATGGTTTACTGCAGCTGGGTCATCCGATTGCTCACTTTGTTGGTCAGCAGAGTCTCATGACTCAACCCCTATTCAATTGTCCCACTTACGATCATTTCCTTTGCCTCTGGGCTTCATGTTTTTCATGTAGTGCTTTGTTCTGTACCACCTGGCATTTTGTTTTAAAAGACGGCAAGACTGGGGAGTGATAGAAATTTTGAAAGGAAAGTTAAAATGTGTTTAATACTGCAAAGATAAAGCTATAAGATCAAAAATTTAAAAAAAGTTTAAGAAAGAATATTTTTATTTCTGGTGGGACTATTTAGTGATTTGCATAATTATAACAAACCAATTTCATTCATGTTGCAATTTTATATTATTTATTTCACCCTCTTTTTTTTTTTTTTTTTTAAATCTGGCATTGCCGTGTTTTCCACAATGTGCAAATTCCCTCCTCGGGGTTCAGTATTAATTTAATGTTATTGTAATGGGAAATATTTTTTAGAATGTTTCTAGTTATGGAGTTGTATACATCGTGATGTACTACTGTCTATGTACTTTTCGTAACAGGCATGGATTTCTCTAATTTGTTCTCTGATTATATATATATATACATATCTTACTAAGGAATTGGAGTTGGCCACGTTTACTACTTTTTGGAAGATGTATTTCCCAACCAACCTGGAGGGAGGAAGTTACTGGTGACACCTAGCCTTATGTAAGGATGCTTTTAAATTTAATTTTGCCCACAGTGGTGTTAGGCTCAAGGCTGACATATTTGTCTTTTGCTCACATTTCAGTTCTGTTATTTCCAAGGTGGATAATCCATAGCAGTAGAGTGTTGTACCGAAGGGGCCTTAGCTGCCTTGTAAGCTTGCATTTGTAATCTATTTAGTTACCCAATAAAAATTGTCATTTCACCCTATTTTCTCCTGTATCAAGGTGGATAAAGGATTAAATCATTTTTGTCCAGAAAAGAGAAGATTACATGGTAACTTAATAAACATAGTTCTAGAGAATTCTTTGTTAAATAGTGAACCACTTTTGTACAAATTCAGAAAAAGCCGACTAAATAGTTTCCTCACTTGTTTTAATATATTTAAATAGATCTGTTAATATCATTTATAACCTAAGCAGGTCCATCTAGCCATTACCCAACCCGTTTCATTCAGTTTCTAGTGGTGGGGGACAAAAGAATATATACAGTAGCATTTGATGGAAGGCAGGAACCTAACCCAAGATGCATATCTTTGGGATGTAAAACCAGAGTACGTAGATGGAGATCTACACCGGCACTGGGAGAATTTGCAAACTGTACATTAAGAGTGCCTAGGCTGGGATTTAAATGCCATGCTTGTGGACCTGGAGGGCTACCACATGAACCACTTCTTGGTTACAATTGTCTCTGAGTTCCATTTTAAATTTCCATAGAGCCTTCAGTAACTTCAAAAGATTTTTATATTTCCATAACCTCCCTCTGTTGCCTGTCTTCTTCTAGGTGCACAACAGATGCCACTACATGTTGCCATGTAGTAGGATGGAGGGTAATGACTAGCCGTCTTCCCATCCTTGCCCTACAAAGGGCAGTATTGTTGCAGCATTTAAGATCTTTGCTAACCTCATTTGGAGCTGTTCTGACATTTTGCCTAACCTGCCCAGCTTCTCCTCTCTGATCACCAGTAAAAAGAATTGTGACAAAAACTATATGTACAGGGTCTACTTCTCTTTTGTTAGAGCCTCTTTAGCATACTAAAGATGTAACTCCCATGGAGTCAATGCATGACTTTGCTCTATCTTGTGTCTCCTCAGATCTCAAAAGCCTCCCGGTAACCCCTAGCTATTGTAGTCACATTAGAAGAAACCACCTCTTTTAAAAGGCACATTTGTGCACATGTTCACTTCCTTGTCCAATTTGTAGAGTTCAGGTAGATAGTTTTGGGTGTTTAGGGCATAGGAGGAAAATTAGAGTACTGTACCAGGAAACAAATGTAGTGGAGCCCTGTGGTCTCTGGTGAGGTGATGCACACTGTATACAGTGACTAATCTAGGTTTCTAATTTTATTGCTAACCGCAACAGAATAAATTGAAACACTTTGCTAATTTTATTTTTAAATGAGGTGTTAGCAAATGTCTTTCAACGTTGAAGTTTACATTCTCCTGATTATCCAAATTCAGGATTAATTTTATTTATTGTACTTATTTTTAAGGAAATTTATATTTGATGTCCCTGAAGAGGACCCTAACTATAACCCATTACCTGAGGACCAGCCAGGTGATGTCTCATGGAGAACAGAAGAAATGCAAAGGCCAGGCAATGCTGGGACAGAAGAACCACCTCAAGATGCACCAGATCATGATGCCCAAGAACGATAATAGGAACCACTGTCTGTAACTTATTTGTGCCAGAACAAGATGCAGCAGGTGTCTATAGATAAGTTGGGTTGTCACTGCACTGTTAAAAGCAGTGAAAGCTAAAGATGTTTTGCTGAAGTAAGTCATCATGCTGTCTTTGAGGTAACGGAGTGAAAAGCAACAAGGTAAAAAAAAAAAAAACCAAACAAACTGCTGTATGATGGATGTGCTATGCTTGAAGTGGATTGCTTTTGTAGCGGGAGGCCAGTTTAAAGTACTGTGGTGACATTCACCAAGGACATGTCTGAAGAAAGAGGGGGAAAAAAAAAAAAACTATAGCAAAATGAATCAAGAACAGAACTCTTTCATGCGCTCAACATTGAGCATTAATTTTTTTAAATACACGTGAGAATCTGCAAGCTTTTTTTTTTTTTTTTTTAATAATTTATAAAACAAAACCAAATCAATGCTATTAAAATTGCTATTTATGGACATACAGTATTAAGACCAAAATGATGATTGTCTTTTGTTTGCATTTATTTTTATAATTGAGGAAATCCGTTTTTCAAAAACTACATCACTGCTTGCACATTTGACATATGTAATTTTTTTTTTTTTTTTTTTTTTTTTTAAACTAAACGTTATTCTCATTGTTTTACTTTAGTGGTCAGTTTGAAGTTATATCAAGGTTTTCTTTTGCTAGAAACCTGTTATTAAAGGCAGTAAACATGCTTTACAATATGAAATGTCTGCAGGAATATAATTTAATTACATTAATCTCAATCAACTAGTTCACTCAATGGTCAGATACTGCATATCTGAAAATAAGGTAATTATTGCATTTGAAACAACTTTAATAACTGTATGGTTGAAGACTTGAACTACAAGTTTCTCTGTTGGCAGAAAATTCTTACTTTACAATGCAGACACGATTTTATTTTGAGTGCAGCTGTGCTCATTACTCACAGCCTCTGTATTTTAATGGGAAACATTACACTTAAATCATCCACTGTGGAATTGTTTCAGAGAAGACTGCTCACAGCTTGTTCCTGCTATTCAGCCACCCTTTACTGAAAACAGCCTGTTGAGAAAACGAAGGAAGCAAAGTACCAGTCCACTGCAGGGCACAAACACCTACACATGCTGGCCTAAGTCACCCCAATCAGTATATCTGGACAACAGAAGTATGGTCGGGGTGGAGGATGCAAATTTTTCCTGGCTCTGAACAGTGCCTGAAGCAGATAGTGTTTGTTATTTCCTTATGCTTAATCTGAGTGGCAGGAGGCCAGCATTTAAATGGGCTTGAGAGTGATGTTGCATTATTCAGTATAATGCATATATTTTGGATTACACCGAGAAAGCCCATATGGTCGCGAGGAAACATTAAAATCCACACATTCGGTATCTGGGTGAAGATAGCAGCATATGAGGAAGCACTGCAATTCTGCTTGATAAATCTATTTAGTGGTTATCAACTACAACCTCATGTTACAGTTTTAACACTGTAGGGGATTCGAAAAAACACCTTAGCGTAGTCAATTACCTACACACTACATTTATTTTATATCCATTTGTATATTTTGATATGTTAAAGGCAATTACATTTTTTTTCTGCTGCTTCTACCCAATAGGAGTTTCAAACGAAGATAATCCAGAAAGACTGTGGAGAGATTTAGAGACTCGCTACTTGTCACACAGTTACTCAGTGGTGGGGACTAAAGTGATTCATACTCCAGTAACTAGTAACAACCACTAGTCTCTTTTTGCAAAACAAACATATGCACAGTAGTTGCAGATAAAAAATGAAAGAGAATAAATGGGAAATGTCAGAAGCAGATTATGAAGTCTTTTCCTGCATGTTACACTTGTTCTATCTTTAAAATGTGCTGATGCAAAAAAGCCAAGACTTTTAACTAAGTTGAGAAAAAGGAAAGACATGATGTCTTAGTGAGCATTCCTTTTTATTAAAAAAAAAAAAAAAAAAAAAAGTTTACTAAAAGGGCCAAGCAACTTTACAAAACCATTTCAACATCACATTACTGAAACACATCTCCACGTTGGCAAGTGTTGTTGTACCAACTGGTCCGGTCCATTGAAGACACTGAACAAGAGTATCAGTCTTTACACTTATAGCACTAGGGGGGAAAAGGCTGGAACAAGTCATGACTGGTTCAGAACTGGAATGTCTCCGTATTTTAGACCAGTCGGCTCTTAATACTACTCTCCGTACAATTGCTTGTAAATATGATTCCAACAATTTCCCTGATAAAGTATTTCACCAAGCTGGAGCAGTGTTGGCAAGTCTTCGCATCCGCCTAAAATTAACAAGAGCCAAGTGTTAGAGATTGTTTTTTTTTTTTTAAACAGGGAAAAAATGTGTATGTAGTCAACAATCAGACTGACAATTCTGATGCAACATAAAAGTCTGGATTCTTCCAAAGCAGATAAAAAGAATGCTATAAGGAGAAAGGACAAATTGTTTCTATTCATACCCTGACAATAACTCCAGTCTAATTCCTTTTAGTAGTATGAAACACGACCTGTTTTTACAGCAAAGAATTTTAATACTTAAAGCAAAGATCAAGCTAATAGACACAGTAAAATAAAAACTACGTGCTGAATGATGAAATTCTTATTACACAAATACTCTCAAGTAAGCTAGTAAATAATAGAAGATTAATTTTGTTTTTCCAGCTGAACTTGTACCTTGTGTTTCTGTCTTGGTCTCTGATCTTTTTCTCCATCTCAGCATCTGTCAACGTCTCAAGAAGTGGACACCACTGGTCAGCATCTCCCGTATTTCGAATAGCAATCTCTACAGTTGGAAGTGGATTTTCACTGTACACATGAAAAGAAAATATGGTAATTACAAGCCAAAATTGTTTTACAGACAAATTCAAGAGTAAAAATTGTAAATAGTACAGTACATAAAAATGGATACCCACTATGTGCTTTGATAGCTGCACCATGGTCTACAAGTAAGAAAGACCTGCATGTTTCTTTGTTGCTGTAGAATAAATATTTCACTATTGAGGCAGATATAACACAGAAAGACAAAAAATGTAAACATGATTCTGTTACAACATCTACTAGAGTATACTGCTGGATATGGAATTTGAAGGAAGAAAGAAAAAACTACTTTAGGAAAGCCATGTACATTTTAGTGGACTTGACGTCTGTCTCCCAGGTTAAAGTATTAGACTTTCTGGCACCGTGCATTCTTGCTGCATGAAGAGCAATGTAAATGACGTTCACAAACAAGGAGACTTTACCGGCGCCAAAGGAAACAGACGTTGGGGGTTTGGTGGGCTTTAGTTACAAACTTTTTTTTTTGGTCTAATGGCAAATTCAGCTCTAAAATGTATACAATATAGCTTGATCAAAGTAAATGTAAAAATATGTCCATATTCATATTACCATCATTTATATATCTAAAAAAGGGGGGGGCAAACTGGCCCATAACGCTTGCTCTATTGTAATGACTAGCAGCACCACCACACTTCTTCAGCCTGATTTATTGTATTATTTTATATATTTGAAAGATTACAAAAGCTTAATGTTCCGGCAACCATACAAAGCATCAAGGATCAATGACAGCATATACAAGTATGTGTAACAGGACGTAATCAGAAGGACTGAACCAGAAACAGCAAGTGAACATAGCTGACAAAGTAATTTTTAAAAACTTCAACCGACAGACAATGGTTCTTATACCATCCCGAGAGAACCTCCTTTAAAAGAAAATACAATATCTCCCTAAAATGAATGACTGCATTTTATTTCTCGGGTTACAATAACACAATTTTAGTGTTACACAAACCGAGAAAAAAATGTTAACATTAGTCGCTGCAGCTTCATTTGAGTAGTGCCTAGGTAAGCTGAATGTAAACCTGCACACTGTAAACTGTTGTACTATTCAAGCCAATCAAGATGACCTGGTAAACTAAACAAAACAAAAAAGCATGGTCAAACATGCTTTTAATTCCTGCAGGTTTGAAGATGTATTGTTAGCAAAAGAAGGGATTAATTTCAAACAAGGTTAAAAAAAAAAAAACAAGAAGCCTATTAAAACTATATCACAAAGTTTTGCCTTTCCATGCATTCTTTCAGATGTTTTTGTTCTCTCCATTTCCAGTAACTTAGTGGGTTGATGGAATTCATTTAAGTGAAAAGCAGCTGGTCAAAATACTTAACAAAATAATATGAAGAAAAAAAATCTGACAATTGGTGGTATAAACAGGATACAGAGTAATTATGTGTGTGGTTTAAGTAAATCTTTATCTTTGTTCAAGAGACCCTCTATATGAGTCAGAGGACTTCAGAGTTGTTTTGTCTAAGCTGCAAACACCCACCCCCCCCCTCCCCACTAAGGTTTCTTGCGTGTCATGTAAATTATTTTGCTCCTCGGCAAAAGCTAAGCTGTTTATATTTTTCTGTATGGGAAAGCAAGCAAACATACTTGTTCAGCTCAAACACACTTCTTACAAGTTTTCTTTCAACTCGTGTCTACTCAAAGAGATGCTCTTAAAAAGAAATGTCTCTATTATGTATGGTGTTAATACTAAAATGTTAACATGGAAGTGCAAATGATGAAACCAGCCTAATTACACTCATTAATTATAATTCACTGATGATAAACATCAAAGCATTTCATTAATTGTGTCTTATATCTTTAAAACATTTACAATTCTTCATATATATGTATTTAGCAAACCATTACCTTGTGAAGGAATAATTTGCAGCACCAAAGACACTACTGTAAAAAATGTCCCTTTAGCTTGGCAGGTTAATGCTGGTGCTGGTGTGTTGGGTAAGCCAAAAATACAGTTAATTACAAAAGTGTTACTATTGTTTTTATATTTGGTTTTCCTTAGTCTATTTATTTGTTTTATAGTATTAGGGGGCTTCGCTATGTCACGGCTGAGCCGCTTGAAGGGCGTCGGGGTGCCCCTCTGTTAGAGAAAGCGATTGTATTGAAAGAGTTGGTATATGGAAGAGTATGCAGTGTGCTTGAGGAAGAGAGTTTGGTCCTTAGTTATTATAGACAGAAAATCAGTTACTTGAGTATGTCACTACAATGGTCTATTTTAAATACCAATGAATTTTAAAACGTAGTGAAAAAGTAAAAAAAAAAAATTATATTAACGCCTTGTCAAAAACAATATTATGAATTACTTGATCCTCTAACTTACATTCTATAAAATGTGGCTTTTTTGCATTTCTGTTTGGGATATTTTTTCTCTCTCTCATTTAATGGACAATTCTCTTTGTTATTGAGTTTTATTATATGCAGCTCTTTTTTGTTCATTTTTTTTTCCCATGTTCATTATCAACTCTTGTCACTGTTTGTCTATACCAATCAAAAATTTGACACGCTTAAACAGATCATTTGTTTTTCTGCCTTGCTATTATAACCAACTGTGTAGAGGGGTGAGTTTGCAGCATTGGAGAGTGTCGCAGGGTGGAATGGAGAGAGGATGTGCACAGCAGGAGTAATGATTGGGGTGAGCGGTGTGGAAGGGAGTGGTCAAGGCTGAATAACATGGACACAACGGTAAACTTTAATAGAGAGAAAAGTGGACTGTGCCATTGATAGGAACTTAACCCAGCTTAAACAGAGAAAATTACATTCCTTAGATTTTATGTACATTATGTTCATGATTTTGATACAAGGGCTTTTATAAGATGCGTTTAAAGTTAACTAGCACCACTAACTTGGCTCCATAGGAGTCAGTGTGCCTTGTGACGAGCTGATGTCCTGTCGTTGGTTAACTCCTGCCGGGACAGGCTCTAGTTCTTGTGACTAAGGATTGATTAAATGGATTCAGTACATTAACAGATGAAATATGGATGGGTAAATGGACTCTGATCTGTTTGGAATATTAACTCAAAAGGTAAATGGCAGTATGGTTGGACTTATGAACCGTGTTTTGTGAAAATATTTTTTTGTTTTGTCCCCCCACTCTCCCAGACTTCTACAAGTAATTTACTACTCACTATAATGACATGTAACTAATTTATACACAGAACAGTGTCAGTGAAAATCTTACTTCTGACTGCTTTCAAGTACCCCTTTGTGATAATAAGATAATTGTTGACTAGAAGCAAAAAACTGAAACATTAAATTATTTTCAAATTAATTTAAAAATTAAAAAAATACATTTTATTTTCAAGTTTGAATTTTGAAGCAGGAAGAAACATAGCAGCTTCAAGAAACCAAAGAATTCTCCAACACTTAGTAAAGCTATGTACCCTGTATCAGTCCTTGGGCATAACAGTGAGCTGTTAAATATGTTAGTTTCAAAAGGCTCTGAACAAAGGCTTTCTGTCCATAAATTGAGAGAGACCATCGCATAACTGGATTATGCACAATTTGTAATGAACAAACACAAGCTATTTGAACAGTTTTCTATAAAATCCATCAAAGCAGGTAATATATATTTTTTTTTGTTCTTACTCTATCTTACAAATATAACATAACAGATTATTAATAACAACAACATTTATTTATATAGCACATATTCATACAAACAGTAGCTCAAAGTGCTTTACATAATAAAGAATAGAAAAATAAAAAACACAATATGAAAACAAAATAAATCCGCATTAATTAACATCGAATAAGAGTAAGGTCCAATGGCCAGGGGGGACAGAAAAAACAAAATAAAAACTCCAGACGGCTGGAGAAAAAAAAATAAAATCTGTAGGGATTCCAGACCATGAGACCGCCCAGTCCCCTCTGGGCAACCGCCCAGTCTCCTGGTGATATAAATGGATTTCTGTACATATATGATTTAGAAAATGGCTCTTGGAAAATGAATGTTTTATGTTTATACTAGCTGCATGTGGTCTTTGGGACAAAAAACCAACCCAAAGACTCTCTAGCAGTTTTACTACATTCATGAACTTGTAGAGACATCATCCAACTTTTAAGAATTACTCAGTGCAGCGGATGTGGACCAGCCTGTGCTTGCTGCCACACTGGCTTGGCGATACCATATCTTAGCTGTATCACTGGCATATGGGTCCTATTAATTTTTGTATTCAAACCTTGCCATCTGTTGTTGAGGTGTTTCTCATGCACGTTGTTGAGTCACGGCATTTGATTTATTTTGATATGGTGTCTCTTCAACTATGTCATTAGCACAACATCGTTGTTGCATGGCAGCATTTGCTGCACAGAGGTCTTTCGTAGTGAGAAGTGATGTGTATGCAAGCGCTGAAAAAAAAAAATGTGAAAGTGCGTGCATGCGCCATCTAGTGGCTGTGGTTGAGTGTGAGCAAAGTGAACTACTCCATACACACACGGGTCTTTTATTTATTTTTGTCTAATAGAGAAGTTATATCAACAATGCTACCTTCACAAGAAAGCAGAAGTACAAAACTAAAGCATACCTAAAAGCGTAGGTTCTTTGATGCCAACTAAGTTGTCCACGGATGCTATAGGCAATGGTGGTGACAAATTCCCCTCCTAAACCTAGTTCCGAGCATAGCTTTAGGGCAAATTTCTCTGGTGAATTCTCCTTTTCAGACATGTCCCACTCAAACTGGTCCACCAAAGATATGTTTCCAACGTGGATATTTAACTGCAAATGAAAAAAGAAACAACAACAAAAATCTGTTAAACTTTTGGAATAAAATAACCTTTTAAAACATATGTACAAAATAACTGATAATTAAAAGCACACAAATTTATGCAGTACACATTTGGCTACTTTATAACTAAAATGGTAGACGTCTAAATGATAGCATGAAACCAGATACGGTGCTACTCACATTTAACTGTCTTACGTGAAAAACTATGATTCATGCGCTTTTTCTCAACAGAACATTGAGGCATTGTCTAGCTATACCTTGATAATGACCCTCTGATCCGTCTGCTCATCCAGGATACTGTCTGTGGGGTAGGATTCAATTTGTTGCCTAATTGCAGAAGCAATGGCAGGGACAAATGCCAAAGGATTCAAATCGAGGTCATCACATAAAATTTCAGCAAACATTTCTGGTGTCATTAGTTTTTCTGTGAAATGGAAAAGCATTCATTAAATTTCAAAATTAAGGAAAGAAATTTAACTTTTCACAAATGTATACTGTTTTTAAAAGAGTAAGTAACAGCAAATGAAAACACCCTAAATATTTATACATTATATATACATTCCCTTTGTACAGGTAATGCCCCCCCAAGTTATTAAAAAGGGAAACGAGTATTTATCATCAATATTTTCTGCTACAATTATTATATGGTAAAAACAGAATTTCTCAGAATTAAAACATGATTTAGCAGCAGTTACCATTCATGTTCCATGTGAAAGCATCCCTGAGTTTCTGTCCATCAATCTCCATATCCAATCTGATAGGGACCAGTATTTCAGTTTGGGAGGCATTCTCGTGTATCACTGCAGGGTCATGATCATCAAAACTAAGAAATGAATATTACATGAGTTCCAAAAAATTTCCCCTCCTTTAAAGTCTTTAAAAATTTGGCATAAAACTAAAATTGTGGTATAAATTTAATTAACATATAGATTTTGAGCAAAGTTAACTGAACAAATCCTGCCAAAATATTTGCACATTTTGCCCAGTGAAATTAAGAGGAGCATTCCCTGCTACATTTTGTGTTGACCTTGCGAGTACAGGGCAAGAACTCAACTTTAATTCTGGACTGTTTATTAAACTGTTCTTAACTGCCACATTAATCTGATAAATTGGTGGATACATTGCCACTGAAGCCCTTTCTTCCTGACCATAGAGGAAGAACCTAGTGCGTTCTTCTTCTGTTGTAGTCTGCACACTTGGAAGACATTCAAAGATGCCATTTGCAATGATGTGCAGAATTGCTTTTACTTCAATATATGTGACTCTTCAGTATGCTTCAATGAGGCTGACCATTCTCCACTGACCTGTCATTAACGAGGTGTTTTCGCTTGCAGAACTGTCACTCACTGGAGGTTTTTTGTTTATTTCAGCTTTTTAAGGCAATGGTTTTGGAAATGTTGGAAACAACAACTGCCACAAACAATCATATGATAGGTAAGGTTCCATAGGTCATGTGTCATGGCCATTTTAATGTTTAATCAAATGACAACTGAATTTTTTTTTAACTAAGTTTCAGCTATATGATTAAAAGTAGGATATTTGCATTATGGAGAAAGTCCATCCATCCATTTTCCAACCCGCTGAATCCGAACACAGGGTCACGGGGGTCTGCTGGAGCCAATCCCAGCCAACACAGGAACCAATCCTGGGCAGGGTGCCAACCCACCGCAGGACTTATGGAGAAAGTGTACCTAATAAACTGCCCACCCCATTTGTGTATGTGTCTATATTATAATTTTCTGTATGTAAATAATGTTTTATGCATTAGTTGGATTCTTAAACTGTCTAAATTTAAGTAAAGAAAAAAAAGCCATTAACAATTCGGTTTTGTACACCCTAACTTTAGTCTACAATGCTAAATAAATGTAAAAGAATTTAAATAGGAGTAGTAACTTACCAAAGTGGAAATGTCCTTTTCTTATCACGACCCATACGGTTGCGATTTATTGTGGTTGAGCATGGTACAGCATCCAGGTGATGGGAGCTGTTTGGCAGAGTGGGAACCCATTGGCTATTTCGCTTTGCCTTCTGTTCCCTATTAAAGTTCAAAAGGCAATTAATTCTGATGAGAAAACCCTTAATATTAGATCTTTTCTGTTCCCATAAATGTGATATACACAGCTTTTCACAGAATTACAACCCTATGCCCCTGAGGTAACACAGTAAATAAGAATAAGGACTGCCTGTACCTGAGGTAGGCTGGTGGCTCAGTACTTATAGAAACAGCTTTGTACTTTTCATCATTTCCTTCTAAAATCTCTTCGACTTCTGCAGCTTTCAGAAGAGTAACACTAGTTGCCAAAGTTGTATAACCGTGATCTGTTGAAAGAAAACAGGTCATTGACATCAGAAACCACTTTAGCTGTTTTGTCTGCATTATGCTGAACTGCTGACCTTTTCCGAATCATCATCACCATTATTTTAAGTTTGTACTTCTGATGTCAAACAACCTATAAGGTGTACACAGTAACTTGATAGACATGGATGAAGTGCTATAGCAAAATTGTATAGATTTAAGATCAAATGATCTAATATTCCCCAAATACATATCTTCACCAGTGCTTGCTTTCAAGGTTACAAGTGACCGGGCCTGTTCAAGCAGCTTTGGGTGCAAAGAATGAACCTGCATGTCCAACTCAAAAGCAAAGATACTTCCTACTCAGAGAAGTGAAACCTACCATGTGAAGAAGCAACAATTTTCTTTCTTTCTTCAACTGAAGCCAATCTCCTCCACAAAGATGGGTACCTTTTGTACAAGGAACCTCTAAACATACGCAAGTAGTTGCCTACCTGTAAAATAAGCACAAAATGTAACTATAATGTAAAAAATTCAGACGTGAGCTTCAGTAGGCGCCCTAGGAACCAAGTTACCCAAATAATTCTGTAACATTTCAGTAATTATCACTCT
This sequence comes from Polypterus bichir lapradei, assembly GCA_026402145.1. Taxonomy (NCBI): domain Eukaryota; kingdom Metazoa; phylum Chordata; class Cladistia; order Polypteriformes; family Polypteridae; genus Polypterus; species Polypterus bichir. The sequence goes on along the minus strand of JANRMT010062838.1, from coordinate 7,357,091 downwards.
GATGCTGATCTTTCTGATCATAAAATGGGTCATTATGATAGCAATTGATGAGAAGAAATCAAAATTAAATTGCAGAATTAGGGTTTCTTTAGAGTGCCTCTTTATCATGTACAGTTTGGCTCAAAAACTACTCAGCACATCATCATCATCTCATAACGGCCTTAAGTTTCGAGTTTGCTATTTTTCAGTCCAGCCATTTTAGCTCTAGACCGTCCTCAAGAAACTGTGACACACAGACACCCATCATCGAGATATCAAAGTTTTCAGTATCAGAGGACCCTAAAATGTCAAGATTTGTTGAAACAAGGAAATAAAACAATTTGACAAATCTAAAGCTTTTGCTCCTTCCCCATAAGTTTGGTGGTTAAGGGTGCCAAGCAAAAATTAAAGGACTTTCTTGGGAAAGGTTTAGGGTAATAACAGTCTAAAGTCCCATATGTTCATCAATAAAATTATCCTGGCATGAGGCCAATTGACATTATCAACAAGTGCAGCGCAACACATCCTTCACACAGTACAGCACAAAAAAAAAAGATAAGACTATCAGCTTAAAAATACTTTGGTGAACTGAAATTAAATGATTTTAATATCATGGTTACATTTCAATTTATTTAATTTAGAAACGAGAAGATAAAAGACTTGCTTTGGTTTAAAAACCTAAAAAAAAAAAAAAAAAGGCCTTCCTCAAGAGACGTTGGCTGACCGTCTGATGCTGCACTGAGTGGGTCCTCATTTTTGGTTTACTTTTCAGCTTCACTTCTCTTAATTCTATTACAATATTTAAAATAAGGTATCAAGCCTGATTTTTTTGTATAACTTTTTTTATATTTTGAAAGATTATTGAACTACACTGTTCCAGTTCTTTGGCAGTTGGGTACATCACCATTGCCAATCCATGCAACAAGGAAACTGTTCATTTTTACTGCCCGGCATTGTTATTTTACCAGACTGTGTGAAGATCAAGAAAAAATGGATCAATTGGGTGACTGTTCACTAGAGAATAAGTCCTCCAGAAATCGTGGCATTGCTTCTGTGAACCAAACAGAAGCTTATTCTGTTTATGTTCAAAACTCTAGTAACTAAGAACAGTTAATAGCAAAGTGACTAACTACCCCTAATTACTAAATGGATGGAGCTGAGGAGAACTTAATACTAAAATAAACTTGTGTTGTAACTGCAGGTTTTCGTTTCATGTAGTTTCATAATTAGAAGCCGGACCTAGCAGATAATGAAGTCAAGTCAAGTCAAGTTGGGGAGCATGCACTGGTACAGTGCGTTGCCGTACCCACTACACAACGAAACAACTCGGGATCCCGGTTTGCAACCCCCCAGGCAGATGCACGGTCCAGTCCCACCCTCCGGAAATTACCCTCTATCTGCCGCAGCCAGGTATTACATGGGCAACCCCTTGGCCTGGTCCAGCCACTCGGGTCCCCAGCAATGAGGATCCTGTAAGCCTGATCACCCTCTGCGAAATGCACCACATGGCCGTAGTGCTGTAACTGACGCTCCCTCACAATGCAGTAATGTGCCTCATTCAGGACTCCATCAGCAACCGCTTATTCGACACGAAGTCAAACCAAAAGCACCCAAGGATTTTCCGGAGAGACACCGTACCAAAGGAATTGAGTCTTTGTCTCATGTCACTGGACAGCATCTGTGTCTCGCAACCATATAGCAAGACAGGAAGCACCAGGACTCTAAAGACTTGGACCTTCGTACTTTTTCATAGATAGCGGGAGCACCACACACCCCTTTCCAGTGACCTCATGACCCTCCTATCCTCTCCCAATCCATCTACTGACTTCATAGGAAGAGTCACCAGGGACATGAGTCACTGCCGAGGTCAGTAAACCTCTCGACACTCCCTCCGCAAACAGACACACTGCTGATGGCCATGCCCAAGAGGTCATTAAAGACCTGGATCTTTGGTTTTTATTCAGGACACTCGCAAGCCCAGACACTCAGACTCCTCGCTCAGTCTCTCGAGCGCCCCAATCAGAGCCTCCATTGACTCCGCAAAGATCACAGCATCATCAGCAAAGTCAAGATCCGTGAATCTTTCTTCACCAACAGATGCCCAACAGCCACTGGACCCCACGACTTTGCCCAACACCCAGTCCATACAAGCATTAAACAGAGTAGGAGTAAGATAATGAAACTTGCCATTTAATTATATGGCACGTCAATGCTATCATTCTTCCAAAACAAATCCAAATCACAATCTAGATTTTTCATTTTCCGTATGTCTTGTGATCTGGGACAAATTTGTACCTCTTGGTCCTCTCCTTTATTTTAAAACATTGCATTAACACAGATACTTCACTTCCTGATGCATATACATACAGGTTTAAATGGAAGCAAGTTAGCTGAAGGTTCCTTTACCACCACATGATTAACTGATGGCTGGTTAAGCAAAAAGACAATTCAAATCTTAAAGCAACTATTTACAACTAAAATAGGCAGTTAAGGGTTCTGAATCGTAACAAATGAGGTAATGAATGCGAAGCCCCAAAATACAGAATACTGCCTCAATAGTAAATAAGTGGGTTCTAATTAAACATTTGGTTAAAGTAAAAACATGCAGCCACTGCAGACCTCATTGACCAGAGGCGAGTACTCCTGCTATGGACATCTTGTCTGAAACAGACTACAATAAATGATTTAAGATATTCTGAACAAACAAACTGTTGCAAATTAATATACAGGCCAAATCTGCAAACCCATTCCCCAGCTCATCTGAGTCTGCTGTTCTCTGTAGGGGTGAAACTGAAAATATCTGTGAGGCCTGATTGCTGTTTCAATGTAAATTGCATCCAGTTTGAAATTTTAATTAAAGTAACCCTTTATTTCAGATATCTAAAAGACACAGTGATCAGTATCACAGGGTAAGCCATTCTAAAATGATTGTAAAGATGACAATCAAATAAAGCAAACTGGTAAAACAATGCAAAATCTGTCAGGAAAAAAGAAAATCCCCGTTATGAATGTAATGGAAATATTTTGGGGGGATAGCATATTGCAACATAACAAGATACTTTGAGCCAGAGCCAATTTCATTAAAGCATTCACTAAAGGAAAAAGGTTAAAACTGTTGCCCTGTCTGTCTGTTTGGAATGTACAGGCAGTGTCCTCCATTATGTTTGGGAAAAAGACATATTTTTTCATTGATTTCCCCCTGTGCTCCACAATTTAAAATTACAAATCAAACAATTAAAACGGGATTTAAGTGCACATTTGCATACATTTCAGTCACTGCATGCAGAAATTGCAATACTTTTCCTACATAACACCCCCCCCATCCCCAATCACGGCACCATATTGTTAGGGATGATTTGCGTCACAGGTGTTCGTGATCACTCAAGTGTGTTTCACTGCTTCATGAGTGCAGCCATGAGGCATACCTTGGCTTGCTTTTGCCCACAGACTACCTCTGGAGTTTGTAGTCACCATTGTTCAACATGAGAATGGGAGCTGTGCCAAGGAAACTCAAAAGAAGCCATTACAGAACGTCCCTCCTCTTGCTAGACAAGTCAAGGCTGGACAATGTTTCTCCGTTCTTGTTCCAAAACTGAGGAAAGATTTCCCTTTGTCTCTTCGAATTTTTAGGCATCTTTTCAAAGCACACTTTTTTCATTTAACACTTTGGATCGGCTTAGCTTCTCTTCTAACAGGACAGTTGCTGTTGTACTGACAAAAAGTTAAGGATACTGATATTCGTCTTAGTCAGGTTGCTGCAATTATTATCTTTTAAGTTCAACTCCCTTGGGTTCACTTTTTTTTTATCTTGCACTCTGTTGCTTGCTTGCACTATCATTTTTGTATGTGTTATAACTTGCTTTGTACTTTTCCTTGGATAAAGGCATCTTCTAAATTAATAATACTAACAACTGGCTGGCAGCATTACCACAATGCTGTTCTTGTGATTACATTTAAATAAAACCAAATCGATTGGCGAAGCTGAATAGTCCCTAGTGTGTGATGAACTGGCACCTTGTCCAAGGAATGTTCCTGCTTTGAGCCCTATAGCTGTTGGGATGGTCTCCAGCTTGCCCGCGACCCTGCTCACAAAAGGATGAATTAATTAAAAACTGCCTGATAGATTCACATTTGATAAGAACTTTACTTCTCAGGTCCATCTTGTATTACATAACTGGACGACTAATAATTTAAGTAAATCACCATTATAAAACATACTGATCCGCCTGATCACACAGAGAATAAAGTAAAACTGCTCTTGATTGACAAAATTCAAAATCTTTACGGTAACACATCGTTTTAAACAAAATATTACTGATGAGCGCGGTTATATTTAACAACTATAAGTCCAGCTAAAAGCTATCAGAATCCACGCTGTGAACGCTAATCTGTCTAATAAAGTCCGATGTAGAACGGGCTGGTGCTTCTTTCAATGACTTCCCTGTCTTGCACCCGTGCATGCCCAAAGGACTCAGCCCTTCACAACCCAAACAACACTTTAGAGTAGAGACTGGTTTGTGAGAGCACAGCACTTAAGACATGACATAAACCCAGCAGTTAAGATAAGGTCAGACAAGTTTAACACAAAGGTTATAAACACAACTATTCTGACTACCTTAACATGTGCCGCACAAGCAGTTTAGTGTACGAGTATCTCAGTTTACGTACGGTGTAATCAAATATTCATCCAGCGTCAAGGGCTGTCATCAATTCTCAGCCAAGCCAATCAATTTGTACAAAAGCAGTTTTCATAATAAAATTTCCCTTTATTGGACTCATGAGTCGAATAGCAATCACAATACTATCCTTAAGTTCTAAGCAAACAAACCACGATTAACTGCAGAATTAAGTCTGGTGATAATTCATTCAGTTCACACAACAATGAAGGACTGTCCTGCTTGTTCAGCCGCTAGCTTACTCATAATGGATACACAGTAGCAGCCAGAAACGTGTACGGATTAATAAAAGGATTCTGTACTTTATGACACTCACCTCAGAACCAATCATGAAAAATTCTCCATCTTCTTCTAACTGAAATTTGACCGGTTTCTGACCAAATGTTTTACTTAACGCCATCTTGGCTGTAACAAAGCACCCAAACAGGCATGCGCAAATTGTTGTGCCTTGCCATTCGACACGCCCCTAACCCGGAAATGACCTGCCACTTCCTGAGCGCGCCACGCTTTGGCCAGACCTCCACTCGTGCACGCTGCTGGATTTGTAGTTCGCAGTCGTAGTTTATTGAGGTTGTGTCTATTTGTGCGTCATGGAAAGCAGGCTATTTACCAAAGTATTAATAGTATGCAGACTAAGCAGAATGAAAGGTATATATCATGCGTAAGGATACCCTTGTGTATTTGTGTTTAAGTTGTTTTTGGAACAGAATCAGCTAGAAAAGTAAGCAACGAACACCACATAAGTCGTTCTCACGTTAAAGAAAAATATATAAGGGGATTTAAAAGCGATAGATACTAACTATCCAAAACAAACTTTTAAAAGATAATGTTTTCACTTTCGTATTTTTTTGGGAAATGGAAACATTATTAACAAAAAAGGCAATTAACGCTTTTTTAAATGTTTTAGACAAACTTAGTAAGTCAGTTACTCATGCTCCCTAGTAAAATTATACGGAGCAACAATATCAAAGATATTTTATTTTATTTATTATTTTATTTATTTTATTTTATTTTATACGTATTTTTAACAAATTTAATTCTAATTCTTGAATGAGTGGAGTCTACCCTGGTGTGGTTGGGCTAAAACAGAAACCAGCCTTGGATGGAATGCCAGTCCTTTGTTGGAGTTAAAAGTAACCTCCATACAAACGTAACATTCAATGCAAATGCTTAGGACCACTATACTCATACTAGGTAGGGCCTTCAAAACAGCCTGAATCGAATCTTCCAGGCATCGATTCCACATGATGTTAAAAACATTTTGTTGAGATTCTGTCTCAGATCGACATATTATAGTATGCAGTTTTTGCAAATTTGTCCACTGAACAGTCATGCTGTGAACCTCAGGTTCTATTACATTACGAAGGTGGTTTATTGGCTTCACATCCAGTGACTGCGATTTGATTACATAAACATTATTAACCCCACAGGGGAATTTAGATGCATACAGCTGCATAAACATTAAAAAAATATACAGACTCACAGGGCAAATAATACAATCAACAGCTTGATACCTAAAAGTATATTGTGCAGAAATTGCAAAATGAACTTGAAGAGTAGAAGCATTTAGTTTGAGACTTTGGGAAGAAGCGTTGAATTACAGAAATCCCCAGAGGGCCATCTTGGCGGAATAAACTTGTAGCTAAAGTTGCCCTCCCAGAGGGGATTTTTCCTGATTGTGTCCAATTTTGCAACCATTCTCTTTTCCACCACAGCTTCCAGTGTGTCCAAGGTTAAGCCAGTGATGGAGCAGGCATTTCAGGCATCGTGTCTTTTGAGCTCACATTGCTTTCCCAGGAGACCATAGCACAGAACAGTACAGGCCACTGAAGAACACTGGACTCATATCATGTTCATGAAACTAGTTGAGACATGGTGCACTACCGTGCTGGAAGTAGCGCTTAGAAGGTGGGTAAATTGTGGCCATGACGGTATGCACATGGTCAGCAACAATATTCAAATCGGCCATTGCATTTAATGACTGATTGACGTGTGCCAAAAACATACCCCACATTATTGCATCACCACCACCCAAAAATCTCACCCTTTCGTCTGTGTGCCTCAGAAATCAAGAGTCTTCAGGCTAGGCTATGTTTTACCAGTGTTCAGCTGTCCAGTTTTGGTGAGTCTGTGCCCACTGCAGCCTTATCTTTCTTTTCTTAGTTGACAGGAGTGGAACCCTACAGGTCTTCTGCTGTTGTAGCCCATCCGCTCCACAGTTTGTATTGTGCATTCTGAAATGCTTTTCTGACTCAAAATGTAGTGACATTTTTATATTAAGTAGAACAGCAGGGCGTAGCTATGCCCAGCTTCAGGCTTTGTAGTAAAGTACTAACATTTTCTGTGCTTGCTTTACTTACATAAGAATATGGTTGCCCTTTCTGCATGTTAGAAAACCACTAGAAAGTTGAGAGACTGGTTGAATATAATAATAGCTCTTCATAGTAAGAGTAAAACATTTTTTTTTATTAAAATGTGCCAAACATCCTAGCACAGCTTTCTTTTTCCTAATCAATTGAAATTAGTTAAACATTATCAGTTTAAGATTGGAAGGTCACACATATGTTAATCTTTGCTTACGCTTCTTGGTAACTTGATCCATTTATTTACAGTTTTCTATCTAAAGAGAGTTATTTAGATTTGTGTTAAAATTACCCTTTGCACGCATGTTCTTGTTCAAGATGCTTATTTAAGGTGGTGCCTTGCAGCCACCTTTTTCCATTCAATATTTCAAACACTTGTTTTCATACAGACATATGATAAGGCAGGAGTCAGAATGGTCCCCGGCCCATTACAGAGCATGCATACACAAACTCACATCACCTCTTAATTACTATTTTCTTAAACTGAAAAGATTCAGTTTGATTGATCTTGCCTTATAGTTAATATAAAAAACTGGACTCTTTGTCCACAAAGAGATGCATAAAAATCATTTACTTTATTACAAGGACTATATAGAACAAACCAAAACTATTACACTCAGTTAATTTCTTGTAATAAAGGTAACACCAAGTCTTTGTTTTCATTACTTAATAATGTTACACAACCTCCTGACTCTTTACCATCTCACCTTTACTTGACTGCTTTCTATAATTCTCTTATGTCCTTTTTTAATAAGAAAATCCAGAGGATACATCAGTACCTCGGTCCAGATCGTCTCTGTATTTCTTTTGAACTACACTCACCTATTCACTCTTTTCCTTCTTTCCAGCTTCCCATTTCCTCAGAAATCTCAGATCTCATCTGCAAATCCAAGTCATCTACTTGTCAGCTGGATTCCCTCCCTACAGTTCTGGTTAATGCCTACCTCCCCTCTTTGGTCCCTCTCACTTCTGCCATAATTCACCCTTCTCTCACTACTGGTACTGTTCCTTCATCTTTTAAAACTGCTGCAATAACCCCAATACTGAAAAAACCTGGTGCTGATCCTACCAACTTCAATAATTTTCTCCCTATTTCTAATTTGACCTTTATCTCCAAACTTCTTGAAAAAAACAGTAGCTATGCAACTTCACTCCCACTTATCTCATAATAATCTATATGAAAAGTTCCAGTCTGGTTTTCTCCCCCTTCATAGTACAGAAACGGCACTTGTTAAAATTACCAATGACCTTCTTATGGCTGGTGACTCCAGTTTAATTTCTATTCTCATCCTCCTTGTTCTGAGTGCGGCCTTTGATAGTATTTGTCATACCACTCTCCTTAATAGATTATCTTTGATTGGCATTACCCACACTCAACTTGATTGGTTCAGATCCTACCTCTCAGGCCGCACTCAGTTCATTCAGCTTAAAACTTTCACATCCCAACCCACCGCTGTTACCTCAGGTGTGCCCCAGGGCTCTATCCTGGGACCTCTTCTTTTTATTATTTGCCTTCTTCCCCTTGGCAATATCTTTCATAAATATAACATTAATTTTCACTGTTATGGTGATGACACCCAGTTCTACCTTGGTAGTAAACTCACCTCTTCCTTTCCAACATCTTCGCTTATTGACTGCATTGCTGAAATTAAATCCTGGTTTTCTTCGAATTTTCTTAAACAGTGACAAAACTGAGGTTCTCCTCATTGGCTCAAAATTATCATTATCCAAAGCCAATAATCTTTCTCTTGTGATTGATAACTCCGTTGTTTCCCCATCACCTCAGGTCAAGAGTCTGGGTATCATCCTTGACAGTACTCTATCTTTCTAATCTCACATTAATAACATCACCCGGTCTGCTTACTTCCACCTACGTAATATTAATCACATCTGCCCCTCCCTCACTACCCAAACCATTGCCATTCTTGTTCACAGTCTTGTTACTTCTCGTCTGGACTATTGCAATTCACTCCTCTTTGGTCTCTCTAATAAATCTCTCCATAAGCTTCAGCTAGTCCAGAATTCTGCAGCTGGAAAGTTCTACTCGAACCTCATCTATTCACCATATTACTCCGGTCATGCAGCAGCTTCATTGGCTCCCGATTAAGTTTCGAATTGATTTTAAAATTCTGCTATTAACATTTAAGGACATTCATAACCTCGCCCCTCCATATCTGTCCAACCTTCTTCATGTTGCCATTCCCTCCCATAACCTTAGATCCTCTTCCTCCATCCACCTGACCATCCCTCTCACCCGTCTAACCTTCAGCTTTTCTGCTCCCAAGCTCTGGAATTCATTACCTACTGAGCTTAGAAATACCAAATCATATTCATCCTTCAAATGTAAACTTAAAACGCATCTGTTTAAAATGGCTTTTTCTTTATGATTACAGTTGCTTTGTTTGATTTTAATTTTTATATCTTCTGTATTTTCTGATGTTTTAATGTGTCTTTTTATTTATTTATTTATTGTTTGTTCAGTATTCTTGAGTTCTCAGAATGGCACCTTGTATAAATAAAATGTATTATTATTATTATTATTATTAATATCGCAGACTCCTGGAATAAATTGTGGAGCTGTTCTTGGGAAATTGTTTACCACTTTTATGTTATTTCTATAGTCTGGAGACCAAACCTGTCCTTGGGAAGGCTTGAACATTTCATACGCATTAAAACCTAAAGCCTGGTTCAGCACTATAGGGACCTCTGCTGGCCATAGCCAGACAAACCCAAACTGGAAAAAAAAATAGTCTGTTTTACTGTAAAGTGTTATTTAAATAGTCTTATTATTTTACTAATTCATAATTATAGTGGCATTGTAATTAATTTTATCATTAGTTGATCAGATATACTGAAAGCAATGATGGCATGGTCTTGCATTAGTGAGTAATGCTCATTCAGCATGTTATGTTCAAATTCTGCACTTGTTTGTTCTTTATATGAATTTACATATTCTCCCTGTGGCTGGTTAAGATTTTATTTTTCCTTTCTGAATGCTATCAGTTTCCTCCCACATTCCAAAGACATGCATGTTTAATTGTTATTTATAAATTGGCTTCTATATGAGTGTTTGTGTATGAGTGGGCTATAGAGCTTTCACCTTGTTCAGGGCTGGTCTGTACTTTTCACTCAGCATTACAGGAAAAGGCCAAATGAATAAAACAACATTAAATTTAAAAATGGTACTGAAAATACAAGAAACAACATAATTACTGAAATACTAGGTTAAAAGGCAAGTAGACATTTAACCCCAACATTTATCATAGAAGACAGAATGTCAGGTTTTCTAAAATAAAGTTTCAAGCAGTGGAGCTTTAGTCCTCTTTGTTAGCTCTACATGGCGGTCAGAGGTTCTGAGACAGGGAGGTTCTTTCAGTTTACATTACCAAGACTTGTCATATAGCTGGCTAAAGTAAATGCAAGAAACCCTATCATTCGTTTTTCTCATGTGAGAGCACCAGGGAAGACACCTTTGTAAACTGTAAGAAAAAAAGAATTTGAATGTTATTTACATGGTCTTATTCTTTAATTTTTCTTGATATTTTGTTAAAATAAAAGTGAGTTCAGGAACGTAATCAAAGGCCTTAAATGCTCCTTAAACTGTTATCCAACAAGTTCTTCAGTCTGGGTTTTGGCTTAATGTGTTACTCCATTTTTTTTTTACAGTATTTCAGACTTTGACTGCATTTAATGAAAGAGTGCAGTTTTCAAAGAGATTTTTTATATTAAAAGGTTAACCTGCAACCTTTCAAATACCAAAGTCTTCTGGAAAGGAAGTAACTGTTCTAATTTATCAAATTGTAAGTCTGCAGATATTTTTTTTAACATAGCCCAACCTTGATGTCATAAATCTTCATAGTTGTATTCACTTTTGTATTTCCTGTCTAAATCCAAAACCTTTAACTGACTGTAATAAACACAGGAAATCAGCACTGGGAATATTATCATTGGGTGGCAATGACAGTATCCAGACAATGGGAATAAGAACATTTGGTATTTTTCAGTTAAATGGCACCCTATATCCTGTTACAGTCTCCAGGCAAATCACTTCCACTCTGCAAATTATTTTTTTGTCCTGTGTTTAACCAATATAATGCAATTAACTCAGATGCATTAATGTGTAATGTTACTTGGCTTCTCTTTGTAATTTTATAATTCTGAGCTGTCAGGAAGGCAGACTTATATTCCCATTTGCAAGACACTGTAAAACACCACTATCAACACATATGGGGTATTGTTCATTGTATTAAGAATTAAGAAGTGTTAGAGGTTAGAGTTTCCTCTATTATTTCTATCATTTCTATCATTTCTTTTCAGTAAAGTTGACGTTTTATGAGGCCCACTTCCCAGGATGAGTGAACAAAGAAGCTTAAAAGGCTATTTAGAGGTAAGATCAATGCACGGTAAATCATTAATATATGTGTGATTTGTAATTTATTTACAGACAGACTCAAAGATATACCTTATATAAATCTTTCTTTGTCTAATAAATGGGGTACAAGGAAGCCATCACAAAACTTGGGCTAAAGACATCACTGTGTTACAGGACATACACCAAGGCAGTTTACAGTCATCAGTCAACCTAATATATTTATAATGTCATTACATAGTCTCTGTGGTGGGTTGGCACCCTGCCCGGGATTGGTTCCTGCCTTGTGCCCTGTGTTGGCTGGGATTGGCTCCAGCAGACCCCCGTGACCCTGTGTTCGAATTCAGCGGGTTGGAAAATAGATGGATGGATTACATAGTCTAGCAAAATTCTGACAGGAAAGTGTTAATCCATGTGAAACACATCACCATGATTAGTGAATACAATGAAGTGTCTGTCTTCCTACCTCAAGAAACTGTCTTATCTTGAAACATCTGTTTTCCTTACATGAAAAACTTTAAGAGAGTCACGACTGAGTCTGTGTTTCTTTTGTCTGTGTGGGAAAACCCAGTGTTGCTCCGTCAACCTTCTTTGTCACTATATCATTTGCTGGGAGGGTTGTTCTACAATCTCACAGCTATTTCTGTCTCAGGAGAAGATGAGACAAATAGTGATATAATCTAGATTAATTTTAGAGAAAGGTTGAGTGTTATAGGAACAATGCTCAGAGACAGCAACCACTGTTGCATAAATGGCATCCTTACAAATAGAAGCACAATTGGCTGTTGAGTCAAATAACTTCTAGTTTAGCAGAACTAGTTTCTGACTCAGAGATCCAGAGTTCATGGCCTGCCTGTCCATGAGAGGATATACAATAAAAATTCATATGTTTCAGAGGTGTAAAATCACGACTATGTTTTTTTTTCTAATGCAGTAGATCTGAACACACTTCTGTTTTTTTTTGTGATATATTTTTCAATGATTAAAAGTCTTTCTGGTCCATTGCCCTCCCCCCCCAAATATTGTTATACCTCATGTATGTTTTTAAGGGTTTTGTAGGCAAAAATTACCTACCAGCCAAAGAAAACAGTCACTATTATTAACAGATACATAAAATATACAGACATAATAAATCTATTTTATCAGCCAATTTTTTGACATGTCTGTTCCGGCTTTGGTGGGTATGAGGTAGGAGCCGGTCTCAAATGGGACACCAGTCCGTTGCAGTCCTGTGTAACCCCAAGAAAGAAACTGGCCTGCCTGCGCTCAGACTGGAAAAAGTTATCTGTAAATAGTTGTATTCTGATTGTGTAAAGTAGAATCAATAAATTAATGATTAATTGAGAGGAAACAAAATGAAACAATAAAACATATATAAAATGATGATATAGCTGAAATAATAAGTAATTTAATAATTAAAATAGTAAGTAATTTGATAATTAAGTGAATGTCCTGTGTTGTTGCCGTATGTACTGTACATGCATTGTCAATATATGTTTATGGACAAGTAAGACAATTAACAAATACTTCACATTGTACCTAGTACGATGAAAATAAATTGAATTGAACTGAAATATGTTCCATTATGTTGTTACAGAACAACACAGGGAAAACAAAGAATATACTACACTTACAAATTAAAAAGAATAAAATGCATCTGATTAGCCTACTTAAGCATGCTTTGAATGATTCCAGTAGTTGAACTTGACAAACAGACTTGGGAAGAAAGGGAGCAGGACGCAAAAGTTTAAAATGAATATTCATCCTGAAATGGAAAAAATGAGTCTTTGTAATGCTTAGAAGGCAGGTATTGTAGGATCTTGGTGGTCTTGCAAAGCTGTATGATTTAAGCAAGGATTTTGGATAATCTGGCTTGTTCAAATCAATCAATCAATCACAAGAACAAAAATATCACCCCATGGATAAAATCATTGCTATTCTATTAGCCTCTGTTGTGTTAAAATAAGACATTTCAAAATAACTGAAGATTAAAAAGAGTGAAAAAGTAAATCAGAGAGTTTGGGTCTCCATCTGGAGAGGTACAGCCTTCAGAGGAATTCTCTGTCAGATTTAGATATCTGAATAAAGAATGTAATAAAGTAATGGTGCACAGGGCAGCTAGCTCATCAAAATACCAGCATTTGTGAGAGAAGCAAATAATGAAGCATAATAATCTCCAGACCCAAATTAAGTTTGCTAGAAAGTGAAATATGTACCAGCTGACCTGATAAAGGGTATTGTGAGGCAAACCAACACCACCATTGCCAAACTCAATCCCTTCAGTGAATTATGGTGGTGGCAGCATTACAATGTGGGTCAGAGCAACTGTTTGGAGTGAAAGCAGAAATAGATGGAGCATGGTTCTGTAAAAATATTGAAAGGAGTTTGATTCAGTCAAATAAGAAGATAAGCTTAAGGAAGATTTTTAACTGTTTGCAAGATCCCAAGACCAAAGCAGCAATGGTGAGAAAAAAGAATCTGTAGCACAAAATAAATTTGGAGCAAATCTGCCAAGAGGGATGGCCAACCCCAACAAGCAGGTAGAACACTTAATAGCAAAAGCCGGACAGCTGTTATGATGACAAAAGGCAACGTATCCAGATTTGTGTAGGGGACTGAAAACTTACGTACTTCTAACTTTACAAAAAATCTGCTGACTAAAAAATATCTCTTGCAGTTTATATTTTTTAGTAAGTGGGTTTGAAAAACTATAGAATGGAACAAGATGTGTAAATATTTGGAATCCAGCAATAATTAAAAACTGTTCAATACTCTGGACAAGTGCTGTGATAGACACAAACTATTTATTACTTTAAGCTGATTACAAAAAATGTTCAGAAGTATTAAAGGGTTGTTTATATTTCATTAATAAATTACAGTATATAACTGGTTTCTTTTTTCCCGATATGTAGTCTTTTCAAACTTTAAAGCTTGCTTTTCATTTCGTCTTAATAACACCAGCCTTTGCAGTGAGTACATTGCCTTAAAATGTGAACCTAAAAATCCCAAATGCAGCTTAAGCAAGTAATGTATTAGTTCTTTTCTCACTACTCAAAGCGCTCTCCTCACGGGAAGCAAACCTACAGTACTGCAACGCCTGTGTATTATGCTGATAAACATCTTATGACGCAAGCTGAATGTTCCTAAAGTACATCAGATCATAATGGTTAATTTTACTGGTGATCATCAGACCGTAGTTAACCGATTTTTGCCAGCCCTGGGCCAAGACCATGGCACATGACTTGAAACTCACATTGGTTATGTGGTGTCCTAGTTAATTCACCTATAATAAGATCTGTCTATATGGACTTTGCACATTGTCACATTTTTTCTGTATGGTTTTCTTCTGAGCACTCTGTTTTCTTTAACATCACATTAACGTGTTAGGTTAAAATCTGTGTAAATTGGTGCCATGTTAGTGTGGTTATGTGAGTAAGTGGGCCATGTACTGGATGGGTACATCATTGGGGTTACATCAGGAGGTATTTTACATAGTACTTTGAACAGGCTTGAGTAAAATAGTGGATGGTTATTAGCATAAGACCATATGAATATTTGAATACAAATTAACAGGCGGAGTTTAGGGTCTCGAGACTGAGGCACTTAGCTAAAACCATCAGGTTACAAAAAGTTGCTTAAAACATCTATCATTCTGCTGAAAATAATGTCCAAAAAATGTCCCAAGCTGGGAATCATTGAGAAACTTAATGCTGTAAGGGTCAGTTAGTCATCTTGCAACCCGCTATATCCAAACTACAGGGTCACGGGGGTCTGCTGGAGCCAATACCAGCCAACACAGGGCGCAATTGATTTTTATATACAGTATTTTTTAATGTAATGAAAAGAAAATTGTTAAATGATAACATACAAAAAAAAAGGTTCTCATGGCTAGAGTGAAATAAATTGGGTTAATGAGTTTTTTTTCTTTCCTGTACATTGTTGCTCTTGTGTAATTTCTAAGAACTGAATTACTGATTGACTTGCACATTTCCTAATACACTTGAGGCACTGAAGTGAAGAGAGTTTCAGTGGACTGCAAACATGAGGCATATGGTATGAGTCTCTTTTTAATTATTCTCAATTATCAGCTAACTGAATAATACATTTAATATGTGTTTGCTCCCTCATGTTGTTAAAGAACTGTGGTAAATGTGTAGATTAAATAGTAATAGAAATAATTATTTGTACGCTGTAGTTCAGTCAACATACTGTATAATGATTCAATGCGCCTATATAATCCTTCACTGCAACTTTAACTGCCAGACGTTTTCTTTATTTTTATTCATTCTGGTGTAGAGGGTTTTTTGTTCGTCATAATATACTATAATTTGTTTCTTGGGATTCTGTTAAAAAAACACAAATATCCGCCAGGGACAAATGAAGTTCTGTATATCAATTATATTTTAAGATTGCATTCTTTGGATTAAAAGTATCATACATAAATTCATCGTATTTTCGCAGTATAAGTACAATAATTTCATGCTGTAGTGTTCCAAGTTCTCCGTGTCTGCCGAATTTCTTAGTGAATATTTCTGCGGTCCAAAGATAGTGTACAGTATATTGTAGGGAGGATATGTGACAAAATATACTAGACGGTAGTGAGCGTAAGTCCACAGAGGAGTGTGATTTTTGGTGAGCTGTGTGGAGTTTCTGTGGATCTTTATGAGTTGGTTTAAAATACCTTGATAACATACTCGAGCACACTTACACATCTACATTCTCCGACCAACACGCAGAGGTGGCGCTGCTCTCTCGTGCATTACTGCTGCGGCGTCCAATTTCAGTGCCAAGGACATCGAAAGCAGGCGTAGATACGCTCAGTGGAGGCCGATTGGAAAATGGATATTCGCATTCCAGAAATATAAAGCCACGACTATTTATGAATACAGTGCCGGTCCAAAGACGTGCGTCATATTCGCACCCCTAAGTTCCAACAATGCAATGAGGTCTCTTTTTATACGTGGTGTACTCAGATATGGAGAGCTTCGAACGTTCTAAAGCACGATGGAAGACATTGAAGATAACTGGACGGACAACGTACCGAATTCAGAGGTACAGGGGAAAAGGCCGAGGATGTACCCTTCCTACTTTTAACATACATTTTGAAACATTGTTTTTTTGTGTATGTATGTTTGCTGGAATGTCCATATCTAGGAATATTTAAGTTAAAGTCTACAACAGTCGAAGGTAGACACTTCGCTCGCATTATATACAGTACCAGTATTTACCAGTCTTATCTCGCTCGCTTAGTATTTTCTCCCCAATATACTCTGTCATGGCTAGGCAGTGCTATGACGTCACTGCTAAAGATGCGGATATTTTCTTTAACCCTTTTATTGCCCCTACTCTAAGTCAAGATCTATGGGAGACTTTTGTCATTTTTATTAAGTACTATCTGTTAATTGAATTCTTAAACATCCGCATACATAATAAGGTAATATATCCTGTTAAATACTTTAAAAGGGGCGGCGGAGTGGGTAGCTACTTAGGAGACCCGGGTTCGCTTCCCGGGTCCACCCTGCGTGGAGTTTGCATGTTCCCCCCGTGTATGCGTGGGTTTCCTCCGGGTGCTCCGGTTTCCTCCCCCAGTCCAAAGACATGCAGGTTAGGTGCACTGTCGATTCCAAATTGTCCTTAATGTGTGCTTGGTGCGTGTGTGTGTGCCCTGTGGTGAGCTTTCCTGCCTTACGCCCCATGTTGGCTGAGATTGGCTCCAGCAGACTTCCGTGACCCTGTAATTAGGATATAGCGGGTTGGATAATGGATGGATGGATACTTTAAAATGTTTATGACTAAAGTAAGTATTCCTGCTTAAAATGCACTGTATGCTTCACGTTCCTTTCGAAAACAACATACACTGATTTATCTGTAAATCCTTAACAATACTTGCACCTCTGATTTGTTTATAAAGTTACAAGATTAAGACATTTTTCCGGCATATTGAGGACATAAGACCATAAAACTCATGACAAATGAGAGGAGACCATTCACTTCATCAGGCTTGTTTGTTTAGCTAATAGCTAAGCTGCCCCAATTTTGTGAAAGGTATCTGCTTCAGTTCTATGTCTCAGTAGTTTGTTCCAGAGTTCCACAACTCTTGTGTAAAGAAGTGTTTCTAGTTTCAGTCTTAATAGCACTTCCCTTTAATTTCCACTAGTGTCCTTCATGATTCATCCCTAAACTAAAAGAATTCTTTTGGATCTACTTTATGAATTCCTTTGAGGATTTTGAAGACCTGGATTAAGTCCCCTCGCCTTCTCTACGGCTTCATACTAAACAGGTTTAACTCCCTGAGTCTTTTAGAGTACAACATGTACTTGAGTCCCATGATGCATCTGGCTGCTGTTCTCTTCTATGCCTTTCTTGAAGAACAGTAACCAGAACTGCACACAGTCCTTCAGATGTGGTCTCACTAGTTTATTATGTAGTTTAACAATAACATAGCTCAAATTGTTTACTGCAGGTTTTGCCGTATAACCTAACATTTTGCCTTTTAATTGCTTCAACACATTAGTTACATATTCAGAAGTTTTTGTCCACATAAACCACTAAATCCTTTTCAGCGTTTGCTTCTTGCAGTACATTGTCTCCCATCTTCTATTGATAATTATCATTCTTGTTGCCTGTACAGATCTTTTAATTTCTTTTGCCCGATTCCTGCTCAGTGTCTGCTATTCCTCCAGTTTTACTGCAATATTTGTGCCTTTTACCAACAGTAATGTACACTATTCCAAAAGTGGCCTATATCCAAAAATGAAACGAAAGTAAAGATTTTTACATACATCATAATGGTGTTATTCTCACTCTACGATTAGTAACCTCAGTGTATTGGCAAACTGCTTTATATGTACAAATGGGGTCTCCCACTATTTTAAAGGAGTTTGATTTTTTAAATATACAATTATAAAAACTAACAAGTACATATATTTTTTGCAAAATTTAGTTTCTGCTTTGTAAACCTTTCTTTACTTGGTTTTAAATTATGTTTCTATACTTACAGTAATATTCCAGTACAAGATAAAATAAGTGTGATACCCACATACTGTGTATATGTGTGTGTTAACACTCAATAAACCTGGAGACTGGGCCACTCAAATATCAACTCAGTGGTGCCTGGAAGTTTTATTTTTACTCCTTTCATCTTCACAAATATAAAATTCTCCCTCTTTATATGTCTGTCCCTAATTAGTGCAGTCACTTTCTTTTATATGCAATAAATAGCCATGAGCAGCCTGTCTGGCAGAATTTGGTTACTTGTGGTCTCTGTAGGCAAAATACCCCCATGTCTTTTATATCCCATTTTATTTTCCTTCAGAGTCAAGACCCTAGAAAAGTCAGATTTCTCTCTCTGTCTGTACTTTTCAATTTTGAGCCTCCTCTTGTTGAAGTGCCCCCCTGGTTCGTTCAGAGCCCTTCCTGAGACTGCCTAACCTAAATCCAACTTAGAAAAGGTGCTAAAATGTCCGAAGTGTAAGAACCAGTGACTATTTAAGAAACGATGAACCACTTCTCTTGGCCTTTCTGAGTCTATCTCTCTCTTTATACTTTATATCTCTCATATACTTGAATGACCCTGTTACTGTCTGGTACTTTTTTGGATATATGTTTGTGTAAATACAAGCTTATTATTTTCATAATTAAGTGAAAAAATACAGGTCTTTGAGGGTAAGCTGATTTGTTTAAAGTCTAGATTTATGAAAGGCATATTTTTTAAAAACAACATTTTAACCACCAAGAATTAATGTATGAAACAGCAGCTCACGTAGCAAGCTGTTTCTCATCCTCAATGTTAGAAGCCGTTTTCACCATTCAAGTGAAATTCAAAAGGTAGTGATTAAGTCTGGTTTTTGCACATGTTTTTATTTGTTGCATACATCTAACTCTAGACCAACTTCTTCTTTGTTTAACAGTTTCAAGGTAAAATCCTCATCTTTATCATCTTTGCTGCAGGAATTGGTGGGACATTCCAGTACGGCTACAGCCTTTCAACTATCAATGCACCAACCACTGTAAGACAAAAATAATGCTGTTCTCTTAATGTGTATCATGACTCTAATAGACAGTGAGATAACAAAAGATCAATGAAGTGCATTATTACTCTATATTTACATCTTGCAATTTTACAGAAGGAAACCCTTTTATTCATGGCTCTGTATAAATGTAAATGAAATAAAGCTTCTTTTTTTTTGTTTAAACGTTTAGTGAACTTTTTAACAGACTGTTCGTCCATCCTTGTGGACTAGGAGAGTATATTATGGTATCAGCATGTTTCTGTATCAGCAGAAATTTACCTTAAATCTTTACAGCCAGTGATAAATTTTCTGACTTCTGTCTCATTTTTTTAAACAAATCCTCTATGTATTTACACACAACTTGGTAAATATTTGTAATGTATGTCTCATGGCGGCACGGTGGCACAGTGGGTAGTGCTGCTGCCTCGCAGTTAGGAGACCCGGGTTCGCTTCCCAGGTCCTCCCTGTGTGGAGTTTGCATGTTCTCCCAGTGTCTGCGTGGGTTTCCTCCCACAGTCCAAAGACATGCAGGTTAGGTGGTGTGTGTGTGTGCTTGTGGGCTGGCGCCCTGCCCAGGGTTTGTTTCCTGCCTTGAGCCCTGTGTTGGCTGGGATTGGCTCCAGCAGACCCCTGTGACCCTGTAGTTAGGATGTAGCGGGTTGGATAATGGATGGATGTATGTCTCATTTGCTTTGGTCACCTTTACAGTCTTGTAAAGTATACATTATGTAAATAATACAAGGCTAGAATATAATACTGTAAGATAAGATCTTTCAACACTTGCAAGCATTACACATTTTATATTTTTCATTTGGCTTTAATTATTTGGTATCGCTTATTTCTTTAATAACAGGTTATATACATGTTTTAAATTTTGTATAGTATATGGTGTACAGCTATGCTGCAACCTATTCTGCTATAAGGGATGTTTGGGTAATCCTGCCTGTTTATTTTATTTGTATTTCTTTGGTGCATATATTGTATAAGTAAACAGATTTGTCTCCCAATCGTAAAAATAACTGATCTGTTAAAATGGTATAATGTATTATTTATGGTAGCATGGTGGCTCTCCTAGATCCAGCTTTCTGGGTGTGAATCCTGCACCTGGTCATTGTCTATGTGGAGATTTCATGTTCTCATGTCTCTATTGGGTTTACTTCAAGTCTTCCCACATCCCCGAGTTATTCTGGTTAGGCTCATTGGTGATTCTAAACTCATCCTTTTTTGAGTGAGAGTGTTTAAATGAGTGAAATTTGTGATGGACTGGTGACCTGTCTCCCATGGCTTCTTGCCATGTGGCCAGTGCTGCTGGGATATGCTTACAGTATAAAAAGGATTTATTTTTGGTTTCAGCTTGGTGAGGGCTCCATTCTGTTGTAGGGCTGAAGTACAGTATGTTATTATTCAAAATTAATATCAAGTATGTTATAATATTAGTCAGGAGTGCTAAGATTGCTGTACCAATCCCATGGTATTGCAGTCCTTGAACTACTAAGCTTCCTGTAGGTTAGCACCATTGCAGTGAATCCATTATTCCTATTTGTACACCTATTCCCATACCTGTGGTAGTAAGAGAGAGAATAAAAGCTGAAATGAATTAAATTATTTTCAATGCTTAATTTTTCTTTTTCTTTTTGTGACAGTATATTCAGACATTTATTAATGAAACGTGGCTTGAGCGCTGGGGCACTCCACTGGAAAGCCACTTGATTCTGATGATTTGGTCCTTCATTGTGTCAATATATTCCTTGGGAGGTCTCTTGGGCGCACTGATTGCTGGGCCAATGGCAGTTCAGTTTGGAAGGTAGGTATGCTTGTATCCATGACGATAATGAAGTGTAAACATAAGACCCAGACTTGTAAGTACTGCACACTCCAAAGAAACGGTTTTGCATTTGCCAAGGCGAGTGTAATATTCAAAATGATTCCGCACTAAAGTAGAGGAAGACTGTGCTTTAAGCTGGTTTGAGAATGTTGTGTCATGTAAAGCAGAACAAATGGAATGAAGCCAGATGGCCGAGTTAAATACTATTTATAAGTGAAGAAAACTTTGAGTGACAAACCAAAAAAATGTTTTCTACTCTTCATTATTAAATTGTCCTCTGTAATGTTTTTGGACAGCATGGTGACGCAGTGGTTAGCAGTGCTGCCTCACACCTCTTGCATTATGGTTTCAGTCTTAGACTAGTGACAGTTTCTGGGCAGTATGCACATTCACCCTGCTCTGTACAGGATTTTATCTGGCTGCATGCTAGGCTAATAGCCAGATAAGCCATCCTGCTGAATTTCTTTGTGAATGTGCCGTGTGATAGACAGGCACCCCCACCTAGGGTTTGTTCAAGTATTGTAAATAGTGTTGTTGTGACCATCTGTGAATTGATTCAGTAAATTAGAAAATGAATGGGTGGATGAATGGGCGTTAATTTTATTCAAAATATATTTACCTTTATCCAAGCTAAAGTGCTGTGCTGTTTTTACTAAATGAAGTATTATTTGAACCTGGAAATCCCTGTATTATTTTCATTTAGTAGTAGTATTCTTTATGTCACCATATTAGTCCATAATGAAGAAATAACACTGATCCCTTCTTAAAATACATTTGACTTTCTTGTTTTGTATATTTCAGGAAAAAATCACTCCTAGTCAACAACGTGTTTATAATCATTTCAGCTTCACTGGTGATTATGAGCAAGGAAGCACAATCATTTGAAATGATCATGATTTCCCGACTCTTTGGTGGAATCAATGCAGGTACTGTAGGAGACACGCATCTCATTTTTGTATCCCAAATTGGGTGTCTCATGACTAAACTTACCCATGATCCATTCTTGAATATTTGTGCATGATTTGAAAATAAGGATTTTAAAGTATAGATATTCTGTACAGAAAATTAAATTGTCTTAATCAACGAGATCAGTACAGATTAATGGGGATTGTGGAAGAGAGATGAAAAAGAGAGTGCAGGCAGGGAGAAATGGGTGGAGAAGAGTGTCAGGAGTGATTTGTGACAGACGGGTATCAGCAAGAGTGAAAGGGAAGGTCTACAGTACGGTAGTTATATGGGTTGGAGATGGTGGCACTGACCAGAAAGCAGGAGACAGAGATGGAGGTGGCAGAGTTAAAGATGCTAAGATTTGCATTGGGTGTGACGAGGATGGATAGGATTAGAAATGAGGACATTAGAGGGTCAGCTGAAGTTGGACGGTTGGGAGACAAAGTCAGAGAGGTGAGATTGTGTTGGTTTGGACATGTGTAGAGGAGAGATGCTGGGTATAAAGAGTGAAGGGTATTAAGGATAGAGCTGCCAGGTAAGAGGAACAGAGGAAGGCCTAAGAGAAGGTTTATGGATGTGCTGAGAGAGGACATGCAGGTGATGGGTGTAACAGAACAAGATGCAGAGGACAGAAAGATATGGAAGAAGATGATCCGCTGTAGCAACCCCTAACGGGAACAGCCGAAAGAAGAAGAAGAATCTATGAGGTTTAATCCCTTCATAACTAGAAAAATGTAGATTTTTTTATATTTTGTAAATGTTTCATTTTTATTGATATGGAATCTTATTTTAAAACCCATTTTCCCCATTTAGGTGTTGGTATGAATATTCAGCCCATGTATCTGGGTGAAAGTGCACCAATGAAGCTGCGTGGTGCTGCAGCTTTGTCATCTGCTCCATTTGCTGCTTTAGGCATCTTGTTAGGACAGATCATTGGGCTTAGGTAAAAGATCGATATCTTCATGCATATCCTTCAGTGCCATTCTGCAAAAGAAATTAAAAAACATATTTTGTCTAGCATGTAAACATTTACTGGAGAATAGGACTTGAAAAACTAGCTTAAGACGCAAGGATATTAGGATCGTCCTATTTCTGCTCTCTCAGCATTTACTATTTTAATTGACTTTATTCAGTGTGGAATAAGGACCATTGTAAAGGTTAATTTATTGTTAACATATTTTCTGGATTTTTAGGAAGCTGTTAGCATGATTTAATAAATGAAGAAACTTTTTTATGTGTGGAATATTATGCAGGCTTTTACAGAGACTAATCAATATACTGTGCGTATAACAATGCATAAAAAGATCTTTTGTTTAATTTGTTATATCAAGTGTTCATCTATAAATTACAAATCATAAGTATATTTTACTTGGAATCACTCTGTGAGTGATGGGTACCGAATTGGTGAACCTTTTACTTTGCAGTTCAACATGTTATCCACCACATTATTCTGGATTTAATTTCCAGATGACATCACTGCTTGCTCTTTAATAGAAAATAATGTGCTTGTCATTTGAAAATAATTTTACTCGTTTTTTTCTGTTAAATTGAAATGAATGCTATGCATGTTAGTTCTAAGGTAGAACACATCCTTAAGAAAATCACTGCAGATTTGTTACATTTGCACTCATTTATTTTTTCTCTGTTTCAGGGAGATCCTAGGAAGTGAAGCCTGTTGGCCTTTCCTGCTTTCTAGTAATGTAATTCCAGCCTTGCTTCAGCTTGCCACATTGCCTTGGCTACCTGAAAGTCCTCGTTACCTTCTCATTGACAAAGGTGACAAACACTCATGCAGAAAAGGTGAGATTAAGACAAACATGGGTCTATTCACATCCATTTTACAGTAACCACTTCCTGCATATTCAAATTCTATAATGCAAGCCCCTCTAGCTATCTTCATTTTGTAG
This sequence comes from Polypterus bichir lapradei, assembly GCA_026402145.1. NCBI lineage: Eukaryota > Metazoa > Chordata > Cladistia > Polypteriformes > Polypteridae > Polypterus > Polypterus bichir. The sequence goes on along the minus strand of JANRMT010062838.1, from coordinate 7,333,012 downwards.
AATACGGTAGAACAAGAAACCATCATATTCTTATGCCTGCTTAATCCAATGCAGGGTCATGAAGGGCCAGAGCCTACACTGGGAGCTTTGGATGCATTGCAGGAAGCAAATGTGGGTTGTCCATTCATAGCAGAGTCTATTCTCACAAAAGTGCAAATTTCAAGAAGTAATCTAATAACACACACATTTTTCGGAATATAGACGATAAACCCACGTAGACATAGAAGGAAAGGGCCTACTCTGAACAGACAGGTACAGGACTTAGACCAAGGATCATTGAAGCAGTAGTGCTAACAAATGCACAAAAAGAAGGACATACAGTGAGCAGAATATTTTAATTTTGAGTTGAAAAATTGGGGTTAATTGCAGCTTTTAATTTCCTTAGCTAGTTTCTTGAGGTTAACTCATCAATAACTCTAACTTGCATGTCCGTGTGATGAGGAAGCATCAGGGCCTATAGTAATTGTAAACAGACTGTAGAAAATGGAATGATTCTGCCCAATGCATTAGGTGGCAGGGTGCCAAATGCAATTTAATGATCCTTCTTACTGCCCACTAGTGTACTACTAAAGAAACAGAACTCTCACCACCCTCTAATGCCTTTCTTATGTTACTGCCTTGATTACTTGGTCATGGTTATAGCAGTTATTGTCAGTGAAGTCTTTAAGTGGGTGATTTCTACCTGACTCCTACCCAAAACTCTTCGTCAATACTTGCATTTCCAAACGTGTTGGGTCGTCATCCACACCAGTTATAAGTGATGAATATTCAAGTATTTGTGGCATGGGTGGAAATTTGCTTTTCACAGATATAGTCCCACTGGGCAATTATGTGAAGAACAAGCAGATAATGGCATGCAATATTTAAAGATGACAAGGAATTACCCTAAAGGAATTCTGCCAGTGGTTGTGTAAAGTGAAAATTGCATGTGATGGTTAAATATTACATTTCCATTGTTTTCTGATTTTGGCAAACTCAAAATCTTTCTGTAGCCCTACAGATGCTGAGAGGTACAAATGACATAGACAAAGAGATGGAAGAGATGCAACAAGAGCAGGCTGCTATTACAGTTGAGCGGGCTACGAGGCCATGGGAGCTGTTCAGAGACCGCACCGTTCGCTATCAGCTCATTACAGTGATTGTGATCAGCAGTGCCATGCAGCTCTGTGGCAATGATTCTGTGAGTTGCTCTAATAAAGTGATGGTGGGAGCACATTTTGATTTTCTGTTTCTCTTTTTTCTTATACTAGAGCCTCGTTTGATCTCCCTCCACACCTATAACAATGACAAAGAACATCCAAACCAAAACATGCAAGCAGGGATGAATAAAATATTGAACGAGAGCAAACAGTAATAAAGAAACAAGACAGAAGAGAATCAAAATCATGCTTTCTTTCTAGGCTTTCATTACACTGGCTATTGTCTTTTCTGGTGGGATGGCCTCTCCATTGTACCCCCTCCAAAAACTGTACTTTATTTCACCTCTGAATTCTCTGGCTTTCCTTCTACTGCTGCTGAGCCTAAAGTAATCTTACCTCCTGGCTCTAAAGTCAATATTCCAATGGCTGAGGCAAACGTAAAACCTCATCCCATGATTCATTTTGGGCTAAGCCCACTTGAGTCATTTAATGGATTAAGTGTGCTTTATATAATTTCTATATTTAGTTGCTTGTTCACAGCAGTTCGTAGAAGGTGGTTGGAAACTTTCACCTTCCAGTTTGTCTGTCTCTTTCCATTTGTTAACCTGAAGAAGATGTACTTGCCTTCTGCTGTTCCTCTCTAACATGAGGACTATGTCAAGGGGTAAGAATGCTCCATGTGGATTAGTTTGTCTAGCCTCTTGTATCTTGGTGGCATATTACACGTTTCCTTCCATAGTGCCTTGACCCAACTCTCTTATGGTTGCTTTTGCAAGATACCATCCTACATTCACAGGGTCTGCCATTTCTTGTTTGTTGACAATGACACAAAGAATAATAATATTTGCTAGTATGTATTTTCATTTCTTTTGTATACTCGTTAGGCCATATCCAACTCCCAGCAGCGTCACACTCTCTAAACCTGCTGTGCGAGTTTGCTTGTTCCTCACATTTTTCGTTAACAACAAGCTTTTAAATTTCCATTCTGATTTTTATTTTTGTATTTTTTTTGTTTCTTTGTTTAATCTTTAATGGTTACGTGTTTTTCCCCTTAAAAGTTGCTCACTCATAACTCTGCAGGCATTATTTGCTGCTGGAAAAGTTGCATGACAATATGGCCAGTTATATGGATGCATTCATGCATAATCCATCCTGATAACTTAATCTTTTTAAATTACCATTGTATGTGCAGGGACAACAGTAACTCTTAAGTGTTTCATGAATAAACTCATAATTTTTCTTATTTTGCATGATATACAGTATTTTTGACAGTATCATTAAAAAGCTACACAAAGGACAATATGGATGATGATTAAAACTCTTGCTTTGTCAATTGTTTTTTTAGTTTATAAGATTTGAGAAATAAGCTGAACATTTGTTTTTCAGATGTACTTCTATGCATCCTATGTATTCCAGGAAGCAGGAATACCCAGCGACAAGATTCAGTATTACATTTTGATTACTGGAGGCTGTGAGCTCTTCATGGCAGTCACCGCGGTAAGAGCTTTAAGCTGATCCCTTAACCTGTGCTCCTTTATATTCATGCTAAATATTATATATTGTTCTAAAACTATATATTCACTCATAAAAAGCAAATATTTCATATACTCAAACTTCCTTAAACCAGTTTTTATTTGTAGAAATACCTTTACTGTTGCTTAGAAATTTATGCAAATACAAAAACATGAACTGTTTTGTGATTCAGGCTTGGCACTACCTGAGACTATGTACCATTTGCCTCCAATAAAGTCCTTCAATGTCTGTGTATGACAGCCTGAGAAACTAATATAATGGACAACTTACCTGCACTTCAGAAAATGTGAACAAAAAAAGAGTGATTTTCTACTTATACCTGTAAAAGTAGCCATAGGGAAAAAAAAAAAAAGTTGTAAGATAGAAATCCCGCTGAAAATGTGCTCAGAAGAAGGAAGAAGGTACCTGCAGTACAAATGGGAATCAAAAGCAAAAGTCAAAAAGCTAAACTGTCTTCTGTGCCCAAATCAACAGAACAAATGCAAGAGCCCTGACATAGAGGTTCTCCCTGCTTTAAATGTACATGCCCAGCAAGTCATGCAACTGCTTGATAAATGAAATACAAAGCAAGGCAGAAGGCATGTGAAAAGTTTACATAGAAGCATGTAGCATTTGAGAGACAGATCCCAGAGACAATTCTGACAATAAAATTTAGGATGTTTGTTTTGTAACCCAACCAAATAAAGATGATTTTTTGCCTTAAAGCAAATATACACATCTGCGGTGGGCTGGCGCCCTGCCCAGGGATTTGTTCCTGCCTTGTGCCCTGTGTTGGCTGGGATTGGCTCCAGCAGACCCCCGTGACCCTGTAGTTAGGAAATAGCGGGTTGGAGAATGAATGACTGACTGACAGATATACAAAAAGAAAATAGCCCATGAGAGCTATTTTAATCCCAGCATCACTTGCCATTTGCAGAGCCTTATGTGCCAATTTTGCATTTTCTGTTACTTGTGTGGATTTCCTCTCAAAGTCCAAAGTGATGCTGTCATGTTAATTTGTAGATCTAAGTCATCTCACAGTGAGTGTGCCTTGTAGTAGATAGACGCTCTGTCCAGTGTTGGTTTCTGTTGTGGGGAAGAAGAAAAGATTGATTGATGATAATTAACGAATTATTATCTTTTCTTTTAGCAATGTCAGTAATTTAGTAAGGCATATTGACTAGGCTTCCACTTTTTTTTTCCCTTCCATTTATCTTTTTCTATACATGAAATTTCCTGGCTCTTGGACCTACTGCATATCAAGTTAAGTGAACCACACTATTGGAAATAATAGAGTAATAAGGTGTATTGATAAACACAGACTATTGATTAATACAAGAAATACAGATATGGAATAATTGTATAGTGACATAAAACATGGGATACAAGAAATATGAAACAGATGGGTAAAACACAAAAGAGGTTGCTATAAGTTTATTTAGAGATATTATGGAGTTTCTTGTATTTATAAGATTTTTCTTTTTCTGTTGTCTCTCTAGCTATGTTAATATGATCTCACTGTGGGCTCTCCTTTGCACTAGTTTTTAGCCTTGAGGATGAGACCATTTATTTTGCTCTGAGACTCAGAGCTTATTTATTTATTTTTTAGTCAAAAGCCTGTAAAAGCTAGAAGTTTACTTGCCATAGTAACAATGAAACAAGAAAACGTAGGTCTTTGGCCAGATGTTGAATAGCCAAACATTATAATAATTTATAATACCAAGTCATTAAGATGTCCAATGCTGCGCAGACCTGCCTTGTTGTTGTACTGAGTTCAGGTGAAGAATTTAGTTTGCACTGGAATTTAGCTTGCACTAGGCTTTTTTCTCTGTCCATAGAGTGGTTTAACGACTCTTTCTGGCACAAAAGCTTAGGCACTGAGGTTACCTTTTTTCTCTCCCAATTCAGTCAGTGACACAAAGCCTGTCTTAAAAGAATGAATTTTAGAGTTAGTGATTGTCTAGGGTGTTTAAAGGATTCCATTGTATCTGGCTTCCAGTCCCAAAGAACTTTTACAAACTAAATAGTTATTAAGGAGCTATAGCCTCCACTGTTTGGATCAGAGTCCACTTTCAGGTTTATGTCCATGCATATTTTAGGTACATTAGTGTGTCCATCAGAGAAAGTAAAAGTTATAAGCTTAAAACGTATGTCCTTCCAGTTACCTCTTTGTCTGGCAAAAGTCTGTAGAGATTTTATCTCATCTTTGATCAATATCTTTGGTTATAAGTTGGAATTCAGAAACATAGCTGACCTAATGTTGTCTACTAGTAGACATGAAGAACACAGCACCTGGTCAAATAAGTGTCTTATTTTCGTGCAGATGGTGAAGGGGCTTCTGATTTTCTGTATCTATTTTAGCAAAAAAAAGCCTTGTGTGCCATTGTAACCCTGTGAAAAATTGGTAATGCCCACCTTCTTCTACACTGTATTGGGGCAGTTGCCACTAGGATAGGATCTGGCTTGTGACTCTGTACTAAGGGGTGCAAATTTAAACAACAGGAAAGTGGTTAAACAAAAAATGCCCATTAGTGTTCTGTAATAATTGCTGAAGTTTTGGCTCTTTTCTGATTGTCTTTTGCTTTCTGTTTTGCAATAAAATCTTTTTTTTTTATATAAATGCTGTGTTTACCATTAAGAAATAAAGGCTTCACGTTTAATTTTGTTGTTCTTCCTCTTTCAGAACTTGTTTATTGAGAGACTGGGACGTCGTCTGCTGATGCTTTTAGGATATACTATGATGACAGTATGGGCAGTTATTTTTACAGTTGCTCTGTCACTCCAGGTGTGTGTTTCAAAAGTTTCTGTCTGTAATCCTTGTTGTGTATGTGAGATCTCTGCTTCACCTTTCAGTCAGGTCACCAGGACTATGCAAAAATCTGTGCTGTTTATGAAATTTCCACATAAAGAAAACTTCATTTTCTGTGTATGTGGTTTTGATATTATAATAGGCTATTTTTCAACAATTAACCCAAACTTAACTTGTATAGGAATAATAGAAGAGGGGTATAGGCAAGTATATACAATGAAGGGCAATAACAAACAATACAAAACATAAATCTAGGCCAGTTTAGTTTGATCTTTACTTTCTTATGGAAAATGGCACATAACTTGTGAATTCTATTACCTAAATTCTTACCTAAAGAATTACCCAGGGAACCTAATTTGTTTCCGTATGAGCTTCAAATTAAGACCTAATTATGGTCTTACAGTCATTTAAATTGATAAGTTCTCAGCTGATTATAAAGTTTCATGTGCCTGCACAATGACAGTGGCATTGAGTTCTTCACAGCTAGTCTGCACTGGTTAACCCTCTACACACAGCTCTTCCGTGGTGTAAATTTTCCTAGTGAATTTAAAAAGAGAAACTTGTATCCTTCACAGAGGTTATTACTTTTCAGTTACAGTAATACCAATAACCAGAACACATTAGCTAACTCTAACTACCAAGTTGCAGTCAATAATTCTTAGAATCAAAGTAGGTATATGTATGGTTTGTCTCTTGTTGATTGCACGTGTAGACCATGCTTTGTTCCAATTCCTTCAGTTTTTGGCCTTCTGTGACACACATGGAAGGATTTTCGATGTGCTTTTTCTTCCTTGGTTCAGAAGCTATTCTGCTTTGCTTTGGTCACACCTTATGGATGCGGGCAGTACTGCAGTTTGTCTTCAAGGTTTCACACAAAGTGGGCCTTTTTTTGCTAGCATTGCTGCGCTGTCGATAATCAGTCATCTCCTGTCTTCACCAAGATGAATATGTTGCTTTGCTTTACGTATGGTCTCTATATTCCGTGTGCACCTTACTGTACTTTTTAGCAAGATCAGACTTTGCATGGCACCCAAATCCAACTCTGTTACAGGTGGTCTTCCATTCTTACATTCCAACGATATGTTAAACTTTGAAGTAGAATGGGTTACAATAGACTTTCTTACAGCCACACCCTAGGCAACAGTGGCCTTGTTATAGAGCAGAAGTTACGGTTAAGAGCAAAGAGAGCTTGGATCTTGTGCTTGCAATGGATTGTACAGGTAGCAAGGGATGTTTTGCCATTAGTTTCTCGGGTGCACATAAGCCCATCATTTTGGTTGACATTTGGTGAACAGCTCATCAAAGTTACCAATGATTTAGTTATGGATTTCTGTTTACTGGTCAAGTGTTTAAAAGGTGCATCATGGAGACATCTCTGGATATCATTTCCCTGTGAGTGATCAGTCTTACCAGAGGAGACCCAGAAACTATATTCCAAGGAGAATCCCAGTGAGGAGAACTGACACTTGAGCTGAAATTAAGAGGCTCTGACAGCTTCCTCTCAAGCAAAGAACTTGAGTCCCAAAGCAATACAAAGTGGGTAATTCCAGTCAGTCCTACAACTTGTATAGTATATGTGTGTATATTTTCTGTGTGTAATTCATGTATATGTATGTATATTCTTATATATTTCAGTCTTTTGTCGTTTAGTTACTAATATTGGTTTATTTTTGCATTTTAAAGGACAAAGTCAGTTGGATGCCATATATGAGTATGGTGTGTATTTTTGCCTACATTTTAAGTTTTGGGATCGGACCAGGTAGGAGGACTATTCTTTAAGGAGATTTTGGTACTAAGGGGATAATGAAATGAGTCCAGAATCTTCAAGAGACGCCATTCTGCCATTTCTTTATTCTTTTTTTTTTAGCTGGAGTAACAGGAATCTTACCTACAGAGATTTTTGACCAGGCAGCTCGACCTGCAGCATATATGATTAGTGGCTCCCTGATTTGGTCAATGCTCTTTGTAATTGGAATGGGTTTCCCTTTTATTGTGGTAAGTGTGTTCTGATATATCTGATTGTCTCCTCTGAATGTGGAATAGGGCTTTTAATATGGGGTGCAGAAGGGTGGCAGATCTTTTGAAGATTTCAAAAGGTGTACACAAGGAAAGCTAACTAAACTAAAAAGAAGCAAGTACAAATCAATAAAGAAAATGTTACTTTAGCCTGAAAAAAATTGTCTGAGACTAGTAATGAGGTTGAATGGCACGGTGGCACAGTGGGTAGCGCTGCTGCCTCGCAGTTAGGAGACCCGGGTTCACTTCCCGGGTCCTCCTTGCATGGAGTTTGCTTGTTCTCCCCGTGTCTGCGTGAGTTTGCTCCGGTTTCCTCCCACAGTCCAAAGACATGCAGGTTAGGTGCATTGGCGACTCTCAATTGTCCCTAGCGTGTGCCTAGTGTGTGTGCGTGCCCTGCAGGGGGCTGGCATCCTGCCCGGGATTTGTTTCCTGCCTTGCGCCCTGTGTTGGCTGGGATTGGCTCCACCAGACCCCCATGACCCTGTAGTTAGGATATAGTGGGATGGATGGATAGTAATGAGGTTAAAATCTAAATTACTGGTCCCCACTGAGCAAAGTTTTTACTTTTATTGTGGCTGGCCATGATATTTTTGTTAATCCAGCCAAATGAAAACTCTTAAATTTAAGTAGCTAAGGCATGGACTTTGCAGTTCTTTTCAGAGATCTGTTTAACTACTTTTGTGCCTCAAATATCATTCTTTCTTCAATACTTTTAATTTACATAAGCATACAGTAGTAATATATGTCCAATGCATTTACCTTTATATATCTTAACTAAACAAAACAACCATTTTCTTCACCCTCATTTACTTTGAGCAAGCAGAACTGGATGCATGCTGGGTACAAAACCAGGACAGGATAACAGAACATTTCTAGGCATATTAAGAAAACAAACACATTGTGCAACATTCAAGTAGCCAGTGAAACAAACAAACATGCATGTAATTAGAAAATGTGAACATGGTGAGAATGTGATGCAAACAATGACCGGGCCACGACTCTAACCCAGGTCCCCGGAGATGTAATAAGGCAGCACTACTAGTGTGCTAACATGCCAACATGAAGCGACAAGCTTAACTTAAATGTTTAGGACACTCTTCATTTTACATTATATTAGATTAAATATGCTTTATGAATCCCCTAGTAGAAGTTCAAAATTCAACTTGTTTTATTTATTAGTTTCATGAACCATGAGATGTATGTCCATTCAACAACCCACTTAAAATTATTTCTTAATATTTATGCAGTGATCATTTGGGGCCCTAAGATCCTGTATTGAACTGAGCAAGGAAAGGAAGTTGATTCATGAGATTATTTGGGGAGACGTCATTGTTGTCGGTGCTGTTGTAGTATTGGCATTCTGTATGGTGGAGTCCCCTCAACCTCAGTTTGGACTGCGATGTAAAAACAGTCATCAGATATTCGCATGAGTGAAGATGTCAAAACATCATAAACACAAGAGGATGTTTCATCCTGTCAGAGGAACTTCAAAAACAAGCTGTAGAGTCTATCAGTAGCTTTTTTAGACTGTGCCTCACCTACATGTCAGGAAAGGCTCTGCCTCAAGGCAACAGGATGATTGATTACGAATGATGAATGTGTGAAACGTAACAAAATAATCTTCACTTTAAAACTGATGATTGCTTTCTCATATCTTGCATTGCAGGGTGGCCTGGGAGTATTCTGCTACATTCCGTTTGGCATTGTGTGCATTCTGGCTGCTGTTTTTGTTGCCTTTTTCCTACCTGAGACAAAGGGCAAGTCTCTATTGGAGATATCCCAAGAGTATAATGAACTCAATTTTAAAGGAAAGAAATCTCAAAACACTCACTATCAGCTGGGTGAGAAGTCCATCTCTACCAAGTTATAGTTTGCTCCTCAGAATTTTATACTCCAGTTGTATCAGGAGTATATATGCACTATATATCATTAGTTACATTTTTGATTATAATCTCAAAAGATTTTTCAGGTTTTCCAATGGATGTTTTTTTCTTAATTATTAAAATCCAACATAGAGACAGAATGTATAACCAAATGGACATAGTAGTAGGTTTCTCTATCCAAGTATAGATGCACACGTTGTATATAAAAACAAAAAAATACGGTACTGTTTAAGCAGGAATGACTATATTTATTTAATCCTTACCTCCGCGATAGAAACTTTGTGCACTCTTTTGCATTGAAGCATTTCAGTTTCTAAACTTTACTTCTCCCTGTCCCTAGTAGCTAAGTTTATGAACATTTGGTGTAAATCAACGTGTAACAGAACTCTGTTTTTTAAGTTTAACTAATGCTCAATATATGCTCCATTTTGCCATGCACCACATATCCGTTTTGATTCATCCCATATCCTTTGTATTATGTAGTTGATGGCTGACGTGGCAAACATTATGTTTCTTCAGTTCCTCAAGGTCCAAAATCTAGAAGAAAAAAAAATGAAGGGTAACTCTAAAACATGGTGCATACTACATATTCATATGATACTTGGTTACTGAATAATAACATGTTTGAAAGTTTTCTTTTCTTTTTAAATCCCCCTGTATTTTATAAATTTTATTATTTTACTGAGAATAGTAAAATGGTCAGGTGACCCTCATAGCCTAGTCAGGCTCAGTCTAAAGAAAGTAAATAGAACTGAAATGTGTGCTCTCAGCCCATAAAGCGAAAAGTGAAGGCAGCATGACAGGCAAGAGAAGAGCAGATGAAATGGTTGCTGTGGAATAAAAGCAATAACAGGGAGAGTTAGTTGATGAGATAATTGATCTGCTGCATTTGTAGTGAAAATTTAGCCTGTCCACGCGCTGAACATTTTTGTTAATTCTGCTGGTACTTGTTTGTTAACAATCAGTTGCTGGCTGGGAAATACAATCTAATGGAGAGAAGCAGGTGCATAAAAATAAAAATCAGTGAATTGAAATGGAGACACAAATATGCTTTAACAAAACTGCAAACTGCTTATAAAACTAGACCATTTCCCATGTACTGTATGAGTTGTTAAAAATATTTATCAGGATTAGTTAGATTGAATTTTATATCATACTTTCAGAACTACCACCAGCTCCAAAATTGCACTTTATGTGAAAGGTTATGTGGAGGGCTTATTCAGGACTTGCAACCTGTGACTCCACGAGGCAAGAATTCTGCCTCATTAGCTAACCTGGGTTGTACATGTACACATCTGAATAATGCTTTCATATTAAACACTTGACCAGACTGTGCCTAAGCACAGCACTTTGCACTTGATTGACTCTATACCTCTGTTCATGTGGTCTGAGCATGTTCCAGGCCTTTGTCATGGCATTGCATGCTGAGAAAATATTTGCTGTGAAACTTAAAGTAAACAACCAGATGTCTCTTGGTGGCTAAAACAAAATATACAGGCATTTTTGCACTGCATGGACTACTGAGAAATTAAAATAGGTCATTAAAACATTATATTAAATGTGAATTGTGTTACAGTAAAGCAGTCAGACGTGTTTTAGAAACAGCTGTAATATTCAAAGGCTGAGGTGCAATCTACTGTATGTTAGTAGCCTTATACGGCTTTTTATAAGAAAAATACATTTGTAAGGTCAATAGAATGTTTTGTTTAATATATTGTGTATTCAATATGATTTACTAGCAGAGAGCTCCTCAAACAATTCTTGTCTGGCATAAGGCACTTTGAATGCATTTACTTTTGTACATTATAAAGTTGCACTGTATACTGTAGTTTTATTGTTTAAATTATAATCTGCAAAATATGCAGTTCAAACAATAAATATGCTACATATTTTTGGATATTGTTTTATTACAGTTGTCTCATTTGTTTTCTTCTTTCCATTCTTACTATAGAATTTTTGCTTACTTTACTCTACATGCAAAAGAAAATCTGCTTTGGCAAAGCAAGAGAATTTACTTTAGCATACATTACAGCAAAGTATGCTGCAGTGTGGAGGCACAGTGACACAGTGGTTAGTGCTTCTTCCTCAGGCACCCTGTACCTTTGAGACGAATCACAGGTTCAACTGTTGGACTTGTTTATTTTGCATGTTTCCCTGTGTTTTTATGGATTCTGGGCATTTTGATTTTATTTTCATCCAAAGTTGAATGTGTGGTATTTGTTAAGTGTCATCTCTAAGTTTGCCTGATATATTATAGTGTGGCTATGTATGAAAGTACATCATCCTGAGATGGACTGGTGTCCTGTCCAATACTGGTTTCTGCCTTGTCGTTGCCAAGACAGACTCCAGGCAGTGCCAATTCTTTCATTCTGCCCGCTGCCTTTGACACCATTGACCATGAAATATTACTGATGCGGCTTGAACATCTTGTTGGGCTTAAAGGGGCTGCTCTTAACTGGTTCAGGTTATATTAACTGATAGACACTTTTCAGTGACTTTTAATTCCTCTTTATCTACTGCTCCTCTCAAATATGGTGATCCTCAGGGATCCATTTTGGGTCCTATTTTATTCTCTATATACCTTCACCCTATTGGAGTGATTTTTAGGAAATTTGACATTTCTTTTAACTGCTATGCTGATGATACTCAGGTTTATATTCCCGTCTGCAACTCTGCAACAAATCAACTCCACAACTGTCTTTTTGAACTAAGATCCTGGATGGCTAACAATTTTCTTGATCTAAATCAAAATAAGACGGAGGTGCTTATAGTGGGTCCTTCAGCTAAAGCCCAAATTGGTCTTGGACTTCTTGGCTCTTTCTCTGTCTTTTCCAAACCTCAAGTCCGTAATCTTGGCGTTACCTTTGTTAGTAACCTCTCTTTTGAGAATCAAGTAAATTCTGTAGTCAAGAGTTGCTTTTTCCAACTTCGTCTATTTGGTAAGATAAAGCCTTTTTTATCTTCAAGGGATCTTGAGAAAGCTACTCATGCTTTTATTTTTTCTCGCCTCGATTACTGTCGATTACTGGTGGCATGGATCGTGGACTATCTTACAGACAGACCTCAATATGTGCGTCTTGGGAACTGCAGGTCTGACATTGTGTTCAGCAATACAGGGGCGCCGCAGGGGACTGTACTTTCTCCGGTCCTGTTCAATCTATATACATCAGACTTCCAATATGATTCAGAGTCCTGTCACGTGCAAAAGTTCGCTGATGACACTGCTATTGTGGGCTGTATCAAGAGTGGGCAGGAGGAGGAGTACAGGAAGCTAATCAAAGACTTTGTTAAATGGTGCGACTCAAACCACTTACATCTTAACACCAGAAAAACCAAGAAGCTGGTGGTGGATTTTAGGAGGCCCAGGCCCCTCATGGACCCTGTGATCATCAGAGGTGACTGTGTGCAGAGGGTACAGACCTATAAATACCTGGGAGTGCAGCTGGATGACAAATTGGACGGGACTGCCAATACTGATGCTCTGTGTAAGAAAGGTCAGAGCAGACTATACTTTCTGAGAAGGTTGGCATCCTTCAACATCTGCAATAAGATGCTGCAGATGTTCTACCAGACGGTTGTGGCGAGTGCCCTCTTCTACGCGGTGGTATGCTGGGGAGGCAGCATAAAGATAAAAGATGCCTCACGCCTGGACAAACTTGTTAAGAAGGCAGGCTCTGTTGTAGGAGTAAAGTTGGACAGTTTAACATCTGTGGCAGTGCGACGGGCATTAAGCAAACTCCTGTCAATCATGAAGAATCCACTGCATCCACTGAACAGTGTCATCTCCAGGCAGAGGAGTAGCTTCAGTGACAGACTTTTGTCACTGTCTTGCTCCACTGACAGACTGAGGAGATCGTTCCTCCCCCACACTATGCGACTCTTCAATTCCACCCGGGGGAGTAAATGCTAACATTACTCAAAGTTATTGTCTGCTTTTTTTATTTTTTATTTTTTCATTTTTATTACTATTTAATTTAATATTGTTTTTTTTGTATCAGTATACTGCTGCTGGATTATGTCAATTTCCCCGTGGGATTAATAAAGTATCTATCTATCTATCTATCTATCTATCTATCTATCTATCTATCTATCTATCTAT
>JANRMT010062838.1:7308754-7319541 GCA_026402145.1 Polypterus bichir lapradei | reverse complement strand
TATCTATCTATCTATCTATCTATCTATCTATCTATCTATCTATCTATACTGCAACTCGTATTCTGGGATTAGCAAATCTCTGATACGCAGGTTACAGCTGGTCCAAAATGCTGCCGCTCGCTTTCTGGTGGGGGCAAGAAAGTATGATTCTGTTTCTCCTATTTTAGCTTCTTTACACTGGCTGCCTGTCAGTTTTTAAATCTTTACATAGGCTTGCCCCTGCCTATTTATCTGAATTGTGTGTTTTACACCAGCCATCCAGAGTGCTTAGATCTTCTGGTCAGTTGTCTCTGGTTGTCCCTCGTACCAAGTGTAAAACCAAGGGGGACAGGGCCTTTGCAGCTGCTGCACCTCGCCTGTGGAACTCTTTTCCTCATCATATTAAAGTAGAGTCATCTACAATTGAACTGTTCAAAATAAGATTAAAAACTCATTTCTATTCACTTGCATTCTGTGACCTTCAGTAATACTGATGGTTTCCTCTTTGTTATTATATAACATTAGTTCTATTTATTATGTATCTTATTTTATGTTCATATATTTTATTTCTATTTATGTTTTTATGTTAATTGTTTTGTTTTCTTTTTCTTTTATTCTATTATTGTACAGCAATTTGGCCACAGCATTACTATGTTGTTTTAAATGTGCTATACAAATAAATTGACATTGACATTTCATTGAAAACAGTAGGCATAGTTAGCATGGAACTTGGCGGCTGGCAGTCCTGCCTTAAAGACCCAGCAGCCTTGGTTCCAAAGCTGGTCTGAACATGTAACTGTGGTGATTTGCCTAACCTCCCTGTATCCGCTTGTGTTTTCTCTGTAGATTCCTGGTTCCTTCCACATTCAGGAAATGTGAATGTATGTTTTCAATGGTGTCTCTGAATCACTCCAGTTGGAGTGAGTGTTAGTGTTAATATAGACCGTGATGGCTGTAGTCTCATCCAGGGATGGTACTGCTTTATGCTCATTACAACGGTGTAGTGACTCTAACGTGCTCCAACAATATGATGGCGGGGGAAAAGGGTTAAGAAATGGAAAGTTGATCTCCATCCATCTATCCATTATCCAACCCACTATATCCTAACTACAGGGTTATGGGGGTCTGCTGGCGGCAATCCCAGCCAACACAGGGCGCAAGGCAGGAAACAAACCCTGGGCAGGGAGCCAGTCCACCACAGGGCACACACACACACACATCAAGCACACACTAGGGACAATTTAGAATCACCAGTGTACCTAACCTGTATGTCTTTGGACTGTGGGAGGAAAGTTGATCTCCTAATATGCAATTATAGCTCCAATATAACACTTGAAATGTGAATTTTGAATGCAAAAATGAAAACGATGTTACAGAGCAGCCACACGTGAGTTTAGAGTTATCTGTTTGCTCTATTTTAAAATGTATAGTTTATAAAAATTTGACATTTAAATGTAGACACAATAAAAAATATTTTTAACAATTTTAGTATGTTATGTTTTCAGTGATCCCTAATGTTCATTAGTATGGGGAAACAGTATGCTGGGGACCCTCCGCTTCTAAGAGGGACAAACAGTGGCAGATGTTTTACAGTCCCGTCAGTTTCTTAATTTATAAGAAATGTATTATTGCTAATAAACCATGCATTTTTAGATTCTTTTTTTCACCCAGTTCCTCTTAAGATCCTGAGTTTTAATTTTCTAAAACACTAAATAATTTTCACAGTTTTTAATTGAATAACGTTGCACTGGTAACGTGCTGACCGTGCATTCTCTTGCCAGCCTAAAATGGTGGTGTTATGTTTAGTTAGCAAGCTCTCAGATTATCCGGTAATGCAACTTCTGAAATAACCAAACATCACCTGTATGGCAAGCCAAATTAACATTTAGAGATATCTCAAAATGAATTTTAAGATATCTGGAAATGCATTTTAGATATCTTAAGTTGAATTGCAGATATCTAAAAATGCATCTATTTTAAGATATCTAAAAACCATTTTATGATATCTCAAATAGATTTCAAGATATCTTGAAATGATATGCTGTACATTTTGAGATATCTGAAATGCATTTCAAGATATCTTAAATGCAATTCGAGATATCTTGAAATATGTTAATGTGCATTTTGAGATATCTCAAATACATTTCAAGATATCTTAAAATACATCTGCAGGCATTTTCAGATATCTGAAATACATTTTCAGATATCTTAAAATAACTTCATGCGTATTTAAAGATATCTCAAATACATTTTCAGATATCTTAAAATAACTTCCTGCGCATTTAAAGATATCTCAAATACATTTTCAGATATCTTAAAATAACTTCCTGCGCATTTCGAGATATCTTAAATAACCTTAGAGATATCTCAAAATCACTTCCTGTAAAATTTCTTATACTTTCAATGGAACTTCCTGCCTATTTTAAGATATCTTGAAATGTATTTGAGATATCTTGAAATGTGCAGGAAGTTATTTTAAGATATCTTGAAATGTATTTGAGATATCTTGAAATGTGCAGGAAGTTATTTTAAGATATCTTGAAATGCTATTGAGATATCTTGAAATGTGCAGGAAGTTATTTTAAGATATCTTGAAATGTATTTGAGATATCTTGAAATGCACAGAAAGTCATTTTAAGATATCTGAAAATGCATTTCAGATATCTCAAAATGAATTTGGGATATCTTAAAATGAGAAGGAAGTTATTTTGAGATATCTCGAAATATAATTTAGATATCTTAAAAAGCATTTAAGATATCTTGAAATTCATTTTTTTTCAGATATCTGAAATACATTTTTAGATATCTAAAATGAATTTCGTGATATCTTAAAATGGGTCTCTGCTCCATTTCAGATATCTAACAATGTATTTCAAGATATCTCAAATTGTATTTCAAGATATCTAAAATGCATTTTAAGATATCTTTAAAAGGACACTCAATTATTTCAAGATATCTCAATAGCATTTTCAGATATCTACAATACAATTTAAGATATCTCAAATACATTTCCAGATATCTCAAAACAGCTACCTGTCCATTTTCAGATATCTCAAATACATTTTCAGATATCTCAACATCACTTACTGCTCATTTCAAGATATCTCAAATACATTTTAAGATATCTTATAATAAACAAGAAGTCCCATTGAAATAATAGGCAATTTTACAGGAAATGATTTTGAGATATCTTGAAATGCATTTAAGATATCTTAAAATGCATGAAAGGTCAATTTAAGATATCTGAAAATTCATTTGAGATATCTTGAAATGCAGAAACAATTATTTTGAGATATCTGAAACTGTATTTGAGATATCTTGAAATGCATTTGAGATATCTCAAAATGTATTGCAGATCTCTTAAAATGTAAAGGAAATTATTTTAAGATATCTCAAAGCGAGTTTCAGATATCATAAAAAGTAAATTACATTTTAAGATATCCAAAATTCATTTTGAGATATCTCTAAATGTTAATTTGGCTTGCCATATCACCTGTTAACCTGATCCCATGTGTGTGTAGTTTTAATTTGTTTCAATAAAACATTTGCGTGGAAAGTGGGTGCGAAAATACAACTGAACTGCTTCAGTCTACAAGACATTTGAATTTGTCGTATAAGCTACATAGATAAGAATTGGCAGAGAAACAGAAATACACCTGTATATCCGTAACGCGTCCATTTCATTAACATTAAACTGAGGTTCCAATCTTGGCTTTAGGTATAAGTAAAGGAACAGACAAATAACAGAAACTGGTACATTTTAATTTTCTTTTGGATCGTGGTAGACTGGGTTCACGAATTATAATAATCCATTGCTGCCATCTTCTGGACGACACATCTTTTCTGGTACTGAAACATTTTGGAGGACGGAGCCTGTCATTCGAAGAGGAAGGGGCGTGGCAAACTGATAAGCATTCGGAATGCCCTATTGTCTGCTTTAGTGTAAGGCTGTGGGTGGGAATAAGTTGTCTTTAATTGTCATTGGCCACAGCCGTAGACGTCATATTTGTGCGCAGAAAAAAATGCATGTGTTTCTTTTGCTTCGATGAGTTCTTTTCGTATGGGTAGTATCGGAAGGCTTTCATAAATAATTTAGTGTTTATCGTTGCACATTTTTGAATTTCCGATTTATCAGTGTACTTGTTTTATTACTTTTAAGTATGCTGTCTGCGTGCCCATTCTGTTTAACAGTATTACCGTGCGATGAAGGATGTATATTTTTCTAGTTCTACTATGACGGTGCCAGTAAACTGAAAACGCTTTATTCTGTTGAAAACTTCTTCAAGCGGATCGTCCGAAGCTGGGATTTAGTGTTTGAGTGACAGATGGCGCTGTTCGTTATTAACAGGTAACAAGAAGTCGCTATTCTCAAAAGTAGACTAATTAAGTGGCAACGAGTTTATCGATTTTTCGTTAAGATTATCTAAAGTGGCCTGTTTGTAGAAATATACTTTGTGTTATGCTCACTCTTTTTTTTTTGAGTGTGTGTATTTTTTAGGTTCTAGTTATTTCACGTAGAATTTTTGCATTATCTGCCTATTTAGTAATAGAAGTTGTTTTTGCCTTTCAAAAAGGTTTTAAAAATCGTTGTGTTGCGGCTTCTCAAGTAGACCCTATTGCTCTGCACTTAAATTCTTATACCTTGAGTACCTTTAAGGTAGGTCAGGGTTGTGGGGTTGATTCAGTGTAAATAAAGCAAAGGAATGAGGAGAGTATACAGTATATATGGAAAGTGGGACAGGTAACAACCTATTTGTTGTCCCCCAGGCCACAACAGCGCGCTTAGGGTTAGATTCACAGGAATATTGGAAAGGACAATACAGTAAATCACACTCTGATCTGAGAAGGCTGGTGCAGAAACCCAGTGGTGCTAGGAGGAGCCTCTCTGAGTTATCTACAGATCTTTGAGCCCCTGCAAGACAAGCCATACACATGTGTCTTACCCAGATGGGTTTCTTGGTCATCCCTTCCTTAAGGAGGGAGCCACTGCAAAGTTGCTGGATAGGCCAAAGAGGCTAGAGGTTGTATTTGAAGGGTAAATAGGAATTTCAGAAGGCGTTGGTTTTTATTTTATTTTATTTATAAATCAATATGCATTTCAGGGATATTTGCTTTGATTGTTCACCTATGTAATTAATAAAACCCTCTTCTTTTGTTACTTTTTTGTGCATGAGGGTTCAGGGATGAATGAGTCCCTATTTTATATATTTGTGAGAGTGTGTGTATATGTATGTATGTATATAAATATACACACACATACTAAGAATAACAACCGAATAAAGTGGTTTTAAAATCTAAGTAGTTAATGTAGACCTCAGCGATTAAAATTCGCAGTGCACCATGCAATTTATTTTTTAGTTAATTACTATTTGGTATGGGGTATGTAAAAGCAGTGTGAATATTTGTGGGGCGCCACCTATTGGAATAACAAATGCAATGCATTTTACTACTACAGATGTTTTCAACACGTCTTGGAACGACAGCGACATAGTAACTGAACGGTCACACAGACATTAAAACCTTTTATTAATTATTACTTATCAGTTATCACAGAAGACGAAAATATCCTTGAGCTGTTTTGAACTTTACACCACGTATAGAAATCCGTCCATTTTATACAGGGTGGTCCAGGTCTAATTATGCAGATCCAGATCGTCTGGATGACTTTGATTTATGCAGGGACGATTCCAGTTCAGCCCAAAGACGATTCTTCATGTCGTCAGTCCGCACACTTCTCGATGGTCCGGGATTTTTCGGGTAATTTCCTATGTAATAAACCTAAGTTATATCGTAATGAAAATTTCATAATTAGATCTGGACCACCCTATAGAGTCGCTTTTCCTGTGCAAGAGTAAAACAGTCTCTCCATGGGACAGCCGTTCATCACATCGGGCACTCTTGACAATCCCACATGTACTCTTAAACGATTGATTAGGAGATCCATTGTTAGGTAATCCTCAGACATATAAAGATAGAATCTGATGAGCTTCAAACCTACATACTGATTTTGCTAATGAAGTCTTTTTTTTTTTTTTAATTGTTCTTTTGTATAAAGATATTTAGGCGATGACGAAAATCTCCAGGAAGATGCTGGAGAGGATCATGCAAATGCTTTGCTGGAGAGGCTACAAGAGAAAGCAAAAGCCAGAGAGAAGCAAATGAATAATGCCGGCACAAAAGCAGCACTTTGTGATGATGAGGAGGAGGCTGGCATCAAGAAGAGGAAAAAAAAGCCGAAGCCCAAATTTGGGGAAGAGGAAAGCAACGAAGTCAAGGATTTGAAAGATGTGACCATAAAAAAAAGAAAACAAATGTCCCAAGTGAATATTGTTGAGCTAGACTCCAAGAGAGAAGAAGAGGAGGAGGATGAACATAAAGAAATTAAGAAGAAAGGAAAACGGAAAGAAAAAACAACTAGCAGATTTGAATTCCAGAAACCAGCAGGTGTGTTTACTTTTTCAAGTTCAGAAAAAAATGTAATTAAGTTTAAATTCTAAAAAGTGATTTAAACAGTATGTTGTAGTGATTGACGTTGCATCTTAAATCTCAATACTGTCATGTTGATCTCAGCCTTATTGTGTAGTTCTGAGCAAATCATTTAGCCTCCAAACCGTAAAATTATAAAAGCTGAAATAATAAAATAAACTCACAGCTGTAAAATGGGAAAAGTTTGCAAAATATTGGTGTGGCATTTTATTTTTTGGCCTGTTTGTGTAAAAAAAAACTGAATATCTTTATACCATATTTCTTTTTACATTAAACTCATAATTCTGTAGTAACATGTTTGAAATAAAAATAAACATGTCGCATTCACTATTGATTTTTAGAAATTTCCAGCAGTGAACTTGATGATGGTGTAGAAACAATAGCAGAAGAAAAACGTCTCTCAAAGAAAAAGAGACAAAGTCCGCTGAGGCCCTCGACTCAGCACAGTAGTGATAGCTGTGTTACTGATTCAGAGATGGAAATGGACGTTGAGATGGACATCGGGGAGCCGGAGCAAAAGAGTTTGAATGAAGAGAATGTGCAAACTGAGGTTCCAGATTCTGTCACTGTTCTGGGGGACTTCAAGAAGAATACGATTCAGCAGAAGGTAGGCATCAACAACATTAACATTTTCAAACCCACCGGGATTCATTATTTTAGGTCCTGGCAGTGTGGGAGAGAACTCAACCCTGTCCTACTCCTACACACACTCACTAACACTCAAACTCTCATAAAGGCAATTTAATATTAACGTTTATCTAACACAAATGTCTTTGGAATGAGGCTGATAAGTGCAGCCCTTTAGGACTGAATCTGCCCACCCATGGTCTATTACTTGAGTAACAGGAAGAATTATTGATTTCCTTAGCCTTCGTAAAATAACAAAATGGGTTGAATGTTAATATTATTTAGGCAAAAGTGTCTTATAGCGTTAAGTAGGATAATTATCTCTTTGTTACTACTTTTAAAAAGCTATTTTGACTTTGATTATTAAAAGGTTCAACGAGTGCTACCTCATTGGCTAGCTCAGCCCAGCCTGGTTGAAAAGGACATCAAAAGCAACCTTATTCCCATTGAAGAGGTTCCTGGAATATGTCCAAAGCTGCTGAGGAAGCTGCAGCATCATGGCGTCAAGCACTTTTTTCCAGGTGACAATCTCCCTTTTTTTAAATAGCTCCTCTCTACAGTGTATACATTCCAGAGGCCGGATCACTTGAAATATCACTGAATAAAATGATATGTCCTCCTAAAAGTTAAATAATTGTTGGGTGGAATTTGCAGGAGCAAGTCCTCCAATCTGTAGAACCCAGCTTACACTACTCCTCTTTTATTCTTGTAATATGTATACAGATATTTTATATTATATATGTGGATGTGTGAGATGAAGTGTATGTCACATTCATTTTTATTTTATTTCTTTATTTTGCTTGCAGTTCAGAAGGAGGTGATTCCAGCTATTTTGGATGGGGCAAGTAATGGTCTATTGATTGGAAAAGGTGGCTACAGACCTAATGATATCTGTGTATCGGCTCCAACTGGAAGTGGCAAGACTCTGGCATTTGTTATCCCTGTTGTTCAGGTAGATTCTCACCCGTGTTAATATTAAGTAAAGTGCCTTAGAAAACTACACTTTTGATAGATAGATAGATAGATACTTTTATTAATTCCAAGGGGAAATTCCCATACTCCAGCAGCAGCATACTGATAAAGAACAATATTAAATTAAAGAGTGATAACAATGCAGGTATAACAGTCAATAACTTTGTATAATGTTAACGTTTAACCCCCGGGTGGAACTGAAGAGTCGCATAGTGTGGGGTCTCCTCAGTCTGTCAGTGGAGCAGGACGGTGACAGCAGTCTGTCGCTGAAGCTGCTCCTCTGTCTGGAGATGATCCTGTTCAGTGGATGTAGTGGATTCTCCATGATTGACAGGAGCCTGCTCAGCGCCCGTCGCTCTGCCACGGATGTCAAACTGTCCAGCTCCGTGCCTACAATAGAGCCTGCCTTCCTCACCAGTTTCTC
The DNA here is from genome assembly GCA_026402145.1 of Polypterus bichir lapradei. Taxonomy (NCBI): domain Eukaryota; kingdom Metazoa; phylum Chordata; class Cladistia; order Polypteriformes; family Polypteridae; genus Polypterus; species Polypterus bichir. Next base: position 7,311,053 of record JANRMT010062838.1, on the reverse strand, counting down.
CAGGCGTGAGGCGTCCTTCTTCTTTATGCTGCCTCCCCAGCACACCACCGTGTAGAAGAGGGCGCTCACCACAACCGTCTGATCGAACATCTGTAGTATCTTATTGCAGATGTTGAAGGACACCAGCCTTCTAAGGAAGTATAGTCGGCTCTGTCCTTTCTTACACAGAGCATCAGTATTGGCAGTCCAGTTTATCATCCAGCTGCATTCCCAGATATTTATAGGTCTGTACCCTCTGCACACAGTCACTTCTGATGATCATGGGGTCCATGAGGGGTCTGGGCCTCCTAAAATCCACCACCAGCTCCTTGGTTTTCCTGGTGTTCAGTTGTAAGTGGTTTGAGTCGCACCATTTAATAAAACCCTTAATTAGCTTCCTATACTCCTCCTGCCCACTCCTGATGCAGCCCATGATAGCAGTGTCGTCTGCAAAGTTTTGCACGTGGCAGGACTCTGAGTTGTATTGGAAGTCTGATGTCTGTTGGCTGAACAGGACCGGAGAAAGTCCAGTCCCCTGCGGCTCTCCTGTGCTGCTGACCACAATGTCTTTTGGTAACATTCTTCTTCTTGTATACTTGACAGTGTGAAGTTTATTCAGTCTAAGAGTCATCAATGATTGCTAACACAAAATGATTTTTTGATGAATTAAGTATTAGGGTGTTGTACTGTGTTAGCCATTATGGATGTGGTGAGAAGTTAAGCAAAATGACGCATTTTATTGGCTAACTAACAAGATTACAATATGCAAGCTGTCGAGGCAACTCGGGCCCCTTCTTCAGGCAAGATATGATGAATTAAGTAAATAGTGTTAAATCTGCATTCCAGCATTTCATTTAAATATTACTAAGAGAAAACATAAGGATACTGAGTGAGATGATAGGTACAAACTATTTTTTGTTGTTTTGTTTTTTGTTTGCAGGTGCTGATGCAGCGGGTTGTTTGTAATATACGTTGTTTAGCTGTTTTACCCACCAAAGAGTTGGCACAGCAGGTAAACTTCAGACTTCATTTCAAAAAGTAAACTGAAAAGTATAAATCTGTATCTGCAGTGTCCTAATCTTTGACAGAGAAAAGTATGAGAGTGTTTCAGAGTGCAACCAACACAAAAACTCTTAAAGGTGGTTAGTTAAAGAGAATCATGCCATAGAGAGCATGTTCGAAAACTTACACTGGTCACTGCTTCAAGTTGTAAACGGCCATGTTGATCTGTTTCTGTTCTGAAGGTAGAAGAGTTTATTACTCACTGATTTCATGCCCAGGCTCTGTCATGGTTCACATTGTACATTAGTTGTTATGAAACCAAGTAACACCACAATACCAAGCAGGTACAAGAAAATGAAAAGCTTAAATATGAATTCCTAAAGACTTCAGATAATTTTTTTTATCATCTTATATAATACGCTACCGTGGCTGTCTGTCTGTTCAGGATTTTAAATCACCTGCAGCTCGCAAACCGTTTGAACTATTGACTTGAAATTTGGTACACATATACTACGTGACGACTACTATCCGCTTTCGGGGTGATGATTTTTATTACTCCTTTTATTTTTATTTAATTTTATTGTAGTATCCACTCTTGGCAGCGCCTAGCAGGGCAGCCGTGCGGCGTGTTGGCGCCATTATCATTCCCTACCACCTTTGCTAATCATTCTTGAGGCAGATTGAAGACTTAAGTGCCATCTTAGGAAGTGGCAAGCGCATCAACTTCTTAGCAAATGAATGCTAAATGTGCAGAGAAAGAGGATGAAAAACTGGGAATGCTTAAGTCAAGTGTATTCACTGTATGTTATTGTGTAGTACGCCGTTACTGGTATTATATAATTGTCAAAATTTAAAGTTAAAGAAATTGTAAAAAATTCAGAGCATGCAGATTTAAGCTATACTCGAGAGATTAGGTTGTGAAAACTTTAGTTGTTTTATATACTCAGCAAAAAAAGAAACGTCCCTTTTTCAGGACTGTGTATTTCAACAATAATGTTTTAAAAATCCAAATAACTTTACAGATCTTCATTGTAAATTGTTTAAACAATGTTTTCCATGCATGTTCAATTAACCATAATCAATTAATTAACATGCACCTGTGGAATGGTCGTTAAGACCTTAACAGCTTACAGAAAGTAGGCATTTAAGGTCACAGTTCTAAAAACGCAGGACACTAAAGAGACTTGTCTACCGACTGTGAAAAACACCCAAAGAAAGATGCCCAGGGTCCCTGCTCATCTGCGTGAACGTGCATTAGGCATGCTGCAGGGAGGCATGAGGACTGCTGATGTGGCTAGGGCAATAAATTGCCATGTCC
>JANRMT010062838.1:7259195-7278754 GCA_026402145.1 Polypterus bichir lapradei | reverse complement strand
TACAAGTGCACACTTCATGCCACAGGCAACTTCATTCCTTGAAGGTGTTAAGAGGTAACAGCTGTATAACAGCATATTCATACTTGTATTGTACATGTTGGAAATTGTGTGTTTGTAGTGAAAGAACCTTAACCTCTACTAGCATTCTTCAGGAGCCAAAGTCACTAAATGGAGTGTTTTCCGCTAGTGACATGGCCATGATCTTCCAAGGTGCTTACTTACACATGAAGATTAGACGTCGCAGATGCAGGCCAGTACAGATCACTGCATTGTGATCTCATGCTGAGGTCTTGTCCAGATCGTGTTTTGTTTGGACCCTAGCATGATCACAAAGTGAATAAATGATGTAGATAGGATTTAGATAGGAATATAAGTAACAAGCTGGTTAAATTTGCAGATGATACCAAAATAGGTGGATTAGCAGATAATTTGGAAGAAGGACTTGGATAGCAGACAGGCTTGGGCAGATTTGTGGCAGATGAAATTTAATGTCAGTAAATGTAAAGAATTACACATAGGAAGTAAAAAAATGTGAGGTTTGAATACACAATGGGCAGTCGGAAAATCAAGAGTACACCTTATGAGAAGGATTTAGGAGTCATAGTGGACTCTAAGCTATCGACTGGCAGACAGTGTTCAGAAGCCATTAAGAACACTAACAGAATATCAGCTTATATAGCGCCTTGATGTGTGGAGTACAATTCACAGGAGGTTCTGCTCAGGCTTTATAACACACTGGTGAGGCCTCATCTAGAGTACTGTGTGCAGTTTTGGTCTCCAGGCTACAAAAATGACATAGCAGCACAAGAAAAGGTCCATAGAATAGCGACTAGGCTGATTCCAGGGCTACAGGGGTTGAATTATGAGGAAAGATTAAAAGAGCTGAGCCTTTACAGTTTAAGCAAAAGAAGATTAAGAGGTGACATGATTGAAGTGTTTAAAATTATGAAGGGAATTAGTACAGTGGATCGAGACAGTGACTTTAAAATGAGTTCATCAAGAACACGGGGACACAGTTAGACACTTGTTATGGGTAAATTTTGCACAAACATTAGGAAGTTTTTCTTTACACAAAGAACGATAGACACTTGGAATAAACGATCAATTGTGGTAGACAGTAAGACGTTAGGGACATTGAAAACTCGACTTGATGTTTTCTTGGAAGAAATAAGTGGATAGGACTGGCGAGCTTTGTTGGGCTGAATGGCCTGTTCTCGTCTAGACCCGAGGACAGAGCCCACCTGAAGTAACAGCAGTGGGTTGGGATGTGAAAGTTTTAAGCTGACCAAACTGAGTGCGGCCTGAGAGGTAGGATCTGAACCAGTCAAGTGGAGTGTGGGTAATGCCAATCGAAGATAACCTACTGAGAAGAGTAGTGTGACAAATAGTGTCAAAGGCTGCACTCAGATCAAGGAGGATGAGAATAGGAATTAAACCAGAATCTGCTGCCATAAGGAGGCCATTAGTCATTTTTATAAGTGCTGTTTCTGTACTGTGGAGGGGACAAAAACCAGACTAGAACTGTTCATGCTGATTAATTTGAGATAAATGAGAATAAAGTTGAATAGCCAGTATTTTTTCAAGAATTTTGGAAATGAAGGGTAAATTAGAAACAGGACAAAAATTACTGAAATTAGTCGGATCGGCACCAGGTGTTTTCAGTATTGGGGTTATTGCAGCAGTTTTAAAAGATGAAGGAACAGTACCAGTAATGAGAGAAGAGTGGATAATAGCAGAGATAAGAGGGACCAGAGGGGGGAGGCAGGCTTTGACCAGAACTTTAAGGAGGGGGTCAGTTGACAGGTGGATGGCTTAGACTTGCAGACGAGATCTGAGATTTCTGAGAAAGTAGGAAGCTGAAAAAGAGAAAATGGGTGAGTAGGTGGGTGAAGTTCAAATGAAATACTGGAAGAATCCATACCGAGAGACTTGTGTATCCTCTCGATTTTTTCATTAAAAAAGGACATTGGGAATTGCAGAAATCAGTTGAGTAATGGTGAGAAGGTAAAATAGTCCTAGGGTTGTGTGATATTGTTAAGTAGTGAAAACAATGACTTGGTGTTACCTTCATTGGAAGAAATAATGTGAGTATAATAGTTCGATCATAAAGTGGAACAAAAGAGTAAATTTGTACATAAATGTGCTTGCATGGTAAAACCACCTACATGTGTTGTATGCTTTTTTCCTCCCATGTGTTACCCTTCTTCATTGCTTGTTGGGCTGAAATAAACCCATTCCCTCTGCCTGAGCCCATGTCTGGTGCATAATGTGAGGCAAGGATGTGTAAGTACAATGTTAAATATGGGAGCAGTAGGCAGGCATACCCTTAAAAGAGGTTTTAGGAGAAACTTCATCATAAAGCAGCATTTCCTGCATTGGATCCTCACTTCTTTTTTTAATCTTGAGTATCTCCTTAATGATGGGTAAGCATGAATATTTTCTGCCACTGATAGGTGACAACAGGACGGATCAATTTTCCAGTCTAAATCCCAAGATGATGGTCCCAGTGATTGTCGATGATGGTTTTGTTCTCACCGAAAGGTAACTTTTTATTTAAGTTGAAGCTCAACATTTACTTGGACACATGATAACACATCAAGCGGTGTGGCTAAGGTGCTGGCAGTTTGGTCTGTGTCTCTGTGAATCAATTATGCAACCAGGGCTTTTATTGTACTCTACAGTGTTTATACTGTCCGTTTTCATCATATTTAGTTCAACTGTTTACTGCCATGTTGTACAGTAATGGAGGATTGCAGGAATCGTCGGGTAGAGGGATCCTTTCATCGGATTGGCTGGCTCAGCTGTGGAATGGCCAATTGGGGGAGGCATCTGGATGGCCGCTAAACAAATCCAAATCATATTATGGGGTATCATCTGTTAAATTCTGCTCCGTACTTGTAAAATTTTTATTTGTATAGAGGATTACATCTGTTCTGTTCTGTATATTGTATTGTATGGACCCCCCTTTTTTTTGACACCCACTGCACGCCCAACCTACCTGGAAAGGGGGTCTCTCTTTGAACTGCCTCACCCAAGGTTTCTCCCATTTTTTCCCTGCAAGGTTTTTTTTTTTTTTTTTGTTCGGTTTCTTTTTTTCTTTGCGGGGGGGGGGGGGGCGGTCGGGCATGATGACCCTAAAATTGTCCCTAGTGCGTGCTTGGTGTGTGTTATTATTAAGTGGGTCCAGTTAATGGACAGAACAGAATGTTCCAAATGAGTCCTGACACTCTGGGTATGCTAAGTAATCTGCATTTTTCTTTCAAAGTGTTGCCATCATGAAGTATTTAGCTGCCCGATACAAAGCAGCAGACCACTGGTATCCAGCAGACATCCAACGACGTGCTAAGGTGGATGAGTACCTTGCATGGCAGCATTTTCACACACGGCCGCATGCGATGAAGGTCTTCCACCTTGAGGTATGTGGGGTGCATATAACTTAATGTGGCTTAATACAGGCTGGGACAGCCTCAGAGTGACCATTACTGCCATTCACTCAATGCTCATTGATGTCAGTAGCGCTGTCAACAAACACGAATTGGGTTTTGACTAAACTTTTAGTCTTTTTCATTGAAATAGGCTTTTTCCACTTTACCAAATAAGACTCAACTGCACAGCCTCAGTGTTCTACTCATCATGCCGCGGCTAATCTTCTTATATAATCCGCTACCGTGGCTGTTCGTTTGTCTGTCCAGGATTTTAATTCACCTGTAGCTCGCAAACCATTTGACCATTTGACCTGAAATTTGGTAAACATATACTACGTGATGTCTACTGTCTGCATTCGCGGTGATGATTGACCTCCAAGGTTATTCCTCCTTTTATTTTATTTTATTTTATTGTAGAATCAACTCTTGGCAGTGCAGCGCATGCGTACGGGCGCCATTCTTATCCCTACCACCTTCACCGTCACTTCCCCTACCTCTTCATATCTTAAATCATTCTTCAGGAAAATTGAAGACTTAAGTGTCAGCTTAAGTGACAAATTAAGGAAAACTGACTTAATCAGTTTTAAATAACACAAAAAGATGCCGATGAAAGAAGAGAGCGGGCCACTAAGGTGGAGAATAGAAGAGCTGCTCAGGGAGCAGCAAGCGCATCAACTTCTGAGCAAATGAATGCTAAACAGAGACAGAGAAAGAGGATGAAAACTAGGAATGCTCAAGTAGCATGCAGTGCACCGTTACTGGTAAGTAATAACTTCTGAAACTTTCCACAATTTTAGGGCCTCCTGCCAAAGCTGACTGGGCAGCCAGTGAAAGAAGTCCTTTTGTCACGTGCGCTCAGAGAGCTGGAGGAGACATTGGACCTGTTAGAAAACATGTTTCTGAAGGATAAGAAGTTTCTGTGTGCAGATGACATCTCCATCGCAGACATTATGGCCATCTGTGAGCTCATGCAGGTAAGGAGAGAAGGTTTGAGGTCCCGGTTTTTGTTTTAAAGTCTTGCTTTTTTGGTATTGCTTTATTAAAGATACAAGCACCAAACATGCCCTGTCGTGCTGTGCCACCTACAAAATGAAGCAATAAAAAGTGGCGTGCTGGACAAATTATGTTAAGTGTGTGAATGAACTGTCAGAATCAGGTGGCTCATTTAAGGTCTGTTACAGGGCAGGGTATAGCAGGACACCATTTGATACCAGAGAGCACAAGAAGACTATGCAGGAGGGAATCTTAACCCCTCAATGTGGCAGTGCCTTCGCCAGGGTGGTATGACAAGTTGTCACTGCTCAGGAATTTATTTTGGGGCAGTCCACCCCTATCATCAGCGCGTCCTCTTTGGATGTGAAGCAGAAAGCCTTTAGATTAGAGAACAGCATTTCTGCACATTTGTGTTAAAGAAGAATTCTGTTGGCTAAATGGCCAGTTGGGTTTCTAAATGCCAAAATGCCTGACTCTCTCCATCCGGTATATTTGCTCAAGGTGCCATGCCCTCTTTCAGCCACTGGGCCTTTAGATTAAAGGGCAGGTTTCTCTGCCACTGTGCCAAGGGAGTTCTCCTTTAGTGCCGTTGGGTATGCTGTCTTTTGACTTAGAGCCCCGGCTTTGTGGCCATCCTCCCCTCGTGTGGATGTAAACTTCAGAGGGTCAGGGTCTTGAGATGGTGACAGCCGTCGATGTAAGGGAAATTCTGAGGGGACACAAGCAAGAAAAAACGGTCTTGGGAGTCTGGCAGAGGAGGCCTGCACAGCTCCTCCAGGCCACTAGGTGGAAGTAGTGCAGTCATTGCAAGTGTGTAAAGGAAAAATCAGATTCTGATAATACAGGGTGGTCCAGACCTAATTATGCAGATCCAAATTGTCTGGATGACTTTGATTTATGCGGGGACGATTCCAGTTCGGTGCGAAGACGATTCTTCATGTCGTCAGTTTGCACACTTCTTGATGGTCCAGGATTTTTCAGGTGATTTTCTATGTAATAAACTTAATAAGTTATAGCGTAATGAAAATTGCATAATTAGATCTGGACCACTCTATAGAGGGCTAATTTGTTAAATGCAGAAAATAAATACAATGTAAACAGTCAATAACACAGCATATGAATGCATATTGAGTCTCAACAGGTAACTTTGAGATCTCAGGTGGACCACAACTAACTTCACAGGTTGTAACCAACTCTTAAATGTGATAAATGGTTTCTGTCCGGCCCTCTCTTTGAATCAGTTTGTATTATGTCTGTTAATGCGGTAGCCCCTAGGAGCTGGTCGAGATGTCCTAGTGAAGCGCCCTCGATTAAATGAGTGGAAAAGAAGAGTTGTGGACCATTTGGGAAGGCAGCTGTTTGAAGACACTCACAGAGTAATCTTCTCCTTCAAGCACCTGCAGCCCCCCATTCAACGTCCGAGTCACCTGATAGCATTTTGTGAAAAACTCTGTGGAGTCTCAAGCTAAGTGGTCTTACTTTGGGCACTGGATTTCTGTTTAGTGTGTATTGGAGCTGCCCTTGAACATGTTATGTAGTCCTCCAAGCTTACATTTTAATGTACTGCAAGATGATGCATAAATATGTACGCCAAATTGAAGTGTATGTAGCAAATCGAGACCTTAAATCTAGCATTTCATATAAGAAAATGCGACTGCTAATCAAGGCATGTGTGTGTAAAATTTCAAAGCACTTTGCTTTAGTGTGTAATAATAATAATACATTTTATTTATATAGCGCCTTTCTCACTTGTAGCACCTTTGTGAGCACTGTCCTGATATTCAATAACGTCTTTAATGAACAGCAAGAATTGGCTTCTCATTAAGAAACTGGTTGGAGTGAAACTGGCTGGAGTTTGACATTCCAGTTTAGCTGGTCGTCTGTAAGCTCATTTCACATCTCATTTCTGTTTGGCTGCCATTTAATGAAGAAACGAATCAATTCATAGGACTGAATCCTTAAAAACAGGGCTATTAAAATGAAGAAAAAAGGAGTTAATTAGCAGTGAAAACTGATTAGGAAAAGGGTGAGAATGAAAACCTGCAGCCACTGGGGCCCTCCAGGACCGGAGTTGGCGACCCCGATCTAGTGTTTCCCCAACATAATGAGACAACCTTCACAGTGAAAGCCTTAGGACTGTCGTTCTTGGCTACCAATGGACCACCAGGGCCTGGGTACCGCAGGACATTGTCCCACTAGTTTATGACTGCCTGCTGCCAACAGTAGGATGGCACTAGCTAGACACCTGAGAATTCATGGGTCTTCAGATCTGCCTTCCTATGGTGACTAGTACCTCAGTGTGCCTTATAGATACTTTGTAGTGCAAATATTGTCTTATTTGCAGTGTGCCAGCTCTGGTGGATGTAGCTGAAGGTCACAACTGAGGGGTAGTGATGTGGTTTGCATGGCACTTTGATTCAGTATTAGTAGTTGTAGTAATAGTAAGGAATTGTGACCAGTGAAGTGCTTACTTGCCTGACTGACCAACATATAATATGTTGACATGATAAACAAGAAAGGAAGAAAATACAGTGCTTCATTACGTTTCATAATAATTCAGGTTTTCCAGGACTGGATGATATTGGGAGTGAAATAAACTGGCAGCCTTTTGCCTTAAAACTGCACACATAAACCACAAGAGGCTACTTTAAGGACAAAAATCACCTTTCTGTTGTGATTATTGTTTTGGTTTTTAAATGAGCACAACATTTCAAGGGTTGGGCATGAGTGATATGGCCTATGAAAGAACAAGGTCAACCTTTAACATTAAGAAAAGCAGAGTCCACCAGTTTTCAAAAAGAAATGAAGACGGACCTTTTAATGTCTTGACTAAATCCCAGTAGCTTTGCTCTTCCATTATGTAATGCTCAGTTTCTGTATTTTTGTGTTGTTGCCTTCTACATTGAGCTGGACAACCAACTTAATCACTGCCTGTACTTGAGTTAACCTAAAGAGATGTGCTGCTTCTATGTAACTTAACCAAGATTGAATGTGTGTGGTGGCCTCCATCCTGTTACATCCTGGATGCTGTGAGCTTCGGCTCCAACTCTGCATGGCCCTTTAATAGACTACCAGTGGTCAGAAGAGGATGTGTGTGAGTGTAAAGTGGCTGTTTGATTTGCAGTGCTGTTTTTATATTTATTTATTTTTGCACTCTTTATATCAGTTGTCAATTCAAATTTTATTTTCCTTACCTAGAACATGTATGATTGTCCAGGTAGATATCTCCATGCATCTATTAAATACATGTATTTTACTTCCACTGGTCATAACCTTGCCACTTTTGCTTAATTTGCCTTTAATTCTAATATAATTTGCACTACATATGAAATGCAATAGTAAATAGTCTATGAGGGACAAGCAACCTGCTGTACTTTAAAAATTGACTTTAAAATACTGCTAATGGTGTACAAAGCCTTAAATCTGCTCCATCTTATATATCGGAATGTCTGGCATCTTATATCTCAAATCATAACCTTAGATCTTCAAATGGGTGTCTGCTTAGAATTCTAAGAGCTAAACTTAAAGGAAGTGGTGAGGCGGGCGGCCTTCTGCTGTTATGCACCTCAAATCTGGAATAGCCTGCCAATAGGAACTTGCCAGGCTAATACAGTGGAGCACTTTAAAACACTGCTGAAAACACATTACTTTAACATGGCCTTCTCATAGCTTCATTTTAATTTAATCCTGATGCTCTGCATATTCAATTAATTATCAGTATTATTCATGGTGCCTCCAAAATCCATTCTCACACCTACTCTCTCTTCTGTTCTTTTTCCATGATGTCCCTACATTTCTGGATTAAAAGCCAGAAGTCCACATGACCATCATTCTCAAGTCCTTCCATGTAAACCCTAAATACAATGAGGACTGATCATTGATGTTAGGTAAAATGCCTAGAGGGGGCCGGGTGGTCTCGTGGCCTATGAACCCCTGCAGATTTTATTTTTTTCTCCAGCCGTCAGTTTTTTTTTTTTTGTTTGTTCTGTCCTCCCTGGCCGTCGGACCATACTTTTATTCTATGTTAATTAGTGTTCTCTGATTTAAATCTTACTTGGTCTTTTTTTTCCCTCTTTCTTCATCATGTAAAGCACTTTGAGCTACATTATTTGTATGAAAATGTTGTTGTTCTTCCCTCCCAGCCCCGATTCACCTGGACAAGGCAGGGCAGCCCCTTTTATTGAGTATTTCTGGTGCCCGGGGTTTTCCCGTTGGAAGCGCTTCCAGGTCCTACAGAAGTCCCAAATATTAGGGAGTTTAACTTCCTGCAGCGTCCTCTTGCAGCACCCGCGGACCCCAGCCGGGCTGTGCTTGCAGACTACAATTCCCAGCATTCCCTGCGGGTGTCCAAACAGGCATCGACATCCAGGGCTGCTGCCATTGAGCTTCCTGGGGGAATAAAGAGCCCTTTGTGACAGTTCTTTCCTGACCTTCCCTTTTATGCCAGCCAGGGAAGAAGAAGAAGTAACAACAACGATGACGACGACGCTGCCGCCGCACATTTTCATACAAAAAAATGTAGCTCAAAGTGCTTTACAAAATGAAGAACAGAAAAATAGAAGACACAATAAAAAAGTCAACATTAATTAACATAGAATAAGTAAGGTCCGATGGCCAGGGTGGACAGAAAAAACAAAAAAAAAAAACTCCAGAGGCTGTAGAAAAAAAAAAAAAAAAAAAATCTGTAGGGATTCCAGACCAAGAGACCGCCCAGTCCCCTCTGGGCAATTATACCCGGTCGGGACGCCCGTCTGTCCACCTTGGGCCTCCTGTCTGGGTAAGAAACCTTCTTCTATCTCTCAGTCGGGATGCCTGTCTGTCCGCCTGGAGCTTCCATTCTGGGCAAGGAACCTTCCCCTCACTTGGTCATGACACCCATCCATCCCGTATGGCGCTTACAACATGCTGGGTTGTCTCGTGGCCTATGAACCCCTGCAGATTTTATTTTTTCTCCAGCCGTCTGGATTTTTTTTTTTTTTTTGCTTTTTCTGTCCTCCCTGGCCATTGGACCTTACTTTTATTCAATGTTAATTAGTGTTCCCATATTCTAATTCTTACTTATTTTGTCTTTAATTCTCTTTTCTTCATCATGTAAAGCACTTTGAGCTACATTATTTGTATGAAAATGTGCTATAGAAATAAATGTTGTTGTTGTACTAAATTGTTCGTTTACTCCTCAAAGTGAAGTCCATCATTCCTTTCCTAGAGGGAGGTTAATTTTTCACATGCACTTAACTGATGACTCAAATAATCCGTATCATCCTAAAGCCACTGAAGCAAGCATAGAAAAACAATCATGAAATTCGGCAGAAGCGTCTTGCCAGATTTCTATCCAGATTCTTTGGATGACAGATTTAATTTCCAATGCTAAACAGTGATTTATTATCACAAAGATCTTAATGGGGCCTTAAACAGCCAAATTTGCGGCTGGATGTGTCTCAGAGCATAGCGTCTCCACCTCACCTTGGGAGCATCACCAAGTCTTTGGCCTTGTGACTAAAGCAGCAGACCAGAAACAGAGTGATTTTTATCATAAAATATGCTGTTAACGAACTGTGTCACCAAAGTGAGTGCAACCTCTGATAAATAATTACCTTTTAAGAAAGCCAGCAGCCACATGAGCCCAGAGGAGCAGGGCCAGAAACTTCTAGACTGAACTCGGTGGGATATGTAGAGTGGCAATACTATGTGCCATCCATTTCTTATTAAACTGGTGTAATTCATTTCAGGGCCTTGGGAAGCTGAGGTCTGAAGTCTCTGGGAAGCAATGGCCACTGGTAGGACCCAGCCCTGCAAATGTATACTCTTTAGGACCTGGGAGGAGAAGTATCATAGAAATTGGGAAATTGTGCAAATTCCTCACCAACAATCAATGACAATTGTTCTTCGTTTCCAAAGCATCTGACTGTGCAGGCTTCGATTCAGTTGCATTAGCAACAACACCATGTATGTGTTTCATTTGTTTTTAAACTCATTATTAAATGACAATCTTATGAAAAGCTGCAGCGTAGGAGGAGCTGCAGGCCATGAGAAAGACGTCTTTATTTAAACAAAGATCTGAGATTCTTTTCCAAGGACAACCACAACAAGACGAGTGACTGAATCTAGAAGACAAACAAGAGCCCTTTACAGAAATATTTGGGTTCGTGCTTGAATGGCCACGGGACATGTAAGGATTACAAAGCCGCTGGGGCTGAGATATACGATAACGTAGTCTGAGCAGGGTCACAGGGGAGCCAAACCCAGCAACACAGGATGCAAGAAAGGGACAATTCTTGGACACCTGTGGTCATAATGGGTTTAAGAAAATATTGATGGTACCCTGCAGTTACAAGCTGAAGAATTTATCTTACAGCCGAGATAATAAAATTGGAGAAACTAACAAAACATTATAGTAGAAAGTGTAATCTTTATGCATTTTAATGGAAAGTATCCTGTACAATACTTCATTAAATTTAATGTGTGGCTGCTTAATATGTGGGTCATTAAATTCTTGCGAGATAGTGAGAGGCGCAAATTCATGTTGGCGCAGCTCTGACTTGACGCTTAAAAAAGTGGAAGTGTCTCTTTACGTACGAAACAGATATGCCTGTTATTGGAAAGAAAGCGCAGCAAAGCGACTAGTGAAGTGTGGATCTACTCCAGATAAGGCTTTAAAAAGCTTGATGAAGTGTTCACTGTGTAATAACGTCATAAAGTGGAAATCTTAAAAAGGTAGGTACAGCCTACAGACAAATTAGGATAGCTGTGTGGCATCATTTGCATGAAGTTCTTTACCATACGCCAGAAACCAGCCGTTTGACTATTGATAAAACAAGAGCTGATAAATGGCGTGCCAGGGACATAAGGCAAGGTGCAGTGTGTGTTTTTTAAATTAAAGTACACCAGTTAAATGAGAGACGTTTAGATTTCAAATGAAAGTCTGCTGTTTAATCATTTACTATTTCCTTTTTAGGTGCGTTGGCATGCATATAATGTATATTGCATAAAGCACCTATTGCGGTAGCCCAAGTCTGCCAGCATGCAACAACTCGACCCCCAGTGAACTAATCTTGTTGAAAAGTGGCACACTTATTCTTCAAGAAAATCTGTCAAGACAATTCAATTTCTGTCTTAGATACCTTGAACAGATTGCGCTATACACAGATTTAAAATTTCAAAGTGTTCCATTGTACTAGGGTGTTGTACCGTGTTAGCCATTATGAATGTAGAGAAGAGCCAAGCAAAATGACACCTTTTATTGGCTAACTAAAAAGATTACAATATGCAAGCTTTCGAGGCAACTCAGGCCCCTTCTTCAGGCAAGATGTAATACAGAAACTGAAGTTTCCTGTGTTTATATCCACACACTAGGACAAGAAACAACAATGGTAAATCTTTAAAGGAAAAATCTTAAATGTAAAAAATTAATAGGTTCACTCAGGCTAAGATTAATTTAACAAGAGAGAAAACTCATCTATCGTAAAAGCATTTCAACTAAGTGTTTCTTTCAATTTTACCTTGAAAGCGGTCCCCCCCCACTTGTAGATTTGGTACAGTTTCCATTTTTTTCACCCCCGATAGCTTCAGACTGCTTGTGTGGGACGTAAGTCACGGTCCCTGGTGGCTTGCACATGCGTGGGATGGTAATCCTCCATCACCAAATGTAAATGGGCACGCACAAGGAAACCGCTACATCAGCAAGTTGTTTCTGCGTTATGAAGTCTTTTTGTCGGTGTGAATGCAAAAAGAAGAGATTCACTGCACCAGCATTTGACTCATCCAGATGCCGTAAGTTGTTGCAGGTAAGGTAAATGATTTTTATGATTGTAAAGGTATAAAATGCAACAAGCAGAGAAAACAAAAGGTTATCTCATGGGCCCAGCAGAGTAGGATCTCTATTGGCAGTAATGGGATTCCAGCTGTCAACTGTCCGGATACCAGCACAGATCCTTAGCCTCTGAGCCACCACTCTGCCCTAAAATAGCTATTCTAGGGATGGATTTCCAGACAATGTACGACATGGGTGTGACTCTTTGAAAGGGGCTATGCGTGATAAGTTTTATATTTGGTTCTATTTTTCTTCATATCCACCCATTTCTTCTATTACAGGTATACAGAGGGCAAGAGGCATTACGTAAGAAGCAAGTCTAGACAGGGTACCAGTCTGCAGGGCCCATTCACCCCAACATGTACATCTCTAGGTTGTGGGATTAAATTCATGTGAAAGTTATTTTTAAATCCAGTGAGTCACTGGGCCGGAATGTCAACACATGACTCTCAAGTTGTTGCAAATAAAATCCTTGTGGAAAAATCATTTGTCCTTTCCTGAGGACTAGGAATTTATTAAATATTAAGTAAAAAGAAACTTGCACAGCATGAGGAAATGTAAACTGGGTATAGTTATAGTTAACGTACAAGTACAAGCTGCCACGGGTACAGATGGGTTTGGGTTGAACTGATGTCTTCAGGTTTGACTTTCAGTAAATCTCTTAACTAACGTGTGTGTGTATAGGTATGCATTCAGATGTACGTGTGTCTGTATATCAGACTGGCATTAAGCCTCATGCTAAGGAATTGCTTGATGTAAAGGCACTTATGTCCCACTTAATTGTTTATATTGTGAGTTTCACAGAATCGGTAGCCTTTAAAGAACGCTCACCTCCCGTCTCTTCTACACATAGTTGCACAAAATGACATCATTATTATTAGTGTCCCCTCGCAATGTCACATTATTGCTTTACCTCATTGTCTGCTAAACCTTGTTTACTTACTTCAGCAATGCCTTTGGTTTTTTTTTTTTCTTCACTGCCCAAATTCTTTCATTATGATGAACCACGGCTCTGTGGTCAGCAGTAAAGTGCTGGTTTTTCTTTCAAAACGCCCTTCCATGCAAAGTTTACCCACCTCGGGGTCACACATTTGGAAACCAGCAGGCTGCAGTAACTCGCATGGGCTGAGATTCACAGAGATACTGGCTGCTATTTGTGTGAAAAAGAAATACTTCAAAAAAGATCAATACATGTGAAGAATTAAATCTATCGGTTTAAGAAGAATTATAGGAGTCATAGGAAAATGGGTGGGGAGCTATGACACTGAACAAAGATATTTAGCAACATGGCAACACTGTCAAACCTGCTTAATTAGAGTTTGGAGGGACCACGTCAACCCCAGTAGCATGGGCATAAGCAAGAGACAGTCCTGAGCAGGGTGCCAGTACATTGCAGGGCAAACACACTCACAACTTGGTGCCAAAAGGGGGAGGCACGCAGATATGAGTAGAATGTGCAAACTCCAAACAGGTGAGGCTGGATGTGTGAAGTAATGGCAGAGCCACTATGCTGCTGTTCCACCCATGACACTTTATTCCGAGATGTTCAGTAATTCTAAAGGATTAACAGTAATGTTTAAAATGTGACCCATGTCTCCTTGTACAGTGGCTGCACCATTTATGTTGTGCTGAAGGATGCCCGCCCAGTTTTTTTTTTTTTTTGGCAGCTCGTTCCTCCCTTTTTCAAGTACAGTATGTGCGTGACTGCGCTTATCACTGCCTTTTGGTTCTGCCTTTGCAAACTTAAATTATTGATGTGGGTAAAGGATTTCCTGTTAATGGACTTTTGTTTTATTTTCACCACAATTGTGCCTAGTGCTTCACCTCTACCACTCAAAAATAATACTGATGGTCCATCAGGCGCATACATAATAAATTATATATATATATATATAAAATAAATAAATAAACATCCAGCCTAGGTTGCAGTTAAGTTATAAGTTATATGGGAGAAAGAATCAAGTCTGCTGCCATCTTAGTCATTCTGCTTTTGTTTCTCACTCACTATAACCTTTAATATTTGCTTTGGTGGTTTACAGCTTAGGCCTCCAGAAATGTAAAGGCAAGGCACCTGCTGAAAACTGAAAAGGCAAAAATAAAGGCAGGCATAACACTGGAGGAAAAACAGTCAGTCAGTCATCGTCCAACCCGCTATATCCCAACACAGGGTCATGGGGGTCTGCTGGAGCCAATCCCAGCCAGCACAGGGCACAAGGCAGGAAAAAACCCCCGGCAGGGTGCCAACCCAGCACAGGGCACACGCACACACTAGGGACAATTTAGGATCGCCAAGGC
This sequence comes from Polypterus bichir lapradei, assembly GCA_026402145.1. NCBI lineage: Eukaryota > Metazoa > Chordata > Cladistia > Polypteriformes > Polypteridae > Polypterus > Polypterus bichir. Next base: position 7,264,231 of record JANRMT010062838.1, on the reverse strand, counting down.
ACCTAACCTGCATGTCTTTGCAAAAACATACATGTTATATGACTTCCATTCTTGCAGTCTTAGCATATCACTGTTGAGTAGAAGTTGCAAGCAATCCTTTACATTTCCAGACTAGCTAACTATGTTAGTTTTGTTTTTTTTTTTTTGGTTTTATTTTCTCCTCTGGAACTGGAGACACAACTATGGACAGAGAGGAAGGAATATATCAGGTAAGCTGATTTGTTTTATATTAGATACTCTGGTTTATCAAGGGTCTGGAGAAGTGGTGACATGTGGCATGTTGGTCTGTCATTCAACTAAGACTTTCACTCTGAACACTTCTATCCATCCATTATCCAACCCGCTATATCCTAACTACAGGGTCACAGGGGTCTGCTAGAGCCAATCCCAGCCAACACAGGGCGCAAGGCAGGAAACAAACCCCGGGCAGGGCCCCAGCCCACCGCATTGCGTGTACACACATGCACCCACACACAAACACACCCACCAAGCACACATTGGGGATGTGGACGAAGGCTCAAAACAATAGCAGGCAGACACCAATTCAAACAAACAGAATTCTTTTATTTCTGACTTCTTGGTGAGTAGAGCGGCTTTGCCTTACAGAGCTCTAAGTGCAAAGCCCATTCAAGGGGGGGGTCAGCTGCATTTTATAACAGAGACCTTCAAAGAAAGCAGTTAGAAAAAATAAGCTCAGTTTCATCTAAAGGTCACAGAACATTCTTAAACAATTTGTTGATTACAACGGAAAGCAGAAATTCTAGTCTTATATTTTTAATTAAGCTTATCAGAAAACTTTTTGGACGATAATCTAGACCCTGCTGAAGCAGCTGGGAAGAGCCAAAAACTGCACTCCACACCGGCAGCCCCACCCCATGCAAGCATGCCCATTCCATCTGCTATAATAATACCTAGCCACACAGAGAACATGCAGATTTTCATACAGAAGCTAGCAATAGATTTTAACTTCCATTCCACAGGGACAATTTAGACTCGCCAAAGCACCTAACCTGCATGTCTTTGGACTGTGGGAGAAAACCGGAGTTCCCGGAGGAAACCCACACAGACACGGGGAGAACATGCAAACTCCACGCAGGGAGGACCTGGGAAGTGAACCCAGGTCTTCTAACTGCGAGGTAGTAGCGCTACCCACTGTGCTCCCCCTCTCTGAACACTTGATACTATTAATATTACTGCATAATAATAATGAGAAAAAGCAAGATAGAAATAAAAAACGAATGAGCTACTAAAACAAAAGGAAATTGTTATTTTTTTTTTTAATCACTAACACATTCCTGACACTCTGCTAGATTGGTGTCTCTTCCTAAATTGGTTTCTGCTTTGCATTCTTGCTGCCATTGGAAAAGTGAATGCATCTGTCTCAGCTCAGGAATTTGTTCATTGCATTGCCCCACAGTTATCTGCTCATCTTCCTTGAGACGGAGGCAGCAGGACTCACATTTGAGGCTTTTGGACTACAGAACAGCCTCCTCTGCTGCCATGGTACTAAGTGAGACCACCTCAAATGACACCGGTGAGAAATCGCTCAGGGCTGCAGCCCTCACTGTTTCACGTTTTCACGTGCCGATGTCAGCCTTGAACCTGAAATAGATGCGAGTCGGATTTTGCAAAATATACAGATCTGAAAGATTTTATTCAATATGATGATGACAGTATTTGTGGTTGTGTTTACAAAAAAAAATTACCAAAGTTCTGGAGCTTTAGTTTGCTTCATGGGATTCTGGTAATAGTGTGGCACAGATAAAATGATTCCACAGACTTGAATAAAAATGTGAAGTAAAACAGTTCACACAAAAAGTTGATATTGCAAAGTAAAGTCCTTGCTTAAAGAAAAATTCAGTTTATGGCTTTAATCTTATTTCATTACTCTAAGTTTGGTCATAAAGTTGAACCATTTCGAAATGGTCAGAAAATTGTATGCCTACCTATTTATAAACTGCAAATGAGTCTATCAGTCCATGCTAGCAATGAGCCGAATTCCAAAACTGACTTAACTAGCACTTTGTATTACAGGTGTAGCCAAGAAGGTTCTATTTCATGTTAACTACAGGGGCTAAAGACTATACCATAATGTCTAGCTATGAAAGAAAATTACAGTGGTACCTCCGTATACATCCTTAATCCGTTCCAGATCCTTTGACTTATACCAAACAGCACATAAACCAAATACATTTTTCCCATAAGAAATAAAGGGAAAAAGATTAATCCGTTCCTATGAAAAAAAAAAATCCTATTGTTATTGGCATATTCTACATTGATGGGGTTGTATAAAATAATTTAAACACTGCTTAATACTAAAATACATAAATGCAAATGCAATTAGATACTTTATTAATCCCCAAAGGGAAATGAAATAAATGAAAATTTAACCTCACTTTACTTTTTAATAACGTCTTTGTTTTTCACAATCATAGATACCGTCGTTTTCGGCATACGGTATGCAGCAGCCAAGTCCCAGATACGCATGCCACCTTCATACTTTTCAACAATCAATTCAAATTTATGCGAAAAAACACAAAATCACGTGAAAATTTACAGAGAGTTATAGCGCGGGTTGTTCACTGAATGCTAGCAACTGGCGTACTGACGCTGGTGGGCAGTCGTGGCTTTGTCTCGAGAGGGGTAGTGCGCGGTGTTCTAACACATGAGTCGTATACCTAGTTGGACTTGTTCCAAAATGGAACGTATACCGAGGTACCACTGTACTGTATATTCTGTTCAAATTAAGCAAACACTAATATGAGTTTAACTTAAAGCAAGAACTTTCTAAGATTGGGTCTTACAGTATAATAATTCTTTAAACACTGATTTGTGTTTTCTATTAAGTAAAATCCTTGTTTGTGATGATGCTGCAGAGTGGAAGGACATGCAAATTTATTTATAATTTTTAGTTTACTCTGTATACATGACATTTGAATGAATACCACAACTTTGGGTTCCTGTGTCTGTCAGACAGCAGAAATAAATGTTTCACTTCTCCTTGAGGACATCAAGTTGAGACTATGTGAACCGCACTGAACTTATGTGAGAATATGGGAATCTGAAGCTAAGAGCCGAATCCTGTACGAAACATCTTGGAAACATCTGCATGAGATATTTGGACCACCTGGTTCATATCTACATTTACGTTTATTTGCTTAGCAGACGCTTTTATCCAAAGCAACTTTCAAAATAGGTAAACATAATCGAGTTAACATTAGTCTGGGGGGACTGTGTAGGAACAAGTGTTCCAGGAGAAGGTTACAAAATTGATCATCACAAGTGAAGCACTCAGAACAAAATGAGTGAGCTAGAATTCCTAGCTTACAAAATGAAACACCTAATATTGATTAGACCAAAATTCTCCGAACAAGCTAGACTTTGAGAGAGTCAACCTTAAGAAAGGCGGTGGGTGGATTGTTCTACTAGCCAGGTGCTACACATGAATAGAGTCTGGACTGAGATTTGATAAAACTCAGAGGTGTTGCTTTAGCAGAAGTGAGATGTTGAGAAGAAGCATTGAACCTCACAGGTCTGGTCCATTGACTGCTGATTTGATCTTAATATGTGCCACTATAGGAAGCTAATGCAGTGATCTGAAAAGAGGAGTGATATGTGCACACATACTTGCAGCTGCATTTTGAATCGACTGCAGTGGCTTGTTGATGTATGCAGCAAAGTGTTGCAGTGGTACAGACATGACAGGACCAAAGCCTGGACCAGGATCTGCGCTGCATACTCTGTAAGATGTATGGTCTGGTTTGGCGAATATAGTATAGAATGAATCCGCGTGACCAAGAGAGTCACCACCTCGAGACGGCAATGTTGGTGAGATAACAAAAAGTCCATCTTTGTCAGGCTGAGCTGAAGATGGTGTTCTTTACTATAAAAAGCTTTATGGACTATATTTTTCTATATAGGTTTTTATTGAGTCACTACTGTAAATGTGATGGATGTAGCTCCCCCCCTATTTGTTTTCCCTCCCCATGAAATGGCACCTTCTCAGCATTTAAGGGAAACTGGATAGGCCAAAGCACAGAAAGGGAATCTCCACAGGAAACCTGAAATAAGGAAGGATCAATATGGCCTTAACCCGAAGTACACAGCAACTGTTTAGTGATCCGGTCAGCTCTGACCTCGCTGAAAATCTGCACAATGACTTGGCAAATGTGGGCTTCCTCATAACCTGATTGGTCACAGACAATTTTGGGCTGGTAATGACAAATCTAGTTTAAGTACTATTTAAACAGAATTATGTCTGGAATTCGATCAAGACGTGCTTCCACCAAGTATTATTATTATTCTCCTCTTTCTACTCTTTATTGTATAGACTAGGGGTCTCCAACCATTTTTCTCCCCTGAGAGCTACTTTTACAAAATGAAAATGGCCGAGAGCTCCTCATGTTTTCTAACGTTTATTCTCATAGCTTATTTCAACCCAAACAAACTGAATACGCTTGTTTTGCCTGAACATTTACAAAATGTTGGTGTCCACAACTCACATTTTGCCTTAAAACATCAAAAAATATATTTAGTTCACCTGCAAGTGCATTTTGTATGCCTGGTGTATATCACACTATTGAAGTAAAACAAAACAATGCAATTTCAAATCCACAGATATGACTTCTTCATTTGTCATTTTGTCACATGTCACTGGGTCACTTTATTCACAGGTCCAGTTGCCTGTGTGATGTGTTTTTGAGTTAATCAGATGACTGTCACTGAGTTGTCTGGTGGAGTGGAGCCACTGAGGTTCACTCTTAATGTTCGTCTCTCTGTCGTGTTCTGAACTTTGACTTCATGACATTCATGTCAGACTCACAGAGGTATGGAGACCCAAACAAAGCGGACATGTTCAGATTCTTCTAGTTATCGGGCTCCACCAAACTCCAGAAATGCTGAGAATGCTGTTGAGACTTTAACTGCACATTATTTTGAAGGTTTACTAATATATAATATATAAAATCCAATGTCTGTCTGTATGTCCAATTTTCACAAGACAACTACTTAACGGATTTAGATCGGGTTTTTTTTTT